>JAJQXH010000030.1:5172500-5287500 GCA_022343465.1 Oscheius sp. G VE-2021 | reverse complement strand
AGAGGAACAATCTCCAAGATTTGTTGCTCGCAATTGTGGTCATAGGGATCGTACACCCCCTTTAACACATATATGCATGGGACTATTTAGATAAAACTTACAATTTGAAACTCTGTTATGGCGACTCCGGACGTCTGCTTCTTGAAATCAAAGTTTTCGAGAGGGTATTTAGAAATTGAATCTTTATTCGATTCATTACCATCTTTCATTAAGAGCAATTCTTGAGATTCATCGAAGCTCTTAAACAACTCATCAGACTCACTCACTCACTCACAGAACAAGACAGGGACACGAATGAACGAAAAACAGTGATGAATTGAGAAAGTCAATATTCTCACTTTTTTCACAAATTTACGTTCTCACGTTCTCACGTGTTAACGTTCTCACGTATTTACGTTTGCACAATTTCGCCTTTTCACGTGTTTACGTTCTGACTTTTTTTTCTCAAATTTACGTTCGCACGTGTTTACGTTCACACGTTCTCACGTATTCACGTTTGCATAATTTCACCTTTTCACGTGTTTGCGTTCTCACATTCTCACAGACCTTCTTACGTTCTCACGATCTCTCAAGTTCACCGTCTCACATAGTCACTCACTCACTCACTCATAGAACAAGAAAATGACACAAATGAACGAAAAACAGTGAAGAATCTCCTTTTTCACAAATTTACGTTCTCACGTTCTCACATGTTCACATGTTCACGTTCTCACGTATTCACGTTCTCACAGGTTCACCTTTTCAATTGTTAACGTTTTAACATTCTCACAGACCTTCTTACGTTCTCACGATCTCACAAGTTCACCTTCTCACGTGCTCACTCACTCACTCACCATGATTGTAACAGTCATTTCATCCGTGATACGTGAGGATAATCTCCTTCTGTGTTTTTCCACAAAAGAATCCATCAAATGACATGTCTGCCTGACGCGGCAGAGCGGCACATTGGGCAACTAAATAAAATTCTCATAAAATTTCAATTTCAGCAAAAATGTTAGTTTGCCACTGTCAGGCACACTTTTCGTTATGCTAACATTTGCATTGAGGTTTGAGTTTTGGATGCGATACGCTTACAACCGTTCTAACACATCTGCATTACTAGAAAATCTTCTCAAAAACGAAAGAAATGATTTTTTTTTCATTATTTGAGTTTTTTGCCGTAGTGGAAACTTTGCGAAAGAAAACTCACTTTTTAGTCAATCACAATTGTTTTTAGCATTAAAGGAACTATCGATTCCATATCCCATTTAAACGCCAAAACAAAAGCCAAAAGCCAAAGGTCAAATTTTTTTTCCAGTTTTTAACTGTGTTGAGTAATAATTTTTTGGAAATTTTTCTCTTACTGTAAAAGTGCTTCCAGATGGAAAATCGCTTTGAAATCGTGAAAAATGTGACCCCCATTTTGGCTGAGACATTAAAGTAAATAGCAAAAAAAGTCGCAAAAATTATTTCTGCGTTTTTTAAAACAAAATTTTCACTTTTAATTAGATTTTTTTGTTGCAAAAATAGTGGTTTTCGATATTCGATCTTAAAGGGACAATCAGGCGGCTTTTTCATTTCCTTTTCATTGGATACGGTCGGTTATTTTGCATAATCAAAAATGCTAAATCGTCTCGCGCCCTCCTCATTTCCCTCATTCTCTCATTCAAATTAGACTGCCACTAAACCCAGGACACATTGACCGTCCGGGCCATCTACACATTCTGTAGATGGAAACCCGAAATCGGCCACTTCGAGGCCGATTTTCTCAAAAACTAGGGCTTTGCGACATAAGGTCCCAAAGAGTTTTTTGTACAACTGAATTTTCTCTTTCATATGAGACAAAGTTGCAAAAGCTGCCTGACTGTCCCTTTAAAGGGGAAGAACCGCGTATAAATAATTTTTCTAAGTTTTCGATAAAAGATCTCATTCCCAGGATTCCGAAAAATACCTCTTTTACCCATTTTGGATCAAAATGAATCGATTTAGGAGCGCTTGAAATTTGGGGAAATTGCCGTTTGAATTGCCGCCAACTCTGCGTCTCCCCATTTCCCACACTCTCTAGCCCACTCTAGCCGTGTTTACGTGTGGCAAACGCGTAAAACGGCCGTGTAAACGCGCCCCTTTTGCAGTCCAAATCATATAAAAGGGGTACGTTTCAGAATCGTGGAAACGATATCTATTCGATGAAGAAATTATAAATAGACTTTGATAAATCAATTTTACGAGGTCCTTCCCCTTTAAACTAGTAAAAATTGAACAAAACGCCTCCAAATGTCGCAGCCTAAATACTACCATCCTGCTTTTACTTATTTTTAACTAAAGTATGAGGGAAATACCTTATATAACACCGTGAAGAGAAGATGACTCGGTACGTTCTTAATGCGCAAAACATCCATTTTCCTGAAAAAAAAATGGATATATAACGCTGATAATTCAAAAAATGGAACTTAGAGGGTAAGGAAAACATGGAATAAACTACCATGAAAGCAAACAAAAGCAAAAAACACAAACAAGTAGAACAAAAAAAGCCAAAAACTGACTTTTCTTTGTTCTACTTGCTTGATTCTTTGCTTTTCAGTTCGCTTTTTGGCATTCTTTGTAAGAATTATCAAAGCCATTTTGAATTTTTCGCTTTGAATACTGTAATGGATTTGTCTAAGGCTTTAAGTAAAGTAATCAGCTTTAAGACAGTTTTTCTATCATTTGGGTACGTTTTATGCCCAATTAAGCCTAAAACTTCTAAATGAGTTAAGGTGGTAAGAAAAGGGAAAAAATGAGCACTCGAAGTACTCTTTGTCTCAGTCTCTCTCTCCATCGCTCTCTATCTTTCTTCACTCACTTTCTCTCTATCTTTCTTTCTCTCTCTTTCACACTCTCTCTCCCTTTTTCTCTCTCTCTCCCTCCCCTCCCCCCTCTCTCTCTCTCTTTCTCTCTCTCTTTCTCTCTCTCTCCCTCCCTCTCTCTCTCTCTCTCTCTGTCTATCCTTCTCTTTCTCTTTTCTCTCTCTCTTTCTCTCTCTGACACATAACATCAAGCTTTATTCGCAATATCATTCCTTATGTTCATTTTTCTTATTTTCCTCTTCATTCTTGTCCTCTTCCAGAAGGCACTGAAACTTCTCCTTGACATATTCGACAAGCATCTTTTGTTGGCTTTCTTCTGTAGCAGTCAGAAAAGTCTTTAGCGTCACCGCATCTTCAATCAAGGCAGTCTCTAAAAATTGTAGGAAGGAAAACCAAGCTTTGACTCTGTCCTTTATGAAGTAAATGGTGACCTTAAAAACATCGTTTAAAAAAACAGGAACATACTTTTCAGAATCATTATGGGATGGAACGAAGTGTTTTACGATGTAGGCAGGCCGCCCACTGACAGCGGCAACTTGTAGAGAAATTGGGTAGTGATTCGAAGATTGAGGATATGAAATGACTTCTTTATAAGCCGGAGCTTGGAACAGCGTGGTTATTTTCACTCCTTCGATGTTTAAATAGTCGGACCAGTCCAAGGGGTTGAGAGATAGGGTGATTTCTAAGATCCTTCCGGGATCATTTGTGTGAAAGATGTCCTAAAAACAAAATTCTTTCAAGTGGGATAAGATTTGTGCGTGCGTGTGTGAACGTGATTGTGAGTCAGAGTGTGAGTGTGAACGTGACCGTAAATGTTCGTGTGAGTGTGAATGTGACTTTAAATGTTCGTGTGAGTGTGAACGTGACTGTAAATGTTCGTGTGAGTGTGAACGTGACTGTAAATGTTCGTGTAAGTGTGAATGTGACTCTAAATGTTCGTGTGAGTGTGAACGTGACTCTAAATGTTCGTGTGAGTGTGAACGTGACTCTAAATGTTCGTGTGAGTGTGAATGTGACTCTAAATGTTCGTGTGAGTGTGAACGTGACTTTAAATGTTCGTGTGAGTGTGAAAGTGACTCTAAATGTTCGTGTGAGTGTGAACGTGACTCTAAATGTTCGTGTGAGTGTGAACGTGACTTTAAATGTTCGTGTGAGTGTGAACGTGACTTTAAATGTTCGTGTGAGTGTGAACGTGACTCTAAATGTTCGTGTGAGTGTGAATGTGACTGTGAATGTTCGTGTGAGTGTGAACGTGACTCTAAATGTTCGTGTGAGTGTGAATGTGACTGTGAATGTTCGTGTGAGTGTGAACGTGACTCTAAATGTTTGTGTGAGTGTGAACGTGACTTTAAATGTTCGTGTGAGTGTGAACGTGACTCTAAATGTTCGTGTGAGTGTGAACGTGACTCTAAATGTTCGTGTGAGTGTGAATGTGACTGTGAATGTTCGTGTGAGTGTGAACGTGACTTTAAATGTTCGTGTGAGTGTGAACGTGACTTTAAATGTTCGTGTGAGTGTGAACGTGACTCTAAATGTTCGTGTGAGTGTGAATGTGACTGTGAATGTTCGTGTGAGTGTGAACGTGACTTTAAATGTTCGTGTGAGTGTGAATGTGACTTTAAATGTTCGTGTGAGTGTGAACGTGACTCTAAATGTTCGTGTGAGTGTGAATGTGACTGTGAATGTTCGTGTGAGTGTGAACGTGACTTTAAATGTTCGTGTGAGTGTGAACGTGACTTTAAATGTTCGTGTGAGTGTGAATGTGACTCTAAATATTCGTGTGAGTGTGAATGTGACTCTAAATGTTCGTGTGAGTGTGAACGTGACTTTAAATGTTCGTGTGAGTGTGAACGTGACTTTAAATGTTCGTGTGAGTGTGAACGTGACTCTAAATGTTCGTGTGAGTGTGAATGTGACTGTGAATGTTCGTGTGAGTGTGAACGTGACTTTAAATGTTCGTGTGAGTGTGAACGTGACTCTAAATGTTTGTGTGAGTGTGAACGTGACTTTAAATGTTCGTGTGAGTGTGAACGTGACTCTAAATGTTCGTGTGAGTGTGAACGTGACTCTAAATGTTCGTGTGAGTGTGAATGTGACTGTGAATGTTCGTGTGAGTGTGAACGTGACTTTAAAAGTTCGTGTGAGTGTGAACGTGACTTTAAATGTTCGTGTGAGTGTGAACGTGACTCTAAATGTTCGTGTGAGTGTGAATGTGACTGTGAATGTTCGTGTGAGTGTGAACGTGACTCTAAATGTTCGTGTGAGTGTGAATGTGACTCTAAATATTCGTGTGAGTGTGAATGTGACTCTAAATGTTCGTGTGAGTGTGAACGTGACTTTAAATGTTCGTGTGAGTGTGAACGTGACTTTAAATGTTCGTGTGAGTGTGAACGTGACTCTAAATGTTCGTGTGAGTGTGAATGTGACTGTGAATGTTCGTGTGAGTGTGAACGTGACTTTAAATGTTCGTGTGAGTGTGAATGTGACTCTAAATATTCGTGTGAGTGTGAATGTGACTCTAAATGTTCGTGTGAGTGTGAATGTGACTGTGAATGTTCGTGTGAGTGTGAACGTGACTTTAAAAGTTCGTGTGAGTGTGAACGTGACTTTAAATGTTCGTGTGAGTGTGAACGTGACTCTAAATGTTCGTGTGAGTGTGAATGTGACTGTGAATGTTCGTGTGAGTGTGAACGTGACTCTAAATGTTCGTGTGAGTGTGAATGTGACTCTAAATATTCGTGTGAGTGTGAATGTGACTCTAAATGTTCGTGTGAGTGTGAACGTGACTCTAAATGTTCGTGTGAGTGTGAACGTGACTCTAAATGTTCGTGTGAGTGTGAATGTGACTGTGAATGTTCGTGTGAGTGTGAACGTGACTTTAAAAGTTCGTGTGAGTGTGAACGTGACTTTAAATGTTCGTGTGAGTGTGAACGTGACTCTAAATGTTCGTGTGAGTGTGAATGTGACTGTGAATGTTCGTGTGAGTGTGAACGTGACTCTAAATGTTCGTGTGAGTGTGAATGTGACTCTAAATATTCGTGTGAGTGTGAATGTGACTCTAAATGTTCGTGTGAGTGTGAACGTGACTTTAAATGTTCGTGTGAGTGTGAACGTGACTTTAAATGTTCGTGTGAGTGTGAACGTGACTCTAAATGTTCGTGTGAGTGTGAATGTGAATGTGACTGTGAATGTTCGTGTGAGTGTGAACGTGACTTTAAATGTTCGTGTGAGTGTGAACGTGACTTTAAATGTTCGTGTGAGTGTGAACGTGACTCTAAATGTTCGTGTGAGTGTGAATGTGACTCTAAATATTCGTGTGAGTGTGAATGTGACTCTAAATGTTCGTGTGAGTGTGAACGTGACTTTAAATGTTCGTGTGAGTGTGAACGTGACTCTAAATGTTCGTGTGAGTGTGAATGTGACTGTGAATGTTCGTGTGAGTGTGAACGTGACTTTAAATGTTCGTGTGAGTGTGAACGTGACTCTAAATGTTCGTGTGAGTGTGAACGTGACTTTAAATGTTCGTGTGAGTGTGAACGTGACTCTAAATGTTCGTGTGAGTGTGAACGTGACTCTAAATGTTCGTGTGAGTGTGAATGTGACTGTGAATGTTCGTGTGAGTGTGAACGTGACTTTAAATGTTCGTGTGAGTGTGAACGTGACTTTAAATGTTCGTGTGAGTGTGAACGTGACTCTAAATGTTCGTGTGAGTGTGAATGTGACTGTGAATGTTCGTGTGAGTGTGAACGTGACTTTAAATGTTCGTGTGAGTGTGAACGTGACTTTAAATGTTCGTGTGAGTGTGAACGTGACTCTAAATGTTCGTGTGAGTGTGAATGTGACTCTAAATATTCGTGTGAGTGTGAATGTGACTCTAAATGTTCGTGTGAGTGTGAACGTGACTTTAAATGTTCGTGTGAGTGTGAACGTGACTGTAAATGTTCGTGTGAGTGTGAACGTGACTGTAAATGTTCGTGTGAGTGTGAACGTGACTGTAAATGTTCGTGTGAGTGTGAACGTGACTTTAAATGTTCGTGTGAGTGTGAACGTGACTCTAAATGTTCGTGTGAGTGTGAACGTGACTGTAAATGTAAGTTTGATTGTGAGTGTGGGGTTTTGTGAGTCAGTGAATGAGTGAGTAAGAGAGAGAGAGGGAGAGAGAGTAAAAGAGAGGAACTTACCCATAAAAAGGTATATAAGTCAAGATGAAATTGATCCGTTATCAGGGTTCGGAAAACGGGAAACATCTTGATTCTGTCAAAAAGTCCTTTGGCTTCACGTACTGGCAGCCCCACAATTTGAAACGTTTCACTTTTCGGATCCTAAAACGTTTTTCTACTTTACAATATGATCAACCCTACCCGTGTCATCTTGTCAAGAATGGAATGAATCCAATCCTGATGTGGCCAAGTCGTCAGAATTTCCATTTCCTCTTGAACACAGTGCATAACATAAAACTCGAAAGATTTCGTCAATCCAACAAGTTTCAAGGTGGTGTCGATTTTCATATTACATAGAAAAATCCAGGTGGCGGGAGGCATCAGAGGGGCTATTTCCAACAATTGTGATTCGCAATCTGGGGCATGGGGATCGTACAAGCACTTAAATGAAAGTTTTGATTAATTTTTTAAAAAAACCTACAATTTCAAATGTGTTTATGGTCACCGCGGACATCTGCTTCTTGAAATCAAAGAAGTTGAGAGGGTATTCCATTCCATCATTCGAAGTGAAAGATAACCCTAATTTCCATAGCAACAGTGGGGATTTATCGACGCTCTAAAACAATCTCTTAAAGGGGAAGGACCGCGTAAAAATTATTTTTCTGATTTTTCGATAAAAGCCTAGATCTCATTCCCAGGATTCCGAAAAATACCTCTTTTACCCATTTTGCATAAAAATGAACCGGTTTAGGAGCGCTTGAAATTGGGGGAAATTGTCATTTGAATTGCCGCCAACTCTGCGTCTCCCCATTTCCCACACTCTCTCGCCCACTCTGGCCGTGTTTCCGTGCGGCAAACGCGTAAAACGGCCGTGTAAACGCGCCCCTTTTGCAGCCCAAATCATATAAATGGGGTATGTTTCAGAATCGTGGAAACGATATATATATTATTTTATTAAAACTATAATAAAGATACTTTGAAAAATCAATTTTACGAGGTGCTTCCCCTTTAAGAGAGCTTTTCTGAGAGTCTGAGCCGAGACCCCGTGGCCACAGAAAAAAGTCGATGTCTCGGAATTCGCTGATATTTTAATATGAGATGGGTTTGGACCAAAAATAAGCAAGAAACACTTTTGTTTTGATTTTTCGAAAAATTTTAAATTTTTAAAATTGCAAGTTCAGTAAATGGCTATCTCCGCTCCCAGTGACCCTACGGACTTCCGGGAAGCGTCAAACGATTTCAAATAGTGTACTGGCAACGTGTTTTTTGTAGTTTGTTGAACAAATCATGATTAACCCTTCATTTTTTCGAAAAACTTTAAAAAAAATCAACAAAAAATTACATTTTTGCTCGCCCTGTTTTCCGTGTTCAAAGCCGAGCTTAGATACCTTTTTTATTGAGATTGTTGTAAAATGTCCTTTTTTAAGCGCTTGCAAACCTAAGAAATCTACAATATTTCTATTGAAATTCAGTCAAAAAACCACCAAAATGGCCAAAAACAAATTTTTCAAAAAAGTCAAAAAATTAAAAACCTTTTTTATCGCTTGTTGTTAGCTCAAACAGTGGTTCTAAATAAATAAGTCAGTTTTAATTTTTTTTTAATTTTTTGACTAATTTGACCAATGTGTTTTTGGCCATTTTGGTCGTTTTTTGACCGAATTTTAATAGAAAAATTGAAGTTTCTTATGATAACAGTAGATTTTTTAGGTTTGCAAGCGCTTAAAATAAAGGAAATTTTACAACAAATTCAATAAAGAAGGTATCTAAGCTCGCCTTGGAACATGGAAAACCAAATGTGATTTTTTGCTGATTTTTTTGGTTTTTCGAAAAAATGAATCATAATTTGTTCAAGAAACTACAAAAAACGAAATTTGTCAGTACACTATTTGAAATCGTTTGACGCTTCCCGGAAGTCCGTAGGGTCACTGGGAGCGGAGATAGTCATTTACTGAACTTGCAATTTTAAAAATTTATAAATTTTCGAAAAACCAAAATAAAAGTGTTTCTTGTTTATTTTTGGTCCAAACCCATCTCATAGCAAAATATCAGCGAATTCCGAGACATCGACCTTTTTCTGTGGTCACGGGGTCTCGGCTCGGCTCGAGACTCTCAGAAAAGCTCTCTTAAAACGTCGCCTCTCTAAATCTCGAGGAGGTCACTGACTTATGAAAAAAAGTCATGATGTCCAAATTGGTTGGCGTGGGAGTTTCTTATGACCTACTGTGTGTTTTCTGAAAGTTTTACCGCAAGATCATTTTTCCGTCCTTACGGTAGGTGGTCATTGATACGGTATTTTGGTCAAAATTTGTCCAAATCCAAAACTGGGGTGCTTTTTAAAATTCTCATAACATGCTGACAAACAATGTAATTGAACACAATTTTGATTTCCGGCCTTAGAAAAAAGTTAAAATTTGAACCCATTAAAATACACGTCGATTAAAACATTTGGATCTAAAGTCGAAGTTGACTATTGTTGTTAAAAATTCATTGAATGTACAATTTCAGCCAAAACACGACCAATTCATAGGAAATTGAGTCAAATTTTTCTCCGATTTAAAAATATTTTCTTTTCTTAGTGGTAAAACAAAACATTTTGAAATAACATTAAAATTGCTCCAACATAATTCTGAAAGCAACATACTTCAAAAGTAGAGCTAATTTGACCCCATTTCCTTTGAAACATGAAACTTATGTCGCGACTGAATTGAATTTTCTTCAAAGGCAGAATTTTTATTCAAAAGAAAGAGAAAAATAAGAGGAAAACAAGAAAAGTGGCTGAAAAAAACCAGGAAAGCACTTTCATAAACAAGGGCAACTCTTCAATTGGAAAGCAGCTGGTCATGCAGGCTGCCGCATAGCCTAAAGGCGTTTTCGTTGCGGGACCCGAGACTTCAGTGCGCATCGGTGGTTCAGTGGTAGAATGCTCGCCTGCCACGCGGGCGGCCCGGGTTCGATTCCAATTGTTTAGCTTTTTAGAGAGAGAGAGAGAGAGAGAGAGAGAGAGAAAGAGGCAATGACAGAGATAAAGAGAGATATAAAGACAGACAGACAAAGAGAGACAGGCTAATTAGCGCCCCAGTTTGTGATAGTGGTGGGTGCGTTTGACCCCTCACTCCATATTCGGGGCACATGATCACCAGATGCCACACGTGGGAACCAATCTCGTTAAGAAACCGCCGACTGGCAAAGGAAGCCGACACTTCGCACTACCGATCGCCGAAACAGTGTAGAAAGGAATAACAAACAATTAGAAAAGAACAACAACAACAAATTAGAAAAGGAGGAACATACAAATGGAGAAAGGGGGACGTCCTTCGTGTTTATGTTTAACAGCTGTCCATGCAGGCTGCCGCACAGTCTATCGTCGTTTCGTGGCGGAACCCTACCTCTTAAAAAGGAATTCTAGCAATTATAATTAAAATAACTTGGTTTTCCTGAGAATCGATTTTGAGAATACGCAGAATACAGATGCGCTCAAACCGCTCTTTGTATCGCCTAATGAAAGCAGTGAAACTGAAAAGGTGAACAGAAGAGAAACATGGAGGCAAAAAATGGAATATGGTAGTTTAAAAACAATTTATTTATTATTGTTAACATAAACACAAACATTCCAATACTTAATAATGTGTGCTTCCGATTGTAAGTGATTTCACCTTATGCTCAATCAATCCAATACCCAGTTTCCGTTTTTCTTCCTCATTGTCTCCCATGAACACCTTGAACACATTGTATTCAAAATGAATTTCCAGAACTGTTAAGGCGAAAGGCCACACGAGGTGTTTGCCGTTGATGAAGAAAATGTCAATTTCCTGAAGTAAAAATTTAGAGAGTACCCCTTCTCTCTCTTGTTCTCTCTCTCGCTGTCTCTTTCTCTCTCTCTCTCTTTCTCTCTTTCTCTCTTTTTTTCTCTTTTTCTCTCTCTCTCTCTCATTTTAATGATTCGAACTTACATTTACGAAAGTAAAGGCGGTTTTTTCAATCAAAACGGCATATTTGTTGCAGACTTCTGCGAAACGAACAGAAATCGGCAAATTGGTTATCGACCGTTCTTCTTGAGTAGAGTAATTTTTCCACAGTGTGGTAAAAGCCACACTTTCTCTATTGAAAGGGTTATGCCAGTTCTTGTCATTGGGTACTAAATGAAGATGACAAATGTTTCCGAGGCTTTTTGTGTGTAAGATGTCCTGAAAGTTCTCTTTGAGAGAGAGAGAGAGAGAGAGAGAGAGAGAGAGTTCCAAACTCACCTTCAGAACTGTAAATGCGTCAATCCGATTCAAATGATCATAAGCTTGGAAATTTTTCACTGTCTCAAAAAGTCCCTTTACTGCGATGCCCTTCTGATTGTCAACCCGCAAGAACCCACTTTTCCGAGCCTAAAAAGCTATTTACGACTTCGTTTCGTAGGTTTTGACCATGTCTTGGATTTTGCTCCAAATTGGTATTTAACCCTACTTAGACCCAAAAACTTTTTCTGAAAGTTTCCGCTCAATATCCATTTTTTGACCCGGATTACGGTAGATCAAAAATTGTTACTGAAAATTTTCAAAAAATGTGTAATTTTAAAGTAATATATATTTTTATAATGGAATTGACACGATCAGCACGACTGTATTAGTTTAAATAAGATTTGTACACGTATTCAAAAGATAAACGCGAAAAACCTTAAAATGCAGGTTTTTGGACTTTTGAGCCCTTCACTTATTCGCGTGAAATCAAGAAAACGCGTTTTTCGAATTCTCCGTTAAATTTCGCGTTGAGACAGCTTCCAGAACAAATTTAAAAAAAATGTTTTTAAAATTTCATCTTAAAGTATAAATTTGTTCATAATTAGCCGAAAAATGCTATTTTTTGCTACGTCTTTTTTTGCGTCATTTCAATGTTTTGGCAAAAAGCGATAATTTTTGTTGCAATTACAATGTTTTTCTGTTTTTCTTTGTTTCAACTTGATACAAATTGAAATAGCGTTATGTTTTCTGAAATATCTTTCAAAAACAGAAACACTTTGAAAAAACAACCCCTTTATTGCCAAAAGTAGCGAAACATTCCATTTTTCTTGCTAATTTTTGCCAAATTTTTATAATAAATTGAAAGTTTACGATTAATTTTCGTTTTTAGATGTTGATCTGATGTGAAATTTTACGTAGAGTTCGAAAAACACTTATTCTCAATTTTATGCCAATAAGTGAAGGGCTTAAAATTCCAAAAACCTGAAATTTTAAGGTATTTCGCGTTTATCTTTTGAATGCGTCTTCACAAATCTTTTCTAAACTAATGCATTCATACTGATCGTGTCATTTCCATTCTAAAAATATATATTACTTTAAAATTACACAGTTTTTTGAAAATTTTCAGTCACAAATTTATGATTTAGCGTAATCCGGGTCAAAAAATCGATATTGAGCCGAAACTTTCAGAATAAAGTTTTTAGGTCATAGAGAGGGGAGGTAAAATACCAGTTTTGAGCTAAAAGAGGTACCCTACCTTGCTCAACTTGTCAAGAACCATTTTAGCACACTCTGCCGGGTTCACAGAATCCATAACCTCCATGTCCTCATCAGGGAGATCTTTCAGAATATAGTTAGATCTGACTTTGGTCCCTTCGATGACTTTTAAGGCTGTGTCGACGGTTAAGCCTAAGAGGCGAATCACATTGCTTTCCGGAATGAAAGGAAGGACTTTCAGTAGAGTGTTTTCAGCTGCCGGGTTATGACCAGTGTTCTTTAAAATATAATAATTAAAGGAGAAGGACCTCGTAAAATTGATTTTTCAAAGTTTCTTAACAATTATTTTATTGATTAGATGCCGTTTCCACATTTCTGAATCATATTCCCTTTATATGTTTTTGACTGCAAAAGGGGCGCGTTTACAAGGCCGTTTTACGCGTTTGCCGCACGTAAACACGGCTAGAGTGGGCGAGAGAGAGTGGGAAATGGGGAAACGCAAAGTTGGCGGCAATTCAAATTGTGATTTCCCCAAATTTCAACCGCTCCTAAATCGGTTTATTTTTATGCAAAATGGGTAATATAGGTATTTTTCGGATTCCTGGGAATGAGATCTAGGCTTTTATCACAAAATTAGAAAAATTATTTTTACGCGGTCCTTCCCCTTTAAAATAAACCACAATGAAACATACTATAATCAGTTCTTTGATGGTCACTCCGGAAGACCTCTTTAAAAAATCAAAGTTGGGATGTGAGTCGTTTTGGTTGTTTATGTAAACTTTGTATACATCAGGGTCATGGGAGAAAATCTGTAATAAAATTGTTTTTTTATCTTTATCTCTCTCTCTTGCTTTCTCAAAAAAACTCACTCTAATTAAAAATTTTGTTTCGTCGGTTCTTCTCGACGACAGTTTCTTCCGATTTTCTTCCACAAAGTCATCCATGAAACTGCAGGTTTGCCTCATTCGGCAAAGTGGGACATTTGGCAACTGAAATCATATTTCAATAGTCACTAAAGACTTCGTCTCAAGGCCATTGTCATGAATTTTGACCATGTCTCGGATTTCCCTCTAAATAAATATATAAGCTTCCTATGGCCTAAAAACCTCATTCTGAAAGTTTGAGCTCAATATCGGTTTTTTCGCCTGGGTTACGGTAATTCAAAAATTTGAACCCAAAATGTTCAAAATTTTTGTAATTTTAAAGTCATATACATTTTCATACGCAAATTTTAATGGGAAAAACCCCGTGACAGTTAAAACTTATCTGTTGCTCACACAAAATCAGCAATCTTGAAAAACCTTCCTTGTTTTTTGAGGTTTTGGAGCTTTCACCATACAAAATTGTAAAAAAGATTCGTAAAATTTTGCACCGAACGAGGTCAAATTTTTTCCAATTTTGATCTACTCTTGCTTATGATTGAATTTTGAGCACATGTAGAATCGATTACAAATGATATTAATACTGAAAAACCAAAATTGGAAAAAGTGGGAAAAATTTGACCCCGTTCCGGCTGAAACATTGGAATGACAAAGCAAAAAAATTGCTAAAAATCGCATTTGGGCGTTTTGTGACCAATTTTTCTTTCAAATGTACGCAAAAATTTACGTAAAAGTATGGTGAAAGCTCCAAAACCTCCAAAACATGGCTTTTTGAAGGTTTTTCAAGGTTGCTGATTTTGTGTGAGCAACAAATAAGTTTTAATCGTCACGGAAGGGTTTTCCCACTAAATTGTGCGTATGAAAATGTATATGACTTTAAAATTACAAAATGTTTGAAAATTTTGGGTTCTTGTTTTTGAATTACCGTAACCCAGGCAAAAAAATCGATATTGAGCTCAAACTTTCAGAATAAGGTTTTTGGGTCATAGGAAGCTTATATACTTCTTTAGACCAAAATCGGAGACATGGTGCAACTCCATGACAATGGTTATAAGGACCCCGCTCGATTTTTACTCTTAAAAATTACCTTATTCAGTATATTGAACAGAATATTCTTCTGTAGACTTTTCATTGGAAGGACGTCCATCTGAAAATTAAGTTTTGCAATATTTAATAATAATTTATTTTTTATTCATCAAAAGGCAAATAGTAGGTGAAATATTAACTTAAATGAGCGGATTGTATTGATTTCTTGGATTTCGCTTTTGTTTGGCTTTTTACAACGACCGCTGTACAAAAAGCCGCACGATTTGACGGATTGTCGCAGCGGGACCCAATTTTTAAAGCGCAATTGTAGTTTTTTTTAAATACCGTACATCAAATTGACCTACCGTAACCCTTGACCCAAAAAGGGCCGAGGAACACAACTTGTGAATTTAAGTTTAGGTCTATCTAAGTCACCTGAGGTTACCCAAAGCGGCTTTTTGCTCTTCATAGTTATTAGTAGCGGCCTATGGTTAACCAAAGCGGCCCAAAGGTTGTTGAAGTGCTTGACCAAATGTCGCTTTTCTGTAATGGTTATTAAAAGCGGCCCAAAGCTGCCTAAGGATGCCTAGCACGGCCTAAGGTTACCTAGCGCGGCCTAAGATTACCTAGCGCGGCCTAAGGCTACCTAGCGCGGCCTAAGGTTACCTAGCGCGGCCTAAGGATGCCTAGCACGGCCTAAGGTTACCTAGCGCGGCCTAAGGTTACCTAAAATCCCAAGTGTCCTAGGTCAGCCTTGACAAGGCGGCCTACGGCTACCCAACGCGGAAACTTTGCCATTGTCAGAACTTTTGCTGTGGCCTCAAAAGAGGTCAAAGTTTACCCGAAGCGGCCAATGGCTGCAAAAAGCGGCGAGAATGGTCTTTTGAATTTGAAGAAGTGACAATAAGAAGATGAGTGGAGGATGAACTAAGAGAGATAAACAAAATATATTGTTTACAAAAACTCATTATCCTTCCTCGTTCCCTCTTTTCCTCTCTCCCTATCTCTTTCTTTCTCAAAAACACCAATGACGATTGTCTTTGCGAAATAGAATTTTAGCTGATCTGGCGACAATCCCGGGTTTCTCTGTTTCATCGGCCGCTTGGAGCTTCTTTTTGTCTTCAACAGTTAAAGCTAATTCATGGGCGACACAAGGCCATACTTCTTCCCGATTATTTACAAATAAAATCCCAAGTGTCTGAAATAAGAATATAAAAAGAAAAACAAAATCAACCTACATAAATGCCAAGATCGGTAATCCATTCGATAACAATTGCAATCTTGTTGCAAACAGGCGTCAGAAATATGGAAGCTGGCTGAATTGTAGAACGAAGGGAATGAAAACGGGTTATCTCTTGTTCAGAATAAATAGAACAAAGGGTGGTAAAAGCCACCCCTCCGCTGTTTAAAAACTCTAGCCAGTCATACTTGTAAGAATATGATGCTTTGATCCTATGTATATTGCCAGGATCACTTGTGAAAAAGAGTTGCTGAAACGGGTGTGGAATTTGTATAGAGAGAGAGAGAGAGAGAGAGAGAGAGAGAGAGAAAGAGAGAAAGAGAGAGAGAGAGAGAGTGGTTAGAGAAGTAGAGACAGTAAAATGATGAGAGAAGCAAAGACAATTAGATGATTAGAGACGGAGAGATGGTAAGATGGTTAGAGAAACAGAGAAAAGAGAGATATGATTAGAAACACAGCGAAAATAGAGAAATAGTTAGAGAAGCAGATATAGTAAGACGGTTAGAGGCTTAGAGCCAGGGAAATGGTTAGAGACACAGAAAAACAGAGATGGACTGTTAGAGAATCAGAGACAGTAATATGGTTACAGACGCCGAGACAGGGGGTGGTTAGAGTAGAGACGCAGACACAGTTTGATGGTTAGAGAAGCAGAGGAAGTAAGACGGTTAGAGACGCAGAGCCAGCGACATTGTTAGAGAAGCAGAGACAGTGAAACGGTAAGACAATAAAATGGTTAGAGACTCTGAGAGAGGAAGACTGTTTGAGATGCAGAGAAAACAGAAAGAGATGGATAGAGACGCAGCGTCAGGAAAGTTAGAGAAGCAGAGACAGTAAGATGGGTAGAGACGCAGAGCCAGTGAGGTGGTTAGAGACGCAGAGAAAGGAGAAAGATGGTTAGAGACGCAAAGCCAGAAGATGGTTAGAGACGCATAGAAACGACAGGAAGAGGGTTAGAGACGCATAGAAACGACAGGAAGAGGGTTAGAGACGCAGACTCAGCGACATGGTTAGAGAAGCAAAGCCAAGGAGAGGATGAGAGAAGCAGAGCCAGTGAGGTGGTTAGAGACGCAGAGAAAACAGGGATAGATGGTCGGAGACGCAGAGAATGGGAAATAATTAGAAAATGAAAACCAAGGAGATGGTTAGAAAAATTTCGAGAGAAAGATTGTTAGAGACGCAGATAAAAGAGAGAGATGGTTAGAGACGCAGAGACAGTTAGACGGTTAGAGACGCAGAGAAAATAGAAAGAGAGACAAAGAGACAAGGAGATAGAGAGAGAGAGAGAGAGAGAGAGAGAGAGAGAGATAAAAACATACCGTAAGAAATCCCTTCAAGTCCAAATGTTGAGCTTTAAAACCGTAAGAATAAAAGTAATTCACCCGATCGAACAGTCCTACGACATCAGTGGGATCCACATAGTTTACACGAAAAAGACCACGTTTTTCACGGTTCTGGAAATGAATTTTAATGAAAATTTTACTATAATTACCATTTTCAGCTTTTTGAGAATTCGATTGGGAACATTGACTTTCCGATTGACTTGGTTCTCCTCTTTGATTGAACTCAATTTATAGTGCGATCGTACTTTTGTGAACTCGATAATTCTCAGCATATTATCGATTTTCATGTGGTCGAGGTGAATCTGATGACATTGCGGAAGGTCTTCGAGAGTCTTCAGTAAGAACTTCTCCAAAACACGATTTTCACAGGAAAAGCCCTTAATTAAACAAGATTTACGTTTTCACATAAACACATACACAGTCACAGTCACACAATCACACGTTTACACACACTCACAGCCACACATTCACACATTCATGCACAAACACACAAGCACGCACACATAGGCGTTTACACGTTCAAAACAAATTAACATAAAATGTTATATTCCCTCCCTTACACGTACATGCACACAATCACACGCACACATTTACACAAATACACTGACACACAGGTCCACACATTGGCACACGCTGACACATCCAATCACACGCAAGAATTTGCATATTCACCCACACATACACACATATGTACGCGTACACGCACGCACACACACACACACACATTCACACTCGCACTCTGACACACACACACAATTTCACACATACACGCAATCACACCCTCAAATGCACACACAATCACACACATCATTTACACACATACACATGTACACAATGACACTCATACTCATACACTTACACACTCTCACATGTACACATGGGCACACTCATACGCACAGGCACACCGACATACTTACACGTGCACACGTTCACACTCACACACGGACACACAGAATCACATGCACAGACTGACACACGATCATACACACATTTACACATGCAAACATACACACATACACATATGGACAAAAGGACACATTCACACAATCACACACATACTCACATTCACAATCATACGCACTCATTCCCACGCTTCACACGCATACACACTCACATTCACACGCATTCACGCGCACATACTAACACATGGACACATTCACACAATCATACACACTCATATTCACACTCATTCACACTCATACACACTCACATTTATACGCATTCACACGCACATACTGACACACGCCAACACACACAGTCATACAGTCATACATACACACATTCACACTAACACACACTCACACGCGCGCACATATATATAAAAGGACAAACTCACAGCCATGATCAGTAGCAGTTTGATGGTAACTCCAGAGGTCTGTTTCGCAAAATCAAAATTGTCAAGATAAATCGTATTTCCACTTTTGATAATCCTTCCATTGCCAACACCAAACTTGTCCATCACCAGGTTCCGGTCGTTATCGATTGTTATTCTAAGTTTTAGGTCATCTGTTTCTCTTGAAGCCAGCTTTTTCCTATTGTCTTCAACAAATTCATCCATAAAACGACAAGTTTGTCTTAAACGGCACAGAGGGATATTCGGTAGCTGAAAAATCCATTCAAAGGTTAAGAGCAGTTCTTATACCTTGGTAAGTAAATTCAACAGGATGTGAGGTTGAAGCCAAATATTAGGTTTATCGTTCTGAGGCAGAATATCCATCTGGAAAATTTAGAAAATACTTTTTTCGCCAAAATAAGATAAAAAATTAGATGAAAATGGCAAAAATTTATTTTGAGGAAGTTAGGAACATCAGATTCCACGATGAAATGAAAATTATAATTAAGAGAAGGAACATAATATAAGGAGATATGTGTATGTGTGTGTGAATATGTGGTTGTGTATACATGTGTGCATGTGTATGTGTGTGCGTTGGTGCACGAATGTGTAAGTGTTTCAGTATATCAGTGTTTTAAAGGGGAAGGACCTCGTAAAATTGATTTTTCAAAATATATTTATTATAGTTTCATTGAATAGATATCGTTTCTGCGATTCTAAAACATACCCCTTTTATATTATTTGGACTGCAAAAGTGGCGCGTTTACACGGCCGTTTTCGCGTTTGCCGCACGGAAACACGGCTAGAGTGGGCGAGAGAGTGTGGGAAACGGGGAGACGCAGAGTTGGCGGCAATTCAAATGGCAATTTCCCCAAATTTCAAGCGATCCTAAATTGATTAATTTTGATCCGAAATGCGTAAAAGAGGTATTTTTCGAAATCCTGGAAATGAGATCTAGACGTTTTTCACAAAATCAGAAAAAAATATTTTTACGCGGTCCTTCCCCTTTAATGTGTATGTGTGTGAATGTCTGGTGTAATGTTAGTGATTGTGTGTATGTGAATGTGTGAGTGTGACTGTGTGCGAGAGTGTCAGTTAGAGAGAAAACAACAAAAAGTGGAGAAGGAGACAATGAGATAGAGACGGAGACAGAGAAAGAAAAATGAAAGAAAATGAAAGAAGATTTATTGCTTGGAGCGGCCACGCGCCAGTCAAGTGTTTAATACGAAGGAGAGACAGAGACATAGATAGAGAGAGAGAGAAAGAGAGAGAGAGAGAGAGAGAGAGAGAGAGAGAGTACAGGAAAGAGAAAGAAAGAAATAAGCAGAAACGCTGTGGAAGGCTGTGTGGCAAGCCGGAAACCCTTATCTTATCGGTTCTACCTTTAAGAACTCAATGTCAGCAGTCGCAAAGATGATCAGAGAATTAAAAGAAAAAGACGAAAAGTTGGTTAAAACAATTATAATAGATAATTAATTACATGCCTGCAAGTTCATAAGACATTTTCTGAAGTTCACTTGGGAGATTTTTAAAGCAGAAAATCTATCAAAAATTTGAATTTCGAAAAATAAAGAAAAAATTACAAGAACCAAAAATAATTTTCATTTTTAAAGTAGAAAAAAACGGAATCCGTGATTTTTCCTCTTTCTTTTGGTTCACTGCTAGTCTTGCAAGAAGCCGCGTGGTTATTCGGCTTTTCGCTGCGGGACCCTGATTTCTAGACTGTCTCTGCCTCTTTCCTCTCTCTCTCTCTCTCTCTCTCTCTCTCTCTCTCTTCTCAACATATTCGTCATTTTTATTCCATCATGTTTAAAAATACATTTAAAACGTCTTTCTTTTTTTCCCTCCGATTCCTCAGTTGATCTGGAGAGTGATAGAAGTAGGTCCACTCATCGAGACAGTTCCATCGGTGTTGTTAATCATCTAAAATTTCATTTTTGTAATTAACTTTACAAAATAAAAACAAACCGGGACGACTTCTTCCTTGGAGAAGTAGGATCCAGCATCCGAGGCCTTCACATTCGTCAGGACGAGGCTTCCATTTGCGAGGACTTTGGCCTCACTAACAGGTATGGCTTCGACTCCGTCCTAAAATTACTTATTAAGGCCTTATTTACCCTAAACATATGTATATTTAGCCAAATATGTTGATTTAAACACTAATTATGAACATTGTCTGGGTGAGAATCGAACGAGCGAGCTGTGGGCCGCGCGGGAGGGCACGCGCGTAAACGCAGTGCATGATTCCGCGTTATCGGCAATACAAGTTACCTTATAAAGGTCTTAATCTTTTAACAACGTTAAAAAATTCGTCATTTAGTCAGCTGAGATCGAACAATCAGCCTATTTGTGGCGCTGGAGGGTTCGCATTAGGCCATCTGGCACGCGCGTAAGCAGAGGGCAAAACACGCCTAAAGTGTGACCAAAACAAAGCTTAAGGTCTTTTCTACCTTACTAAGGCCTTAACTCCCTTACCTCCTTCACAAAAGCCCTGCAGGCAGGGGCATGTTCCCCCACGGCGCAGAATCGGATGTGTTCCTCAGCTCCCTCCCTAATCCTCCACCAGGTGATTACTGTAGATCCAACAGACAGAACTACCGTATCCCCTGCCTAAATATCGTAATGACCTTAAGGTTTTGAAGATTACTGTAGGTACCTTAGCAGGGTAGATGGAAACAGCGGCTTGGGCGGCGACAGCGAAAAGAAGAGTGACGAGAAGGGAGCGCATTCTAGAAAAATGGGTTAGACCTTTAATTTTTTTCTGCGCAAGAGAGAAAAGTAAAAGAAAGTGGTCGATTGGTGGGAGAAGGGAGAGTTATATAAGAGATAAACACCATCTGTCACTGGGGAAGCCGCTGTTCGGTGGGAGGGCCTGGGCCAAAGTACGTAACAGTAAAAATGTAACGTGAATCATATGTTTCTCCCTATTTATCGATTTTCTAAGAAAGGTGCCATTGTTACGCTGTTGAAATTAGAAATTTCAAGGTGCGTAGCGCAGAAACGGCAGAGGGGCGCCATAAAAGGATACCCCGCGTAGCCTACCCTTTTACATATATGCCGTAGCGCAGTGGAAACTTCCTCGCCTGATATGCGGGAGGTCGTTGGTTCGAATCCTGTGAAAAGCAAACTTTTTTGTATTTAGTACAAAGTCTTATTTTAATCAAAGAAAGAATGAAATTGCAATAAAAAGGTTTGTAACATGTTTTGACCACGACTTTTAAAAGAAAACAGCATGCATAACAATTTGTTAAGCCTGTTGTTATATAAACAAAAAACAATGGTTTTGGCCTGGAACAACTAAGCCTGTTTGTAAACTATAGGCTTTACTTGGAATGTGCGTCATAATCGGATCTCTCTCTCTCTCTTCTCTCTCTCGCTCTCTCTTTCTCTCCCTCCCTCTCTCTCTCACTCTCTCCGTCTCTCCTTCTCTCTTTCTCTCTCGCGCTCTCTCTCTCTCTCTCTCTCTCTCTCTCTCTCTCTCTCTCTCTCTCTCTCTCTCTCTGTATGCCTATCTCTATCTCTATATCTGTCTCTCTATCTCTCTTTCTCTCTCTCTCTCTGCCCAAAATAGCTACATTACACATTGCAACCATTTCGCAAGGACAACAAACAAACATGTTTCTTTTTCCTGCATCGCCGATCTAATACAACAAAAAAGCAAACCACCTGACAGATTGTAATCGCACTGGAATTCAAACCATTTAACTTTTTTTTGAATGATTTCAACATTTAAAAAAGAGAGAAAATTGAATTTTTATTTAAGTGTGGTCTATTCAGTTGACAACGACAGAGATCCTAGTGCGAGGAGTCTTCCAGTAGCCCTTGCCCTCCTTGTGGACCTGAAATTGAAACTATTGTCTTTAAATATTCGTTAAAACTGTAAATTTTAGTGTTAGAATTTAAAAAGCGAAAAAATGGCACGGGGCGGGATCTGAACCAGCGACCTTCAGCTTGCTAGGCAGGTGGCTAACCGCCTGCGCCATGGCAGCACCAAGGGATCGGACGCCGCGCGGCCTTTATAATCCATTCGCCGCCGTTGACCACCAACAAATCGGTCTTTTGATACTAAAACGGTACTAGGACCGCCCAAACTTACCCTCTCGGGCTCATCCTCGGAGAAGTACTCTCCAGCATCGGATGCCTTCACGTTGCTGATCACCAAGGTTCCATTCTCGAACACGTGGGCCTCGCTGTCAGGCTTCTGGACCTTTCCATCCTAAACTTTGAAATTGAAAAAAATTGAAAGAAATTGAAAAACCTCCTTGACGAACTGGGCGCAACGGACGTTCTTCTCAGTGGGGCCACAGTACTTGATGTACTCGTTAGGGCCGCTGTTTCTGGATCTGACCCAGGTCTTGATGTTGTTTCCGAGGTCGAGTTCGAGGCGACCACCGGCCTAAAAAGAGGAGTTTAGAGAAAGAGAAAGAGAGAGAGGGAGAGGGGGAGAGAGAGACAGGGAGAGAGAGAGAGAGAGAGAGAGAGAGAGAGAGACTCACCTTGACGGGGTAGACGGCCACAGCGGCGAGAGAGGCAGAGACGAGGGAGGCAAGAATCAGCAGCTTCATTCTGAAAGTGGAATGAATGAAAGGGTCACTGAGGGGAGGAAGACAGTGGCAGGGAAAGAAAAAGCGTGCTATCTCGATCGGCATCTAAAGCGATTGAACGGCGGTCGAAGGACGGAGGGGGTGTGGGAAGCGATTTCCAATCGGTTAGTGATTGACAGATGCGGAAGGAAACTTATATAGGCGCGGTTGAGGAAGTGAGAGAGAACTGGGACAGAGGGCAAGAGAGATAGAGCTCCAAATTACGCTGAATTTAAATAAAATACAACGCCATGCTCCAAATTACGCTTAATTTTGAATAATATCCAACGCTATGCTCCACAGTACGCTTAACTTTGAATAAAATCCAACGCTATGCTCCAATTTACGCTGAACTTTGATTAAAATACAACGCCATGATCCAAAATACGCTTTATTTTGAATAAAAACCAACTCCGTGATCCAAATTACGCTGAATTTTGAATAAAATTGAACGCCGCCCAAATTACGCTTAATTTTTAATAAAATCCAACGACATGCTCCGAATGACAGGCGGAATTTCAAGCTACAATTGGCACAAATTGAATTAGACCATACACTATGATCCAAATAACGTTCTTGAAGCAACAATTAGTGAAAACTGAAATTTGAATAAAAAACAACACACGCTCCACATGACGACTCAAAATTCGAATAAAAAACAACGTCACGTTACAAATGACGCCTAAAACTCAATTAGAAATTGAAAAATGAGCAAATTTCGAAATTGATGTGTAAACTGAGAACATCTTTCACTTTCCCTTCGACCACCTGACTATTATAGAAAAATCGAAGAGACAGAAAAATTTTCTCTGCAATTTCGCAATAAACTTTGTCCTTTGCTGTCTCAATTTTAATGGAATCGTCTGGTTTGTGGGTGTGAAAGTGCGTTCGTGGGTAAGCAGCTGGGCGCCGAACAAACAAGCGCAAGGGAACAAAACGAAACCACCTGTTGCGCTGAGTCAGGTGAAGGATCAGCGACTTTACACATTCGGGTGGGCTTTGGAACCTTTTCTATTATGAAAGTTAGAGAGAGAGAGAGAGAAATAGAAAGAGAGAGAGGGTTTGAGAGAGAGAGAGAGAGAGTGAGAGAGATAGAGAGAGTTAGAGAAAGAGGGTTAGAAAAGAAGAGGTTTAGAGAGAGAGGGTTAGAGAGAGAGAGTTAGAGAGATAGAGAGAGACTTAGAAAAGAGGGTTAGAAAAAAAGAGGTTTAGAGAGAGAAAGGAAGAGGGAGGGTTAGAGAGGGAGGATTAAGGAAAGAGCATTAGACAGAGAGGGTTAGAGAGAGAGAAAGAGTTAGACACAGAGAGAGGGGGGTTAGAGAGAGCATTAGGGAGAGCGCATTAGACAGAGAGGGTTAGCGAGAAAGAGAGAGGGAGAGAGAGAGGGAGAGAGAGAGAGAGAGAGAGAGAGAGAGAAGGGAGGGTCCTGACTAAAGAACACTAGAAATCCTGCTACAGCGCCGGCGGACACTTAGACGCTGCGTTGAATCACAATTTATGGCAGAAAGTCATTCAAGGAAACGGGTTTTCGACCACTCGAGACCCGCAAGAAAAATGAAATATTGGCCGCATTTGGACAACACGCCCAGAAGGAATTGTTTGAAAACAAACATGATGGATTTAGAAAGGGTAGGAAAACAGAGAACTTCAGGTACATGCAGGAAAAGACTTCAGGCGATGATATGAAACTGACTTCAAACTGAAAGATCCTCGATTCGCCTCAAAAGTTTCTCAAAGTTCTTTTTCGCTTAATTGCTACTTTTTGGCGGATATTGATTTTTTGGTCCAGGGTTATCGCGGACGGACCCCTTTAAGAAAAATACCCCGAATCTCCCGCTTTTTAGCAACCTGAGGCCGCTTTTTCTGCTTTTTTGGTAAGATGAAGCCGCTTTTTTGGATTGCTGAGGCCATTTTTTATTTTTTTTTTTAGCGACGTGAGGCCGCTTTTGTTTTCGCTTTTTTGGTAACCTGAGGCCGCTTTTTTGGTCATGTAAAACCGTTTTTCCGCTTTTTGGTAGTCTAAGGCCGCTTATTTCTGTTTTTTTTTTGGGTGACCTGAGGCCTCTTTTTTTCGCCTTTTTGACAATGTGAGGCCGCTTTTGGGTAAGCTGAGACCGTTTTTTTTCCGAATATTTGGTAACCTGAGGCCGCTTTGCCCCCGTTTTTTGGTAACCTAAGGCCGCTTTTTTCGCTTCAGATTCAGAAAGTCGGTATCTGAAATTAATTCTCTCTCTCTTTTTCAAATTCATTATCTGTTTCTCTTTTCTTATCTCTCTCTCTCTCCCACCTCTTCCTCAGACAAATCTTTTGTATCCTTGTTATCGAAAACAACACTGACTCCCCAACCGTGTAATCGCATACGTAAACTCTATTCAAAACAAGATCTATGTAACATCCAACAGGAAGGATTACCACACTTCCGTTAATAGACCATTCCTATGCTTGCCCAACTCCCTTCCGCTTTTGTACGATTCTTGGCCTCTTTTGGGATTCTTTTGAACTTAATTGCAATGCTGATTGTTCTTCTCAGGTAAACATTGCAAAATTTTCATTTTGGTGTTTTAGCCATGGAAAACACATTTCAAACTATAAGTATTACCTATTTGCCTATATATTAGTGACGTGTTTTACAGCAATTGGTTTAGAAGTAATTTTACCAGTGGGTTCTTTCAAAATCCAAAAGGGACAAATTCAGACGTTGACTATCTCGTCCTTAGGATTCGGTGTTTGTTCGTCTACACCTTGGAAATCTTCGGTTGTCGCGCGATATGCTTTGATAACCTATGGGGCGAATATATTTTTCACAATGGAAGTGATTGCATTGTGTTTTCTTTATCGGTATGCTGTTTTGTGTAGGTTAGTAAGAGAGAGAGAGAGAGAGAGAGAGAGAGAGAGAAAGAGAGAGAGAAAGGGAGGGAGGGAGAGAGAGAGAGAGAGAGAGAGAGAGAAGACAGATGCTTTCAGTAACACTCTCCAAGATCGGCTCTCCTCTCTTTCTATCCCCAGCCTTTTCATCTTCTTTCTTTTCACTCTACCAAGCTTGGCTACTGTAACTTGTGTTCTAGTTTTCTTCAATGACACGTCAAAAGAAACAACTCTACAATCTATCTACAATCGCACACAAAGACGTGAATGCATTAATGTAAGTTCTAAGGTAGTTAAAGGGGAAGGACCGCGTAAAAATTTTTTCTGTTTTTGTGATAAAAGTCTCGATCATATTCCCAGGATTCCGAAAAATACCTCTTTTACTCATTTTGCCTAAAAATGAACCGATTTAGGAGCGCTTGAAATTTGGGGAAATTACAATTTGGCTTGCCGCCAACTCTGCGTCTCCCCATTTCCCACACTCTCTCGCCCACTCTAGCCGTGTTTACGTGCGGCAAACGCGTAAAACGGCCGTGTAAACGCGCCCCTTTTGCAGTTCAAATCATATAAAAGGGGTATGTTTCGGAATCGTGGAAACGACGTCTACTCAATGAAACTATAATGAGGATACTTTGATGAATCAATTTTACGAGGTCCTTCCCCTTTAAGATGAACATTTTATAAGAGATGCGCATACCTGCAACGTGGAAAAATTCGAAAGTCATGGATTTTGCTCAAACTTTGTAAAAAAAAACAGGTATTTGACCTAAAAACACATTTCGTAAAATTATAGGTCAATATCGATTTTTTGACCCGGGTTACGGTTGGTCGCCACAGGTTACTGAAAGTCAGCTCAAAACCTTCTAATCATGGAGATATATGTCACCCCAAGGTACGGTTACAATAAATGTGTTAATGCGCCGTGGGAACCCTATAAGTTGATTTTTCTAAGTTCTAAAGCATTACGTTTGTAGCAAATTGTATGCTCGATTTCATGGTAGTAGTGAAAATTCTCCCATTTTGGTCCCTGTATACTAAAATCTCAAAATTCCGCAAAAAATCATGTTTTTTTGAGCTTTGAAAAAGTATAGCTTACTCCATTTCATTATTCTTCCAGTGCATATTTTTAAACGATTTCATTAGACAAATATGCCCATGCATTAAAGCAATCGATTAATGCATAGATCTCCACGATTAGAAGATTTTGAACTGACTTACAGTAACACATGGCGACCTACCGTAACCCGGGTCAAAATATCGATATTGACCTAAAATTTTCAGAAATGTGTTTTTAGGTAACATACATGTAAGTTTGAGCAAAATCCATGACTTTCGATTTTTTTCTCTCTCTACTTTTTCAGTTCCCCACAATCGGATTTTCTTCTTTATTGCTTTACTCCCTTACTTTTCTAACAGTCTTCCTCTACATTTCTACAATCTGCTACTGCCTCTTCAGAATCCTCCGTCTCTTCTCCCAAATGACATTTTCCACTTTACCCCTCTCTAGTCAAAAGCATCACCGCATTTTCCTGCGACTCCTGATCCTTCAGACAATTTCCCCAATTTTCTTCTCAACGCTCCCTGTCCTTTTTGTCCTAATTTGTGGATTTTTCCATCTTCTCCAACTCCAATCACCCCAGTGGTTCTTCGCCGGATTGACAGTGCTCCCAACCGTTATTGATCCAATATTGATTATGTATATGGTTTCAGATTACAGAATTTTGTTTGTGAAATTGATTTCACTAAAGAGAAAATTCAGACCAAAACAGCAAACTTCTTGGTTCTCAAAAAGAACCCTTTGATATGATAATAAAGATTTTGTTAACTTGTTTTTCAGAGTGTTAAAGGCACATTTGTTGACTTATTTTGCGAAATATGGCAGTGATGTTGAAAAAATCGGTCCCATATATTTTTTCACCGTACAAACCCTTGGTTCAACTCGAAATATCAGTAAATACGCAAAAAATTTGTTTATTAACATAAAACGTTCACAATTGAAGTAATTTTGACCCCGTTTCTGGTGAAACATTCAAGTGAAACGGGTAAAAAATTGCAATTTTAGGCAATTTTTGGTCAATTTTTCACTTTTAAATGAAGTTTTAACTAAAATAGTCACCTTCGATTTTGGATTTGAAGGTTTTAATCGACGCGAAATTTTAAGTAGAATTTAATGAAAACGCTTTCTTTTTCTTGTTATTTAGCGAAAGACCCAAACTCTCAAAAAACATGGTTTTGAGGTTTTTTGTTTTTATGTCTTTGGATGGTAGTATACCTAATTGGAGCCAAATCGAACGTGTTTGAATTTCTAAGACAGTGGTTATAAAGGACCAGCTCGAGTTTTATAGAGACGACGATTTAAAGCAAACTTGATTTCTCAACAGAAAACAATGTTTTTGGTGAAAAACCTCCAAAACAGATTTTTTTGGCGGGTTTTTTTTTGTATTTTACGGGAAAATGTTCCTTTTCTTTTTGTTTTTGCCTGAACAACTATGTTTTTCTAATTCTTCTTGTATTTGAGCATAAATTCTATGATAAACTCAGCCACGCCCCCTTGCGGCGGATGTAGCTTACGTAAGACAAAAAAATCTTACGTAAGACTTTCTCACTCGCACCCGTATGGAATCAACTTCTGCCCGAATGTATAGAGCCACAATTGAGCCTCCCATCGCATCCCTCTGGTGGCTAACTCCTCAACCGGCTTCTTTCATAAGAAGTTCGGTTGTTGCCATGGTGTGACTGTGGTAATCCATAGTCCGCCAGTTCTCTGCCCGTTGGTATTCCATCGGTCAGAAGTACCGTTCCTTGGGATAAACTTATCCCACATGACGGCTCCAGTGGTGTCGCGGCTAATCGCTGCGGGACCCACGAGGCCACCCGGGGAAAATGGTGCTTGCCGCTCCCGACAGCCATCGGGAAAGCGGTATTCTCACTTTGGCACAATTTTTGGAAGCCCTCTGAGGAGGGCGAAAAATGGAAAAGCCTTGGAATGACCAACCAATTCACGCCTTACATTTCCTACCCAACTCTCTCCCCCACCCTCTCTCTCTTTCTCTCCCCTCCTCCTTCTCTCTCTCTCTCTCTCTCTCTCTCTCTCTCTCTCTTCCCCTATCTCTGAAACTTTGAAAAAATCAACCAAATTCTTCATTCAAAAGTTCATCAAAACCCACATGAAACAAGGCAAATAATAACTTTTCGACCAAATCACAAAACCAAATACTTAACAAGTTTTTCACAGCAAGTATTCTGCTCGGTATTCGTAGTAGGCAGCAATCTCTCTGCCTTCATCGGAATCACCGAAGAAGTCTTCATCGTCGTCTTCATCTGAGTCTTCCTCACTCTCTTCGTCACTGCCTTCTTCATCTTCTTCTTCATCATCGTCTTCTTCATCCATCGAAGACTCACTCTCCTCAGAAACATCATCCATTCTTGTCTCCTTCACCAACTCTTTGAACTTCTCAATTTGATCCACATCCTCTGGATCCGTAAATTCATCTTTCAATTCCACATCCGACTCTTCGAACACACAAGGCCAAATTTTAGAAGAGCTTTCGACGAAATGGATACAGTAATCCTGAAAATGTATATTGAAAATTTGAAAATTTAAAAATGTTAAAAAAAATTGAAAATGAAAATGGCTTACCAAAGAATATAAATCATGGTTCTGGAACTCCGTGATTACGGCGAATTTGTCGTGGAATCTGGCGTGACGGATGGATAGGAGCAAATTGTACTTCCAGCGTCTCTTCAAAGATTTGGCGGTTTCTTCCGGGAGGTCGTGGATATCCCAAAGTTTTGTGAAGGAAACTCCTGGGATTGTCAAGGGGGACAGAGGTACAGAAGAGTGTTTGCGGCGGAGGGAGAAGGCTAGTCTTTGGATGGTTCCGGGGTCTTGGGATAGGAAGATGTTCTGAAACATTGGAGTTGTCTGTCTCTGACTCTTCCTTTCTCTCTCTCTCTCTCTCTCTCTAACGCTCTCTCTCTCTCTCCGTTCCTATCCCTCTTTCTGTCTCAATAACTGTCTCTTTCTCTGTCTATATCTCTGTCTCTATAGCTCCTCTCTCTCTCTCATCTCATGTCACTCTGTCTCCATGCCTATGCCTCTATCTCTCTCTCTCTTTCTCTGCCTCTGTCTCTTTGTCTATGTCTGTCTGTCTGTCTGTCTGTCTGTCTGTCTGTCTGTCTGTCTGTCTGTCTGTCTCTCTCTTTCTCTCTCTCTTTCTCTCTCTCCCTCCCCCTCTCCTCACCTTCAAAAACTCCTTCGCCTCAAATTTCCTTCCCCGAAAATCATACTCATCAAAGACTTTCACAAGATCGAACAGTCCCTCCTCCTTATATTCCCCAGAGCTGCAATAATACCGCATCCTCAGAAAATTCCTTTTCTCACTCTGAAAATCAATAATTTCTTTAAATTTCCTCAACTTTCACTCACTTTTCTCAAAGTTTCGATTAACTTATACCTCTCCTTGTCCTCATTCATAGGCACCCATTCCAAATTGAAGAAACTTCTCACAGACATCAGGTCGACCATTTTCACCATTAAGGAGGTTTCCGCACCAAGACTGATATTGTCAGCTTTAGGGAAGTGGCTTAAGGTCTCTAAGACCTTAGCCTCATTAATCGGTAAGGGGTCCTTTTGCTTTGATGGGGTGAATGGCTTTGAAATGTCCATCTTTTCAACGCAGATGGCCGACAACTGCTTTGGAAGGTCGAATTTGTCCAGATCATAGATTGGTCCTTCTTCTTTCGGGTCAAGAAGCCTTTGTAATTGGTCTCTCTTATCCGTGTCTACCTGCATCATGACCTTGGTGTTGCCTTTCTGAAAAAGAGAGTGTGTGTGAGTGTGAACTTGCGTGTGCGAATGTGTGAGTGAGTGTGCGAGAATTTGAGCATGTGATTATGTGAGTATCTGAATATGTGAGCATGTGAGTGTGTGAACATGTGAGTGCGTGAACATGTGAGTTAGTGAGAATGTGAGTATGTGAGAATGTGAGTATGTGAGGATGTGAGTATGTGAGAATGTGAGTATGTGAGTATGTGAGTATGTGAGAATGTGAGTATGTGAGGATGTGAGAATGTGAGTGTGTGAGGATGTGAGTATGCGAGCATGTGAGCATGTGAGTATGTGAGCATGTGAGTGTGTGTGTGAATATGTGCATGCGAGTTCGTGAGCATGTGAGTATGTAAGTGTGTGTGTCTGTATGTGTGTCTGTGTGTGAGTATGTGAGAATGTGAGTATGTTCATGTGAACATGTGAGCTTGTGATTATGTGTATCTATGTTTATGTATGAGTTTTAGTGTGTGTGTGAGTGTGTGTGTGTGTGTGTGTGTGTGTGTGTGTGTGTGTGCGCATCTGAGTATGTGAGTACGTGAGCATGCGAGTATGTGAGCATGTGAGTGGGTGAGAGTATGTGAGTATGTGAGTATGTGTATGTATGTGTGTACGTGTGGGCATGTGTGTAACTAACCTTGTTTGTTAAAGTAAATTCAAGATGGAGACCGTCAATTGCCCTCGAAGAAAGCCTTTCTCTGTTTTCTTCGACGAAGGAATCCATGGATTTAGAAGTTTGCCTCATTCGGCAGAGAGGCACATTTAGGAGCTAAATTTTAAGGTCTTAAGATAATGTAAAGGGTAAAACTACCTTGTTTAGGAGAGAGAAGAGGAGATTTGGAGGAAGATCGCCAATGAGGAGGGATTCCATTGCTGACTGAAAATTAATTAGGGTAAGGTAAAGTACGGTAAGGTAAGGTATTTTTGTATTATAATTTTAATTTAATAATTTAATAGTTGTGGGATATAAGCAATGAGAAAAAGGGACAAGGAGACAAGATGGAGATGGCGGAACTGAACTGATAATGAAATTTTGAAAAAAAAAAGCGCACAACGCTTTTTTTTCAAAATGGCTTTTTTAATTATAAAAGCCCATTTTACTCATTGATTGATCAGAAACCGCTTTATACCAAGTTCAAACGTTGAATTTCCATTAAAAGTGCATTAAAAATAGGTAAATATGAAGTGATGTTTCAGTGGGTTGAAAAAATATTTTTAATAAAAAAATTTCACATACAAAAATCGATATTTAAAAATCACAAATTTAAATTTTGTTTTTGTTTATAAATTTTTCATTGTAAATTGGATTTTAAAAAAAAATTTTAAAATATAAAATAAAATCTTTGAAATTGTTAAATTAAAGAATAATTGTTTTTAATTTTTACAGGGTAAATTTTATTTTTAAATTATGAAAATAAAATTAAGATTTATAAATAAATTCTAAGAAGAAAAAATGTGTATGTGCGAAGACCGACAATTTCACACTTGTTTACGGGCTATTATAACAGCTGGACGCAGAAAGCGCGCTCCATCTCACAATCCTTTAAGCCCTGGCCCTATTTTTTGAAAAACATCGCTGGCAAAATCGAATCTCCTAAATTGTTTTTCATTTGGAATTAGGATATATTTTTGAATATTTAAAATTTAAAAACATTTTAAAAGTTTAAAAACTAGAAAAATAAATAAGAAATAAGTAAAATAATCAAAAATCCCTTCATTCTCGTTTTTTTTGCTTATTTTTCACTCTTTTATACCAGATTTTGAACTTTTTCATTTAATTTAAAAATCAATATTTTAATGGTTGATTCGAACTATGGATAAAAAATCAATTCCAATTGGAAATTTGTCCCCAAATCTTCTCCTCGGCTTTCTGAACAAAGTAATTTTTAAAAAATTATTTTACTTGTTAATATTTTTTTTAAAAACTTAATTTTTGATTTTGAAAAATAAAATTAAAATTTATTAAAAATTTATTATTTTTATTTTAAAATATAAATTTCATTTTAAAGTAAAAATTAGACAAAAATTAGAGAAAGTTTAAATTTTAATAGATAAATTAAATTATAAAAGGTGAAATTAGATTATTAAAAGTAAAAAAATCTGTATTTGCAGAAAACGAGAAATCCACGGTTGTTTACCTGGTGTCAAGCAATTATAAACAGCTGGATGCACAAAGCGCGCTCCATCTCACTCACAGTCCTTTAAGCTGGGCCCTCTTTTTTGAATAACAACCCTGTCGAATTCGAATTTTCTAGATAGTTTTCAAGGAGAATTCGCATATTATTTGGACAATTTAACATTTTAAATTATTTAAAAATGGAAAAATAACAGAGAAATAAGTAAAAACAACCAAAATTATCTTCATTCCTCAATTTTTAAATTTTTTTTAAACTTAAACTTTTAGAAATTCGAACTATGGATAAAAAATCAATTCCAATTGGGAATTTGTCACCAAATCTTCTCCTCGCCCTTCTGAACAAGGTAAATTTTTTTATAAATATTTTACCTTTTTCATTTTTATAAAAATAAAATTAATTTTTTATTTTAAAAAAAATTTAAATTAAATAAATTTTTTTAAAATTTTTAAATAAAAATTTCATTTTCAGTTAAAAAATGCACCCCTGTGTCGGATGAGGCGAACCTCAAAATACATGGACTCCTTCGTCGAGGAAAACAGAAAAAAATTGTCGTCAAGGGAAATCGATGGCCTCAAAATTGATTTGTATTTTAATAAAACGGTAAATTTAATTATTTTATTATTATTTTTTCAATTTAAAAAAAAAAATAAATTTAAAATTTTTTAGGATGGTCACGCCAGTTTTATGATGAAAACAACAAGGGATTCTTCAATTTACGCACTCGATCACATAAATGTCCAGAAGCAGTTTTCAGCCATTTGCATTGAAAAACTAACTATTGTAAGTGAAATTGATTTATTTTTAATTTTAAATTTTTTTTAAATTAAAATTAATTAAAAACAAAAAAAATTTTTTAAAAAATTGTTTTTATTAAGGATGTGGGCTATACTACATCCCAAGTGGAGGATAAGGCCTTAGATGTCTTAAGGCAATTTCCTGTGGCTAGCAGAGCTGATCTGCGAATGGAGAGTACCCTAATGCCGAAATTCATTGATTTGGTGAATGTGAAAAATACTTACAAGTTGGAAATTTTCCACGATTTTGGAGACAGGAAGCACTACGACATTTTTGAGAATTTGAATCGGGTTCGTTTTTTTAAAATTAATTATTTTTAAATTTAAAAAAAAAGTTTTTTTTAATTTTCAGAGTTCGAAGAGAGGATTGCTGAAAGTATTAAACCGGGATCATTTATTTCCGGCTTATGATGCTCAGGGACTTTTTGACTTGGTCAAGAACTTTTATGAGATGGAGTTTTGGACTGGGGAAAACTTTGAAGTTGCCGCGTTTTTGAAGGTGGGTTGAGAGAGAGAGAGAGAGAGAGAGAGAGAGAGAAAGAGAGGGAGAGTATATGCCTGCGTCTCTGACACCTACAGCCCTCTCATTCTGCGTCTCTGACCCCTGGCAATTTGTCTGCCTCTGTGTCACTTATCTCCGTTCATTTGAATGACTCTGCTTCTCTGACCTCTACTCATTTGAATGACTCTGCTTCTCTGACCTCTGCTCATTTGAATGACTCTGCTTCTCTGACCTCTGCTTATTTGAATGACTCTGCTTCTCTGACCTCTGCTCATTGGCCTAACTCTGCGTCTCTGACCTCTGCTCATTGGCCTAACTCTGCGTCTCTGACCTCTGTTCATTGGCCTAACTCTGCGTCTCTGACCTCTGCTCATTGGCCTAACTCTGCGTCTCTGACCTCTGTTCATTGGCCTAACTCTGCGTCTCTGACTCTACTCGTCTGAGAGAGAGACAGAGAGACAGAAAAAAATCTCTTTTCAGGAAACCTTCTCTACCAAAGATTCCGGCAGCATCCGAAGACTCAGTTTCACTTTCAAAGACCAAAACTGGGTCGGACTCCCCAAAATCGGATCAATTTATTTCGTCAAACTTTGGGATTCTCGAGAATTTCCGGAAAAAATCACCAAAAAGTTACTGAGAGTGAGAAATGAATTTGTTCCTTGGACTATGCGCTTCACAAAAATGAACAACAAATACGCTCTCGTTTTTGAATCCAAGCGTATTCAAAGGGATGAAGACTTATATGTAAGTTTTAATTTATTAAATTATTAAAAATCTTTAAAAAAAATAATTTAAAAAATAAAAAATTCATTTTTAGACCATCTTGATCTTTTTCCTGGAGGAATCGACTGAAATATGGCCCTGTGTTTTCAAGAAGTTGAATATTCCGTGGAATGAGAAATTCGTTGATTTTGGAGATGAGAAACAGATCGAAGAATTTAAGGAGCTGTTTAAGAAGACGGTTCTAGGATACAAAAGCCCATCTTTGGCAGGAGAGGAAGAGAGTGAAGAAGAAGAAGGGTGAATTCAAAAAAGCCAGGCCCGGATCTCGTTTTGGCCACATTTTGTGAAAATTGTCAGATGTATGTATTTTTTATTCATAGTTTATTCTTTTGCGTATTTTTAAATAAATTTTGTTTTTAAAAGTATTATTGTAATTATATTTTTGGTAGTTTGAAAAGCTGGATCATAGGTGGGCCTGAGTGTGAGGTCTACAGGGTGGGGGTCTCGCCGGGAGGTCAAAATCAATTATCGATTCAATTCAAAATTCAAATTCAAAAAATTCAAAATTCAAAAAATATCTTCAAAAAATGTTTCATCGGGTGGTGATTTTGACCCAGTTATCGGCTCGAGCTGCGACACCCCCCGTTAAGCTTCTTTTTTAACGCTGATTCCAGCCCACTATACTTTTCCGGCAAAAAAAAAATTTTCAAATGCATTTGGGGGGTGTCGCTGTAAACTTACAGTGCTCTCCTTACGGCGCTGTAACATTACAGCGACACCCCGCAAATGCATTCAAAATGAGTTTTTCTCCGTCCTAAATTAGGAAAAGGGTAAATCAGCAGTCCTGATTCCAATGGTGACCTCCATTTTCACAATAATAAAATTGCTTCCTACAGTATACTTATTTAAAGGTCTAAATTCCACAAAATCACTCATTTTGACTATTCCAACGCCTATCTTTTTTATTATTCATTAAAATACTATTAAAACACATTTAATTAATAATTTATTTTTTTAATCCGTAAAAATTTTTAAAAAAAATTTGTGTTACTGCAAAGAAAGGAGAAGTTTGAATGGCAAATATGCCTAATTATTTTCTTCTTGAAATTTTTAAATTTCCCGCCAACATGGCGGTGGGGGTCTCGCCCAGATTTTGGTTATAGTACCACGCCCACCTATGATCCGAACCCTGGAAGTTTGTCTGATGGCAGTGCCAGTCCGGTTGCTGAGAATCGCTACCACTAGACTGACCCGGTCGTCAATTTTAATGAGGCATAAAGATACGGAAAATCGATCCCACGCTTTCAGATGACCTTGGAAGGCAAATGAATAAAGAAAACAAGTGTCGACCAAAAAAAAAGCTTTATCCGCATAGAACATGACCTAATAATGTCGTTATGCGCCAAAAGGGGATCGTTACCGGTGGACAAAGGAATTTTTACGGGGTGAACATGCTGACAAGTTGGTGTAAACAACACTAGGTGTTCACTTCTGACGCGGAGGGCACGGCCCATGAAGTCAGCTCCGTTGAGGTTGGAGCAGGCGGCGTCAACTCCAGCGGCGTCGGCGAACTCGCAGAAACCGAATCCCCTGGCGCGGCCGGTCTCGCGATCGTAGACGATGCGGACGTTGGTGACCTGGAAATAAGGGAATTAGTGAACGTATATGGCAAAATGGGAATAAACGGCGCCAATTTGATTGAATTCTCATGAAACAGAAAATTAAAGCGGCACTCATAATGACCGAAAAAGCTAGTACTTGGCTCGGTAAAAGCAGGATAAGCACTTTTTCGAACAAACTTTGTTCAACAAGACATGATAGCGTAGCAAATTGACCGAGAAACGACCCGTATTTCGAGTTTGGCTACGAAATTATGAAGCAAACGCAAGATTTTCAACAACAGACCAGTCTCAAATCAATTTTCAAAGCTTTTTTAGGCTAACACATCGTAAAAGAAATAAATGCTTACCTGGCCGACGGTGGAGAAGAAGTTTCCGATGTCGTTCTCGGTGCAGTTGAAGGGCAGGTTGCCGACGTAGACGGAGTGACGGATGTCCGACATTGCTGTGATTTTATACCTAAATTAGATCAATTAAGAGATAAAAGGAAGGAAATGAAGAGCAGAAACAAAAGAATAATGAAACTCATAAAAATGGGTTAATTTGGTTAAACATACGATTTTCTGGTGATTCAATTAGAGCAAAAACGACTTAAATGCTTTTAACTCATTTTAAAGCAATAAATTCGTATAAAATTACACAATTACGAATACAAACAATAAAACAGCACATCGAAAGCAGAAAAGAAGAAAAGGAGAATCCCAAGACGCTCTGCCTTTTCGGATCTATTTTAGTAGTGCTCCTGTGATAGGCAGGGCTGTCGTGGCGGGATCTTTAACAACACGCAGGAAGTTTGAAAATTCTTGTTTCGTGGAATTTGGCTTTAAATTTCAGTATTTTTTGTTTTCAATCAATTTTAACACTGTAAACAATGTTTTAATAACGATTTTCGTATTAAATACAACATTTTAAATTAAAATCGACGAAAATAAGTATTTTTTTAAAGGAAAGCGGTTGGGGGCATCGAGATCGCGGCGGGACCCAACTTAAATGTGTTTCTATCGGCCGAAGCAAAATTTCCCCTATTTGTTGTGAAAACCACCGTATTTTCTAGTTTAATGAAATGAAAAAATTAAACCGTAAAATAGACAAAACAAAATTAAATAAAACTCTTCATTACAATAAAACGAAAGCAACCATATATTATGCATTATTCTGCATTATTCCTCTCCCTTTGTTCAATTCTTGGTCTTCTGCGGCGGTTTGATCCTCAAACTCTTCCTCGTCGGCTTCACCTCCTCCTTCTCAAGAGCACAGTGCATCCGATGCTTCCTCAGTTGCATCTCCCTCCTGAATCCTGAAAATATCGATTTTTTTATTGATTTTTTACATTTAAAATATTGATTTTAAATAAAGATTTCAAATTCTATTCTTACCAGTTCCACAGGATCCACACTTGAAATGCGGCTCGGCCGAGTGGGTCATTTCGTGGACTTTCAGGTCGTTTTTCCTCACGAATCGTCTCTCGCAGTAGATGCAGGCGTAAGGACGCTCAAGGGTGTGTCTCGAGCGGATGTGGGCAGCTAAGGCCTAAAATAGGGTATTTTAGGGGAATTGTAAGGTTAAATTGATTGAAAATTAGCTACAAAATCAATAAAAGTTTACCTTACTGCACTTGTATCCGGGGTGGTCGCAGTCCTCGTAGGGGCACATGAAGGTCTTGTTCTCGTGGACCATCAGGACGTGGCGACGGAGACCACCCGTACGGCCGAAGGACTGCTCGCAGTGGTCGCATTTGAAGGGCTTCAGCTGCTCATGGACCACCGAGACGTGTTCCACCAGGAGGTGGGGGCTTTGGAACACCTGGAAATGGACAATTATTAAAGCCGCTTTTTTTGGCAATTTGTCCGTAATTTATCTATTCTAGCTCGTTTTTAATTTAATTAATTTTTTTAAAACTAACCCTGTCGCACTGTTCGCATGCGTGGACCTTCTTATCCGTGTGCATCCTCTGTTCGTGGCGCCGGGCCTTGTCCAAATCCGTGAAAATCTTGTCGCATTTCGTGCAGCAGTAGCGGGAGACGACCTCCTTCAATTCCCTGTTCTTCGACGCCAGGCGGGGATGGTGGTACTGTAACATTTTATATTACATTTTACATTATAAAACAATTAAAATAAAAATTTAAAAAAATTACCTGGTAAAAGTGCTGGGCGATGTTTTGCTTGAGGGTGAAACTGCGGTCGCACTCGTCGCAGACCCATTGCTTGTCCCTGTAGCGGGCGTACTTCGGCCGGTCCTCCCAGATATCCTCCTTCTTCACGATGGGCTTCGGATTTTCGATCCGCTTGAAGCAGGACATCACCTTCACCTCCTGAAAATGACATTTATTCATTAAAATAAACATGGAGACTATTTGAAAACCACAGCTAGGCCACGGTAACGACGTCGAAACCACAGCTAGGGCACGGAAACGACGTCGAAACCACAGCTAGGCCACAGAAACGACGTCGAAACCACAGCTCACCTTGATGATGTTTCCGGTGTCTTCTTCGAGTTCAATCTTCGGCATCTGGGTGCCCGAAACCCCGAAATTCTCGAAAAGGTCCTGTTCCACCTTCACTTTGCTCTCAACATCCGGCGTCATCAGGTCTTCGGCGCGCAAATGGAACGGCTCGGGTTCTGGCTGGAAAAATATCGATTGATTATTAATTTTAATTTAAAATATCGATTAGTAATTAATAAAAAACGAGAAATTACTTACATAATAATCGATTGGTTCCAGTATGATGTACTTCTGCTCATCGAGGGATTGGAAGCGAGGGGAGTGGGAGAGGAAGGAGGTCGACTTGGCGGCGACCGGCTGCATGGGGGTCTCCAGGAGACAGTGTTCTTAAATAAAACAATTATTAAATTAAAATCAATTTAAAATGGTAAATTTAAAAAGCATTAAATGAAAAAGAACTAATTTAATTGAAAGAATACAAGTTAAAGGGCGCGGGTCACACGGCCACGTGGATTGCGCCTTAACCAAAAGTTTGGTTTTAGCCGATTATGCTATTTTAACGACCTTAAGGTTAAGAGCCTTAGGGTCTTGACTACATAAAACCTTATTGTCTTAAAGAAAACATAGTGAAAATGACTATTTTACACAAAAACTAAAATTTTAAGAGCGCGCAAGTCGAAATCCACGTGGATTGGGCCCAAATTAGAACTGACGATTACGCGATTTTAACGATCTTAAAATAAGGATTTAAGTCCTTAAAATCAATCTGCAAGCCATAAATAATCTTAAAATAAAGACATAACAGCCAAAAATTCTTAAATAAACGAATCTGAGAAAAAATAACTCGGAAACTAATGATAATGATAATAAGCAATTATAGAATTAGGTACCACGCGGCTGGCTCAAATTAAAAATCAATAATTAAAATTAAAATAATTTAAAAATGGAATAAAAAGAATATCGATGAAAAATGAATATTTCAATTAAACAATTTAAATTTAAAGGACGAAAAAAATAACGAAATTCCAGTAAAATGAAGTAATTAGGTGAAACGCCGCTAGTTCAATTAACTCCACGCTTTATATGCGACCGACCTAAATTATATTTAAATGCTTTAAGTACTTAAATCCCTTATTTTTGTATGGAATAAACAATAGAACCGTGTAACACAAGAATAAAAAAATAAACGAACCAGACAGGCAGCAGGCACATTTATTGCCCTCGCGGAGGACCGGGTTGGAGATGAGGGTGTGGAGCAGGGGAGAGTCCTCCTCGTCGGAGAACATCGGACCGAATGAGGTGGATTTCGGAATATTGATGACATTGTGATTCTAATTAGGAAGGTAATTAATCTAATTTTGATTGATTATCCTAAACATAAATGAAGTATGCTAATTTAAGGACAGGAATTCTGGTGAAGGGGTGGTTTCTCTCTCTTTATCTCTTTATCTCTCTCTGTCTCTCTGTCTCTCTCTCTTTCTCTCTCTCTCTCTCTCTCTCTCTCTCTCGCTCTCTATGTCTCTTTCTCTTTCTCTCTCTCTTACTTTCTCAAATCCTAAAAAACAGTTTCATGAAATTTTCATTCCCAATCTGTTGTTTACATACAAACATCAGTATTAGCCGCAATGAATTCACAAAGGAAGTACCGCTTCATCGTATCCAACGCGGCATGCCACTTTCCAGCATAGAGATTCATCGTGGAGAACATTTGAGTGCTCATGAATGGCTCTAAAATTCAAACTTTTAAATTCTAATTTCAATTTCAATTTTCAATTTCAAATTTCAGTTTTACATTTCAATTTCAAATTTCAATTTGACATTTCAATTTCTAATTTCAATTTTACATTTCAATTTCAAATTTAAAATTTCAATTTAAAATTTCAATTTCAAATTTCATTTTCAAGTTTCAATTTCAAATCAAATTTCAATTTCAAATTCAAATTTCAAATTTCAATTTCAAATTTCAATTTCAAGTTTCAATTTTCAATTTCAATTTCAAATTTTAATTTCAAATTAAAAATTCAAATTTCAACTTCAAATTTCAATTTCAATTTCAAATTTCAATTTCAAATTTCAATTTCAAACATTAATTACAAATTTTAATTTCAAATCAAATTTCAATTTCAATTTCAAATTTCAATTTCAAATTTCAATTTCAAATTTCAATTTCAAATTTCAATTTCAAATTTCAATTTCAAATTTCAATTTCAAATTTCAATTTCAAACTTCAATTTCAAATTTCAATTTCAAATTTCGAAATTCACATTTCAATTTCAAAATCAAATTTCCAAATCAAATTTCAGATTCAAATTTCAAATTTCAATTTCAAATTTCAATTTCAAATTTCAATTTCAAATTTCAATTTCAAATTTCAATTTCAAATTTCAATTTCAAATTTCAATTTCAAATTTCAATTTCAAATTTCAATTTCAAATTTCATTTTCAAATTTCAATTTCACATTTCAGTTTCAAACTTTAATTACAAATTTCAATTTCAAATTTCAAATTCTAATTTTCAATTAAAATTTCTTCAAATTTCAAATTTTAATTTCAAATTTCATATTTTAAATTTCAATTTCAAAATTTAATTTCAAATTTCAATTTCAAATTTTAATTTCAAATTTTCAATTTCAAATTTCAATTTCAATTTTAAAGTTCAATTTCAATTTCAAATTCTAATTTTCAATTAAAATATTCAAATTTCAAATTTCAAATTTCGAATATCAAAATTAAAATATCAACCTCCAATATCCCAATTCTGATAGGTTGCATAGTTTCCATCCATCCAGGACCAGACTCCTTGGATGTTCGATTCATAGCCGATGATGATTTCGAACATGGAGGGGTTGTTGGTTCCAAGAATGGCTAAAAAAGGAATGAATTTATGGAATTTAGGGTCATAATTTAGGGTACTAAGAATTTAGGGAAAACAAGTTACTTGTGACCATTTGGAGAACTTCTTGGTTGGCGAAGGCATTGGAGATGCTGACGAGGTAGCCACCGCTCTTGGCACAGTAGGCTTGGGCGTCTTTTACGTAGAGTTTGTTGCTGCCGGAACCGAAGTAGAATCTGGGAAGAGAGAAATGAGAGAGATTGTTAGAGACGCAGATGAAATACCAGATGGTTGGAGACGCAGAGGAACTACCAGATGGTTAGAGACGCAGAGGAAATTAGAGTTGGTTAGAGGCGCAGAGACGCTGCCAGAAGGTTGGAGACGCTGAGGAATTCTCAGATTATTAGAGACGCAGAGGAATCACCAGAAGGTTAGAGACGCAGAGGAACTACCAGATGGATGGTTAGAGACGCAGAGGGATTCCCAAATGGTTAGAGACGCAGAGAGGCTATCAAATGGTCAGAGTCGCAGAGGAACTACCAGATGGTTATAGACACAGAGGCAATACCAGATGGTTAGAGACGCAGAGGAAATACCATATGGTTAGAGACGCAGAGGAATCACCAGATGGTTAGAGACGCAGAGGAATCACCAGATGGTTAGAGACGCAGAGGAAATACCAGATGGTTAGAGACGCAGAGGAAATACCAGATGGTTAGAGACGCAGAGGAATTACCAGATGGTTAGAGACGCAGAGGAATCACCAGATGGTTAGAGACGCAGAGGAAATACCAGATGGTTAGAGACGCAGAGGAAATACCAGATGGTTAGAGACGCAGAGGAAATACCAGATGGTTAGAGACGCAGAAGAATCACCAGATGGTTAGAGACGCAGAGGAATCACCAGATGGTTAGAGACGCAGAGGAAATACGAGATGGTTAGAGACGCAGAGGAAATACCAGATGGGTAGAGAAGCATAGGAATTACCAGAAGGTTAGAGACGCAGAGGAAATACAAGATGGTTAGAGACTTACTTTTGGCCAACTGGTCCGTAGGTCATTCCAGGGATTGTAGCGTTCAGAAGAAGAGAAGGAGGAGCAGTTCCGTAGGCAGTGCATTGAGGAGTCTGAAAATCTCTCTCTCTCTCTCTCTCTCTCTCTCTCTCTCTCTCTCTCTCTCTCTATAGATTCTAGCAAATGGTACCTCGCAGATGTAAGGAAAACCGGTTGACTGCTGATCAGACAAGATTTCCCATCTACCATTAGAAGAACCACTGTTTATGAGCATAGCACCAACGGAGTGGCCATAGGGATCAGTCATCTGGCCTAAAGTAGAGGATTCTCTCCCTCCCTCTCTTTCTCTCTCTCTCTCTCTCTCTCTCTCTTTCTCTCTCTATATCTCTCTCTTCCTATGTCCCTCTCTCCTTCTCTTTCTCTCTCTCTCTCTCTCTCTCAACCTTGGAAGTTCTCATAGATCATTGGCATTCCATCGCTGAACATCCAGTGGTGGTTGATTACTTCAGCTCCTATCCAAATTCCCTTGGCATTCACATTTCGAACAACTTAAGAAATCGGAATTTTTGAGAATTTTAAATAAGTTACGGGAATAAATATAACTGTTATGTTGGGAGCTCCTAATTGAAGCCAAGTGGCCTCCCATCCTCATGCACATAGTTTCTGCGATTGTCCATGAAACGGCTCCTCTGAAATGAGCTTTCAGAGAGAGAGAGAGAGAGGAGAGAAAGAGATAGAACTCACAAACTCACATGTTCACGGAATAGCAGGTTTGATAATCATTTGACCAAATATAGCCAGCAGGGCATTTGGCCAAAACTGTAGGTAAAAGAGCAAGGAAGAGGAGACGCATTCCTGAAAGGTATTTATCCGAAATATTTGGCAAAAAGCAATAGTTTGAAATTAGAGTGATGATTCAAAAGAAGGAAGGCGTTTTCGGGGAAGCAGTGGAGAAAATGACTTCATTTTGGAGATAGTGTTATCTTGACGGAAAGGACTACAACGAAAGATACAAAGACTAAAAGTAGCTCTCTCTTTCTCTCTCTCTCTCTCTCTCTCTCTCTCTCTCTGTCTATCAGTCCATCTATGAATCTCTCGCGCCGTGTGGCCAGTGCGCTTCAGGCGGTCTTAAGCGCGCGCCTGCCGCCATCTCACAGGTCCTCGGTAGTATAGTGGTGAGTATCCGCGTCTGTCACATGCGAGACCCGGGTTCAATTCCCGGCCGGGGAGAATCTTTTGCTTTTATTCTAAACATTCTCGAAATAACCATTAAAACTGTGCGCATAGGTTTACTGACCCGTAGAATTTTGTAGTTTCTAGTTTGGTTCCAGAACGAGGACGATTTCTTGTTTTTTAAGTATCGATTGACAAGCAACTTCGGTTAAGTTTTCAATAACGGATTAATGATTACAGTTGATTTTAAATAATTTAGAAAATTCTGATATGTATAATTTAATTCTATATTATATTTTTTTTACTTTTTTAATCTGTCTTATAAAATAGAAACCAACGTTTTTCAGTTCTTTAACTTTGATTTATTAAAAACAAATAAAGAAAATGATAAACGCGAACCGAAATCTTTTGAACTTTTAACTAATTGTTTTTAATGTATAAAAAAACAAAAGTTTGATTTTTAAAGAATTTAACAAAATGATATATTTTTTTGTTTTTTTTTTAACTAAAAATAATTTTTTAAAAATCTTTAGCGTTTTTTGTTTTCATTAGCTTTTGTTGTTTTTTGAAAAATTTAAACATTAAATAACTTTCTGGACTTTTTGCGAACATAATTTTTAGGTTTTAGGTTTACGACTTCTTGTTTTTTGAAGTATCGATTAAATTTATCGCTTGTTTCTTAGCTTTGTTCTGCTTTTAATTTCGCTTTTCTGTGCGCTTTTAATTTACCGATCACCGCTTTCAGGCGCAAATCATTCAGTTGCCTTCTCACAGATTTCCCATTCCCTGTTTTTTTTGTAAAATTTAAATTCTTATTTTTTAATATTTTATTTTCCAGAACAATTTTCAAAACAATGCTTACCCTCAACCAGGAACCCTATGACTTTATATTGAATAGTTTCAATAAGGTATGTAAACATTTAAAAAAAAATGAAAATTACGTTTACCTATTATAGCTTCCAAAGGAATCCTGGGAAACAATTCAACTCATCAACAAAGTAGCCCCCGAGTATCTATGGGATTTTTTCAACAAGGTATATATAATTTTCTTTTAAAATTTTAAAATTTTAAAATTATAAATTTTTAAGTTTTGAAATTAAAAAGTTAAAAATTTTAAAAATTTCGTTTCATTGAAAATACTTTTTTTGTGGCATTGGGCGCCGGTTGTCGCACAGTTTTATGCAATTTGCGCGCAAATCAGAAAAACTCCACGGAAATTACAGTAATCGGTTAATTTTAATCATTTTGGGTTATTTATTAATAAAAAAAACCTAATGCCGGTAATTTATATAATTTTGGGTTTTAAATTTTTTTTAAAAATAGCAAAACAACAAAAGATAATAAAGAAAAAAAACATTTGAATAATATAATTATTCTTACCGCAGAGTTTTCTTCCGTATTTTAATTTGCTAATTATTTTAAAAAAATGAACGAAAACGAACGCTTGGCGGTGCACTCATTGTGTAATGGCGTACGCTTTAGACTCTCAATCTCGCGACCAGGGTTCGAATCCCGCCTCGAGCACCTCTTTTGCTGTAACGAAAAAAAATTAAATTTACCATTTATAGATTCGAAACGATCCTGCCAAAACAATTCTTTCCATTAAACAGATACCTTACGACTTGCTCTTGGATGTTTTCAACAAGGTACGTAATTACTTTAATTACTTTGTTAAATCAATTTTAGCTTCCAAATGTCACCCTTTGTCGAATGAGGAAAACGTGCAAATTCGTGGATCAATTTGTTGAAGATCATAAGAAAAAACTCGGTTCGAGAGCAATTGGAAATGTTCACATTGAAGCTAGGACACTACGGTACAGTAAAGTAAAGGTTAGCATGTCTCGTCCTCTCTCTCTCTCTCTCTCTCTGTTTCTTCGTTTTGTCAAGTTTTTGTATTTCAGGATATCCTCATGTTTTATGATAACAATAAAGATAGACACGAAGCAGCAATGGAAAATTTCGACTTTCAAAAGCACATATCTGGAATGTCAGTCCACAAATTCACAATGGAGGTTAACTTTGTTCTTTTCCTTGTTTTTAGTTCTATTTTTAAGGAATTCTTGGCACCGGCTGATAAGGACTACATTCTTCAATTATTGAAGCACATCTCCGTCTTGGACAATATCACTCTGAAAGAAATGAATCTGGATTTTGTTAACCAAGTGGTTAACTTGGTCTCAGCTCGTTCTATTTTCAAACTTAGTTTCAAAGAGGGATGCTTCACCCAGATTGTTGAGACTTTGAGCAAGGTCTGTTTCTTAAATTCTGCTTTATTTTAATTGAAAATTTTAAATAATGCTGTTTTTTTAGAACCGGCAATGTGCACTTTTTACCTTGAGATTTTGGAAAATCGGCGCAGACGAACTTACGGGTGTTTTCGAACAAATTAAGAACTTCGGAAAGATACGTTGCGAAGTCGACAAGAGGGATCGTCACCTTATTTTACAGGTAATACCCTATCCCTGTTTACCTTACCTTACTTTACCTTATCTTACCTTACTTTACCTTACCTTACCTTACCTTACTTTACTTTACCTTACCTTACCTTACCTTATCTTACCTTACCTTACCTTACCTTTCCTTTCCTTACCTTACCTTACCTTACCTTACCTTACCTTACCTTACCTTACCTTATCTTATCTTATCTTATCTTATCTTATCTTATCTTATCTTACCTTACCTTACCTTACCTTACCTTACATTACCTTAAATTACCTTACCTTACCTTACATTACCTTAAATTACCTTACCTTACCTTCAACTTATTTTTTTAGGAAATCTTCCGCTCCCAATCCTACGGAAACCTCAAACAAATCAACATCACCTACAAAGATGAAACTGATTGGTCCAAACCCTTCGAAATCGAAGGTGTCTCCTTCACTTCGCTGTGGAAGCCCCCTGCCTTCTCAGAAGAGTTCGAGAGGGAAATGTTGGTTGTAGACGAGCCAATCCCCTTCGCTGTTCGATACACAAAACTCAAAGACACATACGCCTTGGTTTTTGAGAACTTATCCCAGGAGCATGGAAAATTTGTGAGTTTAAAAAACTAAAATGTTTTTCAAGGTAATGTTGTTTTAGGGAGTCAAAATTTGCTTTGTAAAAGACTATACTGCCGTGTGGATTCGAGTTTGCGAAGAATGGTGTGACAACTTCAAGGCGGAAGGTTTCGTCATTCCCGAAAAAGAGGAGCAGGAGAGTTTTCTGATGAACATCTTCACAAATAAAATCAAGGAGGGGATGGAAGATGCGAATTCTTACCAGGGAGAGAATGAGAATCAGGAGGGTGACTTCCAGGAGAGCGAGGATGAGGATGACGATGCTATCGAGAGCGAAGAAGAACATTCTGATGAGGAGGAGGATTATGATGATAATGAGATGGCTGAGGATGACAACAGTGACGCTGCTATCTCGGAGGACGATAGTGAAGACTAAAGTTTCGGGTTTTCTTTTTTGTCTTTGAAGTTTTTATAAATTCGTCAAATAATGATTTTTTTGTACTACCACAGTTGTAAATGCACCAAATAGCCACTTTTCGGGGGGAAATCCTTCTTTCAACAAGGGACTTGCGGAGGTCAAGGGGATAATTGATTGATCTCGATCTCTAAGGTTTAATTGTGCTGATTAGTCTAAAATAACATTTTGGAGAACAAACGGAAGAGAAAATAAGATTTTGATTTTTTTTTGTTAAGTGTTTTTGAGCAAAAATCAACATTAAAATTGAAGTTTAACAACTATAACATGTTCAAAATTTAAGTTTGGGGTGCTTAAAATGTTGACAATTACATGTACAATCGAACAAAATAGGTGATTTTGCTCGCCCAGTAACTTTGAAGGCAGGCCAAATAAAAAAAACTGATTTTTTGCTAAGTTTTTGAAGGATTTTCGAAAAAACTGAAGGGTTGAACATCCTTTTTTCTGCAAACAGTTAAGAAAAAAATTAATCAGTAAACTATTTGAAAGCGTTTGTCGGTTGCCAGAAGGCCGTAGCACTCCTGGGAGCTGAGATAGCCATTTACTGAACTTGCAATTTTAAAAATTTCAAAAATTTCAAAAAACAAAAATTAAGGTATTTTTAGTGTATTTTGAGTCTAGAGCCGCGCGACCGGTTACGGCTTCTTCGCCAAAGCTCATTTAAACCTCGACAATATATACTTTGTAGAAAGCTCACTTTTTTTTGAGAAAGTCTGTAAAACATGCCAACTATCGATTTTGGTCAATTAAAAAAGTAACGGTCAAAAAAAGGACAAAATTTTGATTTTTTCAAGGTTTTTCTATGTTTTCACTATTATGGGTCAATTTGCGAAACTTACTGCATCGTTTTCTACGGTAAAGTTGCCATCGAAATCATCTCTAAAACCTGTAGAAAGTTTAACCATTGTCTGATTTTAACAATTTAATTTGCTTTTTACCGCAGAAAGTCACAAAAAATGTTTTTGATTCAAAAAGTTTTTACGTTAAAGAATAGTAGTGCGTTATTTTTAGTGTTTTTGTTGTTTTTAATTATTTTATTCACTAAAAACAGCAAAACAAAAAGCTCAAAAACATTTTTTGTGACTTTTTGCCTTAAAAATTAACTTGACAATAGGAGGACAATGTTTTTACAGGTTTGAAAAATGATATCGGTGACAAATTGTCCGTAAAACACTATGCAGTAGGTGGCTAGTCTCTCAAATTGACTCATAACAGTCAAAAATATAGAAAAAAGCCTTTAAATAATAAAAATTTTGTCGGTTTTTTTAACCACACAAACGCACACACACGCACACTCGCACACACTTACACATTCACGAACTCTTTCCCCCCCCCCTCTCTCTCTCTCTCTCTCTCTCTCTCTCTCTCCTCTCTCTCTCTCTATCTCTCTCTCTCTCAGTTTCTCTCTCTCTCTAATTCTCTCTCTCTCTCTCTTTCTCTCTCTCTCCCTCTCTCTCTCTCCCCCACTCTCTCTCTCTCTCTCTCTCTCTCTCTCTCCCCCTCTCTCTCTTGTACATTGTGCCCAACCGGAAGTTTATGGTCCAAAATCACGCCACCGTCATTTTCATGTTGTCACCAAATCTTTTTCCTATCAGTCTCTTCCGACAAAAATCTTTATAAAGCCCTCCAATCTACCCTATCTAGCACCTGTAGCCATGGGCTTCCAACTGTTCCTTCTTCTGGCTTTTGTGTTATGTGAGTATTCTGTTAACGTTTTAAATGGTTTTGTTTAAGATATTGCTGCTGATTGCCCTTATTCCTATGTAGATGGAGGAAATGGGTATTGCTATAAGGTCTTTTCGGATTCTGTGACCCATTCTGTTGCTTCAAAACAATGTGTTCAGGATGGAGGACGGCTTCCCTACATTCCAAATGCATTTGTAAGTTAAATGACCTTAGATTTAAAGGGGAAGTACGGGGTTTTTTTTTCCTTAGAGGGGAAGGACCTCGAAAAATTGATTTTTCAAAGTCTCTTCACAATTATTTCATCGAATAGATGTAGTTTCCACTATTCTGAAACATACCCCTTTTATATGATTGCAAAAGGGGCGCGTTTACACGGCCGTTTTACGCGTTTGCCGCACGTAAACACGGCCAGAGTGGGCGAGAGAGTGTGGGAAATGGGGAGACGCAGAGTTGGCGGCAATTCAAGTGGAAATTTCCTCAGATTTCAAGCGCTCATAAATCGGTTCATTTTTATGCAAAATGGGTAAAAGAGGTATTTTTCGGAATTCTGGGAATGAGATCTAGGCTTTTATCGCAAAATCAGAAAAAATATTTTTACGCGGTCCATCCCCTTTAACTTCAGCGCGGCGGGCACCCGTATGATATCAGCGACGCGGAGGGCATAAGTAAAACACACAACGCATTTTTTGGAATGCGTTTTGTGTTTTACTTTATTAACTTTCCTTTTAGACAAACGAACTAGTCAGAAAAGTAGGAGCATCAAACACCAATGTGAAGTACATTTGGATTGGACTGACTTGTGGCAGTGCTGTTGCCACAAGTTGCAAGTGGGATGGTTCCACTTCGTCGTTGAATAGCACCAGCTATACCAATTTTAGAGCAGGTAAAGATGTATGAGATGGAAATAGAAAGAAAGAGAGAGAAAAGAGAGAGAGAAAGAGAGAAAGAGAGACAGAGAGAGAGAGAGAGACCGATTTTAAACTTTAAGGTTACCCTTACTATGGACCTTACGTCTTCATGTACACCACCAATGGACAATGGGTTACAACTACAAATCTTGATCAAAACAATTTTGTTTGTGAAGTTCCCAACTTAGTTCCTTCCGGTGAGCAAAAAAATTGAATTTTAGTGAAATGTCCTTGTTTAGGCCCATTCTGTGATGCCGGATACTCGTACTTCCAAGGAAACTGCTACAAATCCATAGCTTCCGATACCAACGCTAACGCCGAGGCTACCTGCCAGAAATATTGTGCAGACCTCGCTTCTATTCACAATGCAGATGTAAGTACCATTTTTTAAAACATCGTCTCAGTAAATTTGGAGCGGGGGCGATATACATAAGAACAGAGATTTTTTTATGTCTCTGAAGAGGTATACAACCTTCCTATTTATCAAAAACCTTATTCTGAAAGTTTCAGCACAATATCGATTTTTTGGCCCGGGTTACGGTAGTTCAAAATTTTGCACTTAAAATTTTCAAAAGTTTTCCATTTTTAAAGTCATATATATAAAAATGTGGGGAATAGTATGGGCCAAACGACCCTGTTAATTAAAACTCTTGCGCACAGCACATGAAAACAGAAATCTTGAAAAACCATCAAAAATCTGTTTTTCGAGGTTTTGGGCCTTTCACTTTCATTTTCCAGGAAAGAGGCCAGGAAAAAGTTATCATTTTCATTGAATTTTACGTAAAGTTCCGCGTCAAGCGCGACCTCCAAATCAAAAATCGAAGGTGACTATTTTAGTTAAAAATCCGTTTGAATGTGAAATTTTGCTAAAAAACGCGATTTTTAGAATTTTTTCAAAAAGTCACTTCAATATTTCAGCCAAAACGGGTTCAATTTTGATCCGATTTTGAAATATTTTTTCTGAATGAATTTTGCGTAAACTTGCCGTTAGTCCATGTTTCCCATTGAAACAATACTTAGTAACAACAAAAGTTGAAAATCGGATCAGTTTTGGCTGAAACATTGAAGTGAGATTTTGAAAAAAAATGCAAAAAATCTCGTTTTTTGGCGTTTTTAGGCCAATTTTTCACATTTCACAAAGTAAGGTAAGGTTAGGTAAGGTCGATGTCGACTGATTTTATTGGGTATCCAAACAAAACCATAACTTTTAGGAAAACCAATTCATCACTAGCCTTGCATCAAACTCTTCTAATGGAAACTTCTACACCCGTATTGGTCTCTACCTCAATCCCAAACAAAACTTCGAATGGATCGATAACACTCCATTTAACTACAGTAACTTCGGTAACGGTGGAAACAATGCCAACTTCGGAGGCTGCGTTACCCTGGCTCTACGCAATGATGTTGTAAACAGAGGACAATGGATCAGCGCCAGATGCAATAACTCCTTTCCTTCTGTTTGCAAGAAGCGTAAAGTTACCTTAAAGTTAAGGTAATTTAGATTTTAGCTTTGGGAGCCATTTGCAATCAGCCAACCACTACCCTTAAACCTCCCCTAACTCCTTTCACCTGCAGCCAGACAATGTACTTGAACAACAATGGGACGGTAAGATTTACTTATCTTTAGTTCTTAAGTTACTTAATTTTAGTCCTCTGTTACCGAAATTAATTGTAAAACCAAAATCAAGTCCATAAGTTAGGTAAATGGCGTTCTTAAGTTACCGTAAGTTCTTCTGTTACCAACATTAAGTTCTTAAGTCACCTAAATTAGGTTCTTAATTCACCGAAACTATTTTACGTTACTCTTACTAGATACGTTAATTAAAAGTTCGTAAGTTACCTAATTTTAGTCTATAAGCTTTCTATATTAAGCGTGAACCCAAATATATGTCCTTAATTAACGTAAATGCCAATCTTAAGTTACTTTAAGTTCTAAAGCTTTTATAACTAAGTGCTTAATTTACCTAAATTAAGTTATTTTTGAAATTAGCTAAACAAACTTATTAAATCAAGTTAATAAGTAAAAATTAAGTTCCAAAGATAAGTAAATGAAGATCTTAAGTTACCTTAATTAAGCTCTTAGGTTTCTAAAGTGAAATGTTTAGGTTACCTTAAATAAATTCTTAAATTACTTAAATCAATTTCTTAAGTTAATTAAATGAAGTTCTTAAGCCATATGAACGTTTTTAAGTTACCTTAACTTTTTAAGCTACCTAACTATAGTTCTAAAGTAACCTTAATTAAGTTCTTAAGTTACTTAAATAATGTTCGTACGTTACCTAAACTAAGTCCCTAAGTTCGTTACAGATCTACTCCCCTGGCTATCCCTACCCATACATTACCAACACTTGCATCTACGTGATTACTGTTCCAAGAGGCCGGGCAAGGATCGAATTCTCTGATTTCAACCTTGATCCCCAAAGCAATGTTCAGTTGTTCAATGACATTGGAGACTCTACTCCATTTGCTATGTAAGTTAAGCCAGAGATTAAAAAAATGTCATTCTTTCAGCTTGAGGGGGGATGACGGACGTGGTCGAACTTATATCTCAACTGAAAACGAGATGAAGATGATTTTCAATTCTCTCAGCGGAGGCAACGCTACCCAGATTTGGCGAGGGTATTTCAGTAGTTATTGATTGGTTTCAATAAACATGTTTATTTAGTTTGAATTTGAAAACGCGAAGAAAAAAGAGTCACTGCTTGGGAGGGGGGCGAATATAACCGAGAAAGCGATTAAGCCGCGCGGTGCCCTTATGGTGTAATGGCCACGCGTTAGACTCCCAATCTAGCGACCATGGTTCGATGCGCGCCTCGAGCAATTTTTTTAGCCTGTTACTAAATAGTGTTTAGACCTACTTCAATGATGTTGCTTTGTTTCAATCAGCCGTATCAATCTCTGCCGAATGGCATCTCTTCCCAAAGAAATGCAGTTTTACGCTATACGATCCGATTACTGGCAGTTTCCTTCGATTTTCTGACCTTGAGGGGGCATAGTTTGGTATAAAAGCACAGTGGCAGAAGCGGAAACAACAGCAATGTTCGAGGAGAAACTCATCGTTGGCGTGGCTTCGGCCTGCTCGACCCTGGCCATCGTCGCCTGTCTGGTCACTATCCCCCAGCTCTACAGCACCATCAATGAGATGCACGATGAGGTTAGTCTTTTTCACATATAGGCATAAACACACATACACACAGACAGAGAGAGAGAGAGAGCGCGCGCGAGAGAGAGAGATCAAATACCCAACTGATTTCAGGTCCTCGACGGAGTCTCCGTCTTCCGTGTCGAGACCGACGCCGCCTGGACCGAGATGATGGACGTCCAGATCACCGTCACCCCTCCCGCCAAGCCCAAGCAGAACCCCTTCAACTCCATCTTCCGTCAGAAGCGTCAGGACTTCTCCGGCCTCCCCGCCTTCTGCCAGTGCACTCCCCCCGTCGCCAACTGCCCTCCTGGACCTCCCGGACCTCCCGGAGATGCCGGAGCCCCCGGAACTCCCGGAAAGGACGGACCTCCCGGAGAGGACAACACCTCCACCTACGCCCCCATCACCTGCCCTCCCCCCAGCGGAGACTGCATCAAGTGCCCTGCTGGACCTCCCGGACCCGCCGGACCCGACGGACCTGCAGGACCCGCTGGACCCGACGGACAGCCCGGATCTGCCGGAAACCCTGGAACCGACGGAGCCCCTGGACCTGCTGGACCTCCCGGAGATGCCGGAGCCCCTGGAACCCCTGGACCCGACGGACAGCCCGGAGCCCCTGGAAAGGACGGAACTCGCGGAAAGGGAACTCCCGGAGGACCTGGACCTGCTGGACCTCCTGGACCTGCCGGACCCGACGGTGGAGCCGGAAACCCTGGAACCGATGGAGCCCCTGGACCTGCTGGACCTCCTGGAGGACCCGGATCCGATGGAAAGCCTGGAGCCGATGGAAACCCTGGCAAGCCCGGAGCTCCTGGAGGCCCTGGACCCGATGCTGCCTACTGCCCCTGCCCTCCTCGCTCCGCTGTCTTCGTCAACCGCTTCGCTCATTAGATGGGGACTCCTGCTGTTGCCACTGCTTGCGAGAAGCACTTTTAGACAATGAACATTTAGAAATGCATATGTTTTTACTAGCACAAATAGACTTAGCAAAGAGACTGAGAAAGAGAGAGGGGAGAGAGAGGAGGCAGGAGACAGGAGAGAGAGAGAGAGAGAGAGAGAGAGAGAGAGAGTGAAAATTTGGAAGAATCGAACATTTGACCGTCCATCTAGGAGTCCGAGACCAAAACCAAATCTGCTTTCTAGATACTTGCCGCGCTTTTGACGCCGTTTTTTCTCAATTGTTTGTCAAGTAAAATGATTTTTTATGGGTCCATGGACCCATAAGAAAAATCATTTTCTTTTTGTTATGGGTCCATGGACCCAGAAGACAAATCATTTCATTTTTATTATGTGTCCATGGACCCATAAGAAAAATCATTTTGTTTTTGTTTTGGGTCCATGGACCCATAAGAAAAAAATCATTTTGTTTTTGTTATGGGTCCATGGACCCATAAGAAAAATGATTTTGTTTTTGTTATGGGTCCATGGACCCATAAGAAAAAAATCATTTTGTTTTTGTTATGGGTCCATGGACCCATAAGAAAAATGATTTTGTTTTTGTTATGGGTCCATGGACCCATAAGAAAAAAATCATTTTGTTTTTGTTATGGGTCCATGGACCCATAAGAAAAATGATTTTGTTTTTGTTATGGGTCCATGGACCCATAAGAAAAAAATCATTTTGTTTTTGTTTTGGGTCCATAGACCCATAAGAAAAATCATTTTGTTTAAGGTTAAGGTGCTAAAAGGAGAAGAGTTAAGGTGCTAAAAGGAGAAGAGTTAAGGTGCTAAAAGGAGAAGAGTTAAGGTGCTAAAAGGAGAGTCGAACACTCCACACACTCACGGGGGAGCGACCGCTGTCGCTGCTTTCCATGATGTCCGAGATTGCCATTGTCAATTGGCCAACAGGGATTTGACATACCTAGACGCTTCATTTGGAGAGCCGTCGCCGAAGAGAGCGCGGGGGAGAATGAGTGAGCTTCGGCCTCCCTCGGCCGTCCCCAAATTAGAATTATTCTAAGTAAGGAAAGTTTAAACCCACGCGATTTACGCGGGATATCTCATTTTTCTTTCTCCCCTCCCTCTCCCTCTCTCTCTCTCTCTCTCTCTCTCTCAGGTCAAGGGTTTGATCTTCGAGGTTCTTTCCATTTTTTCTTTGTTTTTTTCTATTCTCATAATGTTTTAAAAATAATGTTTATTTAAGACAGAGAAAAAGATACACAACATTTTCTTATCGGAATGAAAGATACAAAACAAGATCATATGTAGCAAAAAAATCTTAGTCTTTATCATTTTTTCCATTGCTAAACACTTTCTGGTGACACAATTCCTTGAATTCTTCAATCTGTTCTTTATCTTCTGCATCGGAAAACTTCTCATTCCAAGGTACTTCCATCCTTTCAAACACGAAAGGCCAAATTTCACTTTGCTTTTCAACAATTCTGACGCAGATATACTGGAAAGAAAGACTTTAAGATTTGAAACAGAAGGAAACTTACAAATGATCTCTTTGACTCAAATACAATAGCATATTTCTTTTGGATTTTTGAGTAACCGGCATTCCATATGCCACATTCGGGAGGAAAACGTGAATTTGGAATGTTCTCCGGATATTCTTCAACGTTCCAGAGTGTTGTGAAAGAAATTCCTTCGATTGAGAAAAGCCCTGTCCAATCAGAACCGAAACAGAAATTAACTGTTTGAATACTGCCAAGGTTGGTTGCGGAAAACATTTCCTGAAAACGGTCACCTCATCTTGTCACAAATACACACACTCACACACGCATCGAAAAGCGCCCTGAGGCTGCCTTTTGCATTAGAAAGCGGCCTGAGGCTGCCCTTTGCATTAAAAGCGACCTGAGGGTACCATTTGCATTAGAAAGCGGCCTGAGGCTGCCCTTTGCTTTAGAAAGCGGCCTGAGGCTGCCATTTGCATTAAAAGCGGCCTGAGGCTACCATTTGCATTAGAAAGAGGCCTGAGGCTGCCCTTTGCATTAAAAGCGGCATGAGGCTACCATTATCAGAGAAAAGCGTCCTGAGGCTACCATTTGCATTAGAAAGCGACATGAGGATGTAATTTGCATTAAAAGCGGCCTGGGGCTAAAATCGGCTGCGAAAAGCGGCCTGAGGCTGCCAACTACATAAAAATGCCGCCAGAAACTGCATATGCGTCAAAAAGCGGCCTTATATGCTCTCATTTTCACTATATATTAATGTCGCTCTCGCCTTTCTTTCTTTCTTAATCTCTCTCTCTCTCTCTCTCTCTCTCTCTCTCTTTCTTTTTTTTTCTCTCTCTCTCTCTCTCTCTCCGTCTCTCTCGAGTTACCTTGAAAAACAGGCAAAAATCAAAGTTCTTGACGCGTAGTTCAATGGTGTTGAAATTTTTCACAATTTTAAACAGGCCCTCCGCTTTAAGTTCATCCTTTCCATCCTTATCATACGAATTCTTGATTTTCCATCCTGAAAATTAAGTATTTCAGTAGCTAAAAAAATTTCTCTGAGTGTCTAACGGTTTATCTGTATATATATTTTTATATTTTTAGTGTCGCTACGTTTTTTTTAGAATAATTTAAAAGCAATTAGGGAAAAACTTACATTTCTGTCAAATATTAAATGAATTCTCAGTCCATCGATTGCTCTCGAAGCCAATCTTTTTCTGTTTTCTTCAACAAATGAATTCATACGTTTGCAAGTTTGCCTCATTCGGTAGAGAGGAATATTTGGGAGCTAAAAATAGATTTTATAATTTAAAAAAAAACTGTTTTTTTAAAATTTACCTTATTTAAAATTTCAAGAAGAAGGTTCGGAGGCAGGTTTCTAATCGGAAGAAAATCCATAGCTGATGGAAGCAAAAAAATGGAATGGAAACTGATCCAGTGAGCTAAAAGCGAAAGAAAGCGTTGAAAAAAGCGATTTTGCTTTTTTTGAATTCAAAATTGCTTTTTGGCGTGAAAAAAGCGTAGGGCAGATAGCGTGCGGCCTAATCAATTGGCGCGGCAACACGCACTGATGGTGTAGGGGTAACGTTCTCAACTCATAATCTAGAGGCCAAGGGTTCGATCCCCTTCGAGGTTCTTTTCCTTTTTCTTTACTTTTTGCTGCTTTCATATTGTTTTGACACTTTTACAACAGAAATTACAATTTATTTAAGACCAACAGAGACAAAGGGACGAAACATTTTGGTATCGGAATGTTAAAAAAGTCAATTGTAGCCAAAACTAGTAATCTTCATCACTCTTGCTGTTGTTAAACACTTTCTGGTGACACAATTCCTTGAATTCTTCAATCTGTCCCTTATCTTCCGCATCGAAAAACTTTTCATTCTAAGGTATTTCCATCTCTCTGAAAACGTGGGGCCAAATGTCACTCTTCTGTTCAACAATTGCGATTATGATATTCTGAAACAGGTCTGGATTTGAAACAAAAGAAAACTTACATTGCATCTGATCCTTGCACGTTTTATTTCACAAAGAACCACATATTTACCATGCATTTTTACAAAACCGGCGGACTTTTGAATACATTTGCGTTTGGTTTTATTGAGTAGATTTTGCATTTTACTAGCAAAAAATGTAACTGGTGATTTCAAATTTACGTTCTCATTGCAATTAACTTTTCTTTCTCAAAAAGTTACCTGATACGTCTATTCTATTGATACTATTATTATGTCTATTCTATTGATACTATTATTATGTCTATTGATACTGATTTGCCAGCACCTCCGATACTTTACTGGTGAACCCCGCCCGTTCTAAGGAAAGGCCGCTTGCATGTAAATTGTGTAAATACAGGACGCTCAGAGTCTAAATTTAACAAACATTATGCAATTAAGATAATTGTCGGTGGAATTACCCCACTATACCCATTATGTTGGTTAACCACAGTCATTATATTCCTTCCTCGTATTCCGTAGGTACTGGCTCAGTTAGTGTATATTTGACTCATTGGGCTGGGCGCGACACTAATCGCGCCCTGACTCTACAGTATGCCGCGCTGCGGCCGTGAGGCGTTCAGGCGGGAAAACTCCTCCCTCCGGCAGGCTGCCCTCTGGGCACCGGACGAGCGGTCGTCCTGCCGCACCTCTAACTCCGATTCCCATCTAGTATCCTGACTCCGTGGACAATTTCTTTCTGTGGAAAAACTCAGCGGATGACTCAGATAAGTGACTCTTTTTCCCTTGCCCCTTATCTGACTCGAAACATATCCCCCGCCTTTTGGCTGAGGTCACTTGTGAAACCTTCTCTTGACTGTAAATCCTACCTTTCTAAAATGGGGAAAATATGACTCTGTTCCTGTTGAATCTATTTGCGTCATTCAGATCGACTCGTCCATTGAGGCTTGCGGACTCTGCGAATCTGAGTTACTCGACTCTGACTCTGTGTCGCCTGGAGGAGCTGGTCCCACGCCGTCTGCTATTCTACATCAAGGATCCTCTGCCCGAGCTTAAGGATAGACGCCGTGCCCTGCCCCTCCATCAACTCCTGTTCCCGTTGGTTTTGGATATATTGTTCTGTTGACTCAGTACATGAATCATTCGTACTATTCCAATTGGTTCTCCCTTTTCTCGTTTCATACGTGTTCGTCTGAGGGAAAACGGGTGGAAGCACTACACGTAATTAAAAACGTGCGGGTTGAACCACGGGTCTGCAATGGAAGGCTGTACACCCTTCCGCGTGGCATGCTAAGGCATACGGGCGAGCCACGGTTTGAGAACATGTCTCTCTGGGAGAGTCTGAACCTAAATTATGATTCTAGAGTTAAAGAAATGGATCAATTAGTGACTGTAGCGTACAAAAACATGCCAGACGCCACAGTTGGCGGTTTATTTGCTCACCTCATTTCGCGTGATAATTTACGTTAAAGTACTGCCCCGCTTTTGGTCTACCGCTATTGCGTGTGAGACCATGCACCCTGCTTTTAACCAACCGACTATTCTTAACCAAACTTAAACAGCGATTGTCTGCTGAAAACCGACTATAGATTGTGTGCTCGCCAAAACTTTTAAACGTCATTTAACTACAAACGCCGTTTTCAAAATACATTTGTAAGCTTTTTTATGCGACTAACGCAACATTATCAACACACAAGTAAGTGCTGTCTTGGTTGGGTGTTAGGGTTTATTGTGAAAAAAAACCATACCTTTGTGGGAGAGTAACCAGTCATCTGCAGGAACACCGTGGACGTACTTGGACTATTAGGAGGCAATTCATCACCGAAAACAAGAATCACCAAATACAATAAGAATATAATGTTGCGCATGCCAGGATTAGCCAATTAAGTGCAACATCCGCAATGTTCGGTCATCGGAAACAGCTTTCGCTGTTCCAGAACCTGTTGCCAGCGGTGTAACCGTTGAAAAAGATGCTGACGGAAATTTGTAGACTGACACAGCACGAAGTCAGACAAGGCTTTGACTTCCTTAAGGATCATTTCAGCCAGAAAACTCAACATGTTTTTCTAAATATTCATTATCTAAATTTGCTCTTCGCAATGAAAGGGAGCAGCAGAAGTCCCCATCTAGTGGCGGTTGATAAAGACAGCGGAGCGGGGAGGGCAGGGGCAGTAGGCGGCATCGGGTCCAGGGCTGAAAATTAGTTTGACTACGTTTAGATTTTAAAAACAACCCTCCGGGAGCTCCAGGCTTGCCAGGGTTTCCATCGGCTCCAGGCTTTCCATCGGTTCCGGGTCCTCCGGGAGGTCCAGCGGGTCCAGGGGCTCCATCGTCTCCGGGAGTTCCGGGTCCTCCATCGGGTCCAGCGGGTCCAGGGGGTCCGGCAGGTCCAGGTCCTCCGGGAGTTCCCTTTCCGCGAGTTCCGTCCTTTCCAGGGGCTCCGGGCTGTCCATCGGGTCCAGGAGTTCCTGGAGCTCCGGCATCTCCGGGAGGTCCAGCAGGTCCGGGGGCTCCGTCGGTACCAGGGTTTCCGGCAGATCCGGGCTGTCCGTCGGGTCCAGCGGGTCCTGCAGGTCCGTCGGGTCCGGCGGGTCCGGGAGGTCCAGCAGGGCACTTGATGCAGTCTCCGCTGGGGGGAGGGCAGGTGATGGGGGCGTAGGTGGAGGTGTTGTCCTCTCCGGGAGGTCCGTCCTTTCCGGGAGTTCCGGGGGCTCCGGCATCTCCGGGAGGTCCGGGAGGTCCAGGAGGGCAGTTGGCGACGGGGGGAGTGCACTGGCAGAAGGCGGGGAGGCCGGAGAAGTCCTGACGCTTCTGACGGAAGATGGAGTTGAAGGGGTTCTGCTTGGGCTTGGCGGGAGGGGTGACGGTGATCTGGACGTCCATCATCTCGGTCCAGGCGGCGTCGGTCTCGACACGGAAGACGGAGACTCCGTCGAGGACCTGAAATCAGTTGGGTATTTGATCTCTCTCTCTCGCGCGCTCTCTCTCTCTGTCTGTGTGTATGTGTGTTTATGCCTATATGTGAAAAAGACTAACCTCATCGTGCATCTCATTGATGGTGCTGTAGAGCTGGGGGATGGTGACCAGACAGGCGACGATAGCCAGGGTCGAGCAGGCCGAAGCCACGCCAACGATGAGTTTCTCCTCGAACATTGCTGTTATTTCTGCTTCTGCCACTGGGCTTTTATAGCTAACTATGCCCACTCAAGGTCGCAAAACCGAATTGAAAGGGAGAAAGTGTCAGTAATCGGACCATATAGCGCAAAACTGCATTTCCTAAGAACACTGATACTGTGCAAAAGAAGCAACAACAAGAGAATCTTGCAATTGCGTTTGTCCCTATGGGTCTTTAATAGATCGTATTTCTAAAATAAAATAGTCAATCTGTTGCTAAACAATGGAAGAAGAAAAAATTAAAAGGCAAACCAAAAGCCCTAAAACAGGATGTTTGAGACTATCGTCACTAAGAGTGCGCCGGCAACCGCAAGCGCGCAGAAAATTCAAATATCTCAAAAATGGGCTGTTTGATGTTTTGTGTTAAAAAAGTATATAATATAAAAACACACGCTTAATACCAAAATCATAGTGAGAGCTTGCACTTTTCAGTCATTTTCTTATGGTGGTCAAAACACTTTTTTTTAAACAAACATCGACCCGTAACTTGTTTCAGTGACGATAAATCTGTATTTCAATGTATTACAAAGTTTCTTAAAATGTTGTAACGACTAATTTAATACCATTGGTTAGGGGCGGAGAACGGAGATATGATGTGTAGGGCGCACAATGGGGCTCCAGAAACTCGGTGGTGATTTGGGGCCAATAAGCCTCGGGCCTTCTTTTTGGGTCTCGCAGTAAAAAAAACCCGCCGCTGCTTCATTGGGCGCCGCGTTACCTTCGCTTTTTCTCGACAAAAAGCGAAACCTTTTGAATTCAAAACATAGCGAAATTGCTTTTTTCGCTTTTAGTCCTGATTTAGTCTCCGTCAAAGTTCTATTTACTTCAGCTATGGATTGTCTTCCGATAAGAATTCTGCCTCCGAACATTCTTCTTGAAGTTTGTGGCTCCCTCGAAGGGAAACAAACCCTTGACCTCTAGATTATGATTTGAACCCGTTACCTCTACACCACCAGCGCACTTAAGCCGCCGCTTGATTAGGCGGCGCGCATTTGCTTTTTTCCCGCCAAAAAACGATTTTGATTTTGAAACTAAGCGGAATCGCTTTTCCAGCGCTTTTATTGACTTTTATCCCCACTTGGTCAATTTACATCTTAATTCTATGGATTGTCTTTCAATTAGAAATCTCCATGCGAACCTTCTTCTTGAAGTTTTAAATAAGGTAATTCATTTTAAAAAAGTGTTTTTAAACCTAAAATTGAATTTAAGCTTCCAAATGTTCCCCTCTGCCGAATGAGGCAAACTTGTAAATTTTTGGATTTATTTGTTGAAGAAAACAGAAAACGGTTGGCTTCAAGAGCAATCGATGGACTAAGAATTATGGTATATTATAAGAAACATGTGAGTCTATCGCCGAATCGGCACACAGAGAAACTAGAAATATTATATTAAAAATTTGCGTTAAAAATTTATTACCTTGATTTTTTTTTCAAAATTTTCTTAAAATTTTGTTTGCAGAAGGGAAAATCAAGCATTCGTATGTTCAAAATGAATGTTCAAACGAAAGACCACGGCGTTACGGATCTTAGCAGTTTTGAAATTGAGAAAGGGATTTCTGCAATTTGCATCGAATTCCTGAGAATTATGTTTATGCCTTTTCAAAACGGAGACCTTTCTTCATTTTTGAGAGTCTTAAGCCATTTCCCCATTACAGCAAGGACAGGTATTTCGGGAAGTTCCGAGTTTTTGCTGAAAATCATCGATCTTGTCTCAGTAAGAAAAACTTTGGTGGTGGAACTTGGGTATTTTGAAAGTGAAAAGAGCAACCACGAAGTACTGAATGTTTTGAATCAGGTTTGTTTTTTATTATTATTAATCAGTTAAAAAAATTATTTTAAGAGTTCGAAGAGGCACTCACTTCAGGTGTTTTCCTGTGATCGTCAAGATGATTATCGGGCAGAGGGACTGTTTGAAATTGTGAAAAATTTCAAGTACATTAAATTATACGTCAAGGACTTTGATTTTTGCTTGTTTTTCAAGGTAAGAGAGAGAGATCCATTAAGGTAAGGTAAAGTAGATAAGGTAAGGTAAGATGCGGTAATGTAAGGTAAGGTCAGGTCAGGTCAGGTCAGGTCAGGTCAGGTAAGGTAAGGTAAGGTAAGGTAAGGTAAGGTAAGGTAAGGTAAGGTAAGGTAAGGTAAGGTAAGGTAAGGTAAGGTAAGGTAAGGTAAGGTAAGGTAAGGTAAGGTAAGGTAAGGTAAGGTAAGGTAAGGTAAGGTAAGGTAAGGTAAGGTAAGGTAAGGTAAGGTAAGGTAAGGTAAGGTAAGGTAAGGTAAGGTAAGGTAAGGTATGTAATAATGTGTGTGTGTGTTCTGAGGTGACCTTTTTCAGGAAATGTTCTCTATAACCAACCTTGGCTCTATTCAAGCACTTGATTTTTGTTTTCGTTCCGATTGGACAGGGCTTTCCTTAATCGACGGAGTTTCTTTTACAAAACTCTGGGACATTGAAGACTACCCGGAGGATATTCCTGACCTACTGTCCAACAATCATCTGCCAAAATTTGTAAAATGGTCTGCCCGTTACTCAAAAATTCAAGGCAAATATGCTGTTGTGTTTGAGTTAAAATTGAATATGATGAAGTTTTATGTGAGTTTCTTCTGTCTCCAATCCCATTGTCCTCCTTTTCAGAATATCAAAGTCAGAATTGTTGAAAAGAAGAGCAACATTTGGCCTTGCGTATTTCACACAATGGAAATACCTTGGAATGAGAAGTTTTTCGATGTTGAAGATAAGGGGCAGATTGAAGAATTCAAGGAATTGTGCCATGGAGCTGTATTTAATGAAGAAGAAACAGAAAAAGAAGAGGCAGAAGTAGAAGAAGAAGAAGAAGAAGAATCAGATGAGGACGAATCAGACGAAGATGAAGTTTATGCTACCTATGATTTTTGCTAACATTCCGAATACAATGTGTGTGTATCTTTGTCTCTATGAGTTTTAAATAAATTCTAACTACTAACATGGGAATGTATTTTCATCAGTGTGGCCAAATAAAACGAGCTATACCGGAAAGGGTGACCATATATTAGTAGTTCAAGGGACCGTTTTCAAAATCTGCTTATGGGCCTTGGTTTTCGAGTAATCGTATTTTTTCTGTGGCCACTGTTGCCCGCTGGATAGTACTGGATGCGTTGCCACATTAATCCGCTTTTAATCCTCATTTGGTGTATTACAGCAACCTTTGGTGTATTACAGCAATGGATTTTCTTCTAATAAGAACTCTGCCCACAAACATTCTTCTGGAAGTTTTAAATAAGGTAATTCAATTTTTTAAAGTTTTAAATCGGGTTTCAGCTTCCAAACGTTCCTCTCTGCCGAATGAGACAAACTTGTAAACTAATGAATTCATTTGTTGAAGAAAACCGAAAACGATTGGCTTCAAGAGCAATCGACGGATTATATGTTCAAATATTTTCAGAAGACGGCTGGGTGAGTTCTCCCGGGTGTATCCCAAAACTGCCCCCCAACTTTCATCAATATCACCCCCCTATAGTTGCGCCCCCCCCCCACCACACTAAAAGAAGGCACACCTTTTTCATAAGCTTATTGAAAATGCGTAAATGACGCAACTCTATTTTTGGTTCATTTTTATCATACTTCTACCTGTGTGCGGCTGTCCTTCATTTTTTAAACTCTACCCATAGGAATTACGGCAGGTATTTCCTCTTAATTCTACTCTTGTTTAGCTATTATACCACTATGAATAGGAAAAAAACTATCGACCTATTGTGTCTCTCGCGATTGTCCTAGGCCTTTTATTGCTTGATAAAGTAGGAGGTTACATTAAGACTACACAAGGTGGGGGGTGCCATTGCGATATAGTGGTTGGGGGGTACATTTGAGATCGGTGGGGGGTTCAAGTGGAATAGGTCCTGGTAACCCAGATGTGCCCCCCACTTAGTTGAGTGGGGGGTACCTTTCAGATGATTATATATCAAAACTACCCCCCCACCATTACCGGTTGGCTCGATTGTCATAGTTGCCCCCCACCCCCATTTTGGTAAGGGTGGGGGGCGCAACTATAGCGTGGGGGGTGCAATTGAGGTGGGGGGCACTTTTGCGATTTTCCCGTTCTCCCTTCCCCAAAATTTTTCAAATATTGTAAAAAAATAGTTTTCAAAAAATCTTTTAAAAAAACGTTTAAAACATTTTCAGTATGTAAAAAACTCAATTCTTATGCAGAACATGAAGAAAAGAAACATACGCGCACCAAATGTCAGGACTTCGGAAATCCAAAGAGGGATTTCTGCTATTTGCATCGAATCACTACAAATTGTAAATTCTGATTTTTCTTCAAAGTTTATTCCATCATTTCAGGCTTCTGGTTTTTCTTCAATGGAGGACGAAAAGGCATTTGCACAAATAATAAGACATTTCCCTGTCGTGAAAAAGGCAAAAATTTGGGCAAAATTTGGTCTTATGCTGAAAATGGTTGATTTAATTTCGGTGAGAACGACTTTTCGTTTGGAACGCTACCATTCTGAAAAAAAGAGTCGCTATGAAATAATTGAAACTTTAAATAACGTTAGTTTTTTATATTATTTATTTTTAATAATATAGTGAATTTAAGAGTTCCTCTGCGCCTCTAACAGTATCTCATTTTGTCTATCTCTACGTCTCTAATCGTCTCTACTTTCTCTGCGTCTCTAAAAGTGTCATGTTTCTCTGTGTATCTAGCAATGTCTACTTTCTCTGAGTCTCTAACCGTCTCTAATATCTCTGCGTCTCTAACAGTGTCCAGTTTCTCTGTTCTAACAATTTCTACTTTCTCTGCTTCTCTAACCGTCTCAACTGTCTCTGCGTCTCTAACCGTCTCTAATTTCTCTGCGTCTCTAAGGGTCTCTAGCTCTCTACGTATCTAATAATGTCTACTTTCTCTGCGTCTCTAACCGTTTCTAATATCTCTGCGTCTCTAACAGTGTCCAGTTTATCTGATCTAACAATTTCTACTTTCTCTGCGTCTCTAACCGTCTCTAATTTCTCTGCGTCTCTAACAGTGTCCTGTTTCTCTGTGTATCTAGCAATGTCTACTTTCTCTGCGTCTCTAACCGTCTCAACTGTTTCTGCGTCTCTAACCGTTTCTAATATCTCTGCGTCTCTAACAGTGTCCAGTTTATCTGATCTAACAATTTCTACTTTCTCTGCGTCTCTAACCGTCTCTAATTTCTCTGCGTCTCTAACAGTGTCCTGTTTCTCTGTGTATCTAGCAATGTCTACTTTCTCTGCGTCTCTAACCGTCTCAACTGTTTCTGCGTCTCTAACCGTCTCTAATTTCCCTGCGTCTCTAACAGTGTCCAGTTTATCTGATCTAACAATTTCTATTTTCTCTGCGTCTCTAACCGTCTCTACTTTCTCTGCGTCTCTAAAAGTGTCATGTTTCTCTGTGTATCTAGCAATGTCTACTTTCTCTGAGTCTCTAACCGTCTCTAATATCTCTGCGTCTCTAACAGTGTCCAGTTTCTCTGTTCTAACAATTTCTACTTTCTCTGCTTCTCTAACCGTCTCAACTGTCTCTGCGTCTCTAACCGTCTCTAATTTCTCTGCGTCTCTAAGGGTCTCTAGCTCTCTACGTATCTAATAATGTCTACTTTCTCTGCGTCTCTAACCGTCTCAACTGTTTCTGCGTCTCTAACCGTTTCTAATATCTCTGCGTCTCTAACAGTGTCCAGTTTATCTGATCTAACAATTTCTACTTTCTCTGCGTCTCTAACCGTCTCTAATTTCTCTGCGTCTCTAACAGTGTCCTGTTTCTCTGTGTATCTAGCAATGTCTACTTTCTCTGCGTCTCTAACCGTCTCAACTGTTTCTGCGTCTCTAACCGTCTCTAATTTCCCTGCGTCTCTAACAGTGTCCAGTTTATCTGATCTAACAATTTCTACTTTCTCTGCGTCTCTAACCGTCTCTAATTTCTCTGCGTCTCTAACAGTGTCCTGTTTCTCTGTGTATCTAGCAATGTCTACTTTCCCTGCGTCTCTAACCGTCTCAACTGTTTCTGCGTCTCTAACCGTCTCTAATTTCCCTGCGTCTCTAACAGTGTCCAGTTTATCTGATCTAACAATTTCTACTTTCTCTGCGTCTCTAACCGTCTCTAATTTCTCTGCGTCTCTAAGGGTCTCTAGCTCTCTACGTATCTAATAATGTCTACTTTCTCTGCGTCTCTAACAATTTCTACTTTCTCTGCGTCTCTAACCGTCTCTAATTTCTCTGCGTCTCTAACAGTGTCCTGTTTCTCTGTGTATCTAGCAATGTCTACTTTCTCTGCGTCTCTAACCGTCTCAACTGTTTCTGCGTCTCTAACCGTCTCTAATTTCCCTGCGTCTCTAACAGTGTCCAGTTTATCTGATCTAACAATTTCTACTTTCTCTGCGTCTCTAACCGTCTCTAATTTCTCTGCGTCTCTAACAGTGTCCTGTTTCTCTGTGTATCTAGCAATGTCTACTTTCTCTGCGTCTCTAACCGTCTCAACTGTTTCTGCATCTCTAACCGTCTCTAATTTCCCTGCGTCTCTAACAGTGCCCAGTTTCCCTGCGTATCTAACAATCTCTACTTTCTCTGCGTCTCTAACCGTCTCAACTGTCTCTGCGTCTCTAACCGTCTCTACTTTCTCTGCGTCTCTAACAGTGTCCAGTTTCTCTGCGTATCTAACAATTTCTACTTTCTCTGCGTCTCTAACCGTCTCAACTGTCTCTGCGTCTCTAACCGTCTCTAATTTCTCTGCGTCTCTAACAGTGTCCAGTTTCTCTGTGTATCTAGCAATGTCTACTTTCTCTGCGTCTCTAACGGTCTCTAATTTTTCTACGTTTCAAACTGTCTTTTACTTTCTCTGCGTCTCTAACATTCTCTAGTTTCTCTGCGTCTCTAAGACTCTCTACTTGTGTGTGTATGTGTGTGAGTGTGTGCGTGTGAGTGTGTTAATGGGATAATATGGCTGTTTTCAGGAAATGTTCTCCACAGCCAACCTTGGCAATATTCAAAAGATTTATTTGGAATACCAGTTTGCCTACACGCTTTTTCCAATCGAAGGAATTTCATTCACCAAACTCTGGGACATTGAAGACTATCCGGAGAAACTTTCCATTTTAATAAATAACACAAGAACAAAATATGTCAAATGGTCTGCTCGTTTCGCTAAACTTCAAGGAAAATATGCAGTTATTGTTGGATTAAAATGGAAAAGCTTAACCTCATATGCAAGTTTTCTTCTTTTTCAAAGCTAATCTTAATTTTCAGAAAATCTGTGTCAGACTTTTTGAAAATAAGAGTGAAATTTGGCTTTTCGTATTTCACAAAATGGAAATATCTTGGAATGAGAAGTTTTTCGATGCAGAAAATGAGGGTCAGATTGAAGAATTCAAGGAATTGTCTCAAGAAGCTCTGTTTAACAAAGTAGAATCAGACGAAGAATATGAATAGTTTTGACTTCTTAATCAATTTTGTTAACATTCCGATAAAAAAATGTTTTGTAAATGTGTCAACGTTGGTCTTAAATAAATCGTAATTTCGGTTGTGAAAGTGTCAAAACAATATCAACGTTACAAAAAGTGTTGGTTCAATCCTGGTTTACCGGATTCTACAGAAATAACCGAATTGTAAGGAATATTACCGGACCTTTCAAAATTACCAGATTTTTACAATTTTAGCGGACCTTAGAAATAATACCGGATCTTAATTTTTTTTCCGGATATTTGAGGAATTGGTGTTTTTTCATTGTTTTGCAGATTTTTGCAATTTTACCAGTTTAAAAAAACTTGAAAACCTTTTGTAATGTTTGTAAATTTTATTCGCAATTTTTTATGAAATGTTTATTTTTGAGAAAACAAGACCGTTTCATGAAATAGCTTTATTAATTAAAAAACATGTTTGTATTTGTAATTATATTTTTTTAATAAAATCCTTTTATATAAAACGCTATCGTTCCTGTGTGTGTGTTAGTAGTGTATCAGCGTAACCTCACGCTATCATTTCCTCCAGGGGAAAAGGAAAACCGGCCAGGGCAATGAGCCTACGTTACGTGAGCCTAATTTCCCCTCATTCTCTACACTCTCAACCATTCATGCGGTTGCACCGTGCCATGCAACCGAAAGCCATCCAACCACGGCCGAAGGCCTCCCGTTTAAGCGGCCGAAGGCCGTCCATTAACGCGGCCGAAGGCCGCCCGTTTAAGCGGCTGAAGGCCGCCTGTTCAAACGGCCGAAGGCGTCCCGTTTAAGCGGCCGAAGGTCGTCCATTAACGCGGCCGAAGGCCGCCTGTTCAAACGGCTGAAAGCCGTCCAGTGACGCGGCCGAAGGCCGCCCGTTTAAGCGGCTGAAGGCCGCCTGTTCAAACGGCCGAAGGCCTTCTATTGGCGCGGCCGAAGTCCGCCCGTTTAATAAGAGAATAAAATTTTTTAAAATTGTAATTGGACAACGAAGAGGCAACTTTTGTGATTGGACGCAGGAAAGAAATTGTTAATGTCGCTCGTCCTCCTTGCTTTCTCCCCACGCCAAAAATGATAAAATTATCTAACACTGCTAAAAAAAAAGACTTAAAAATTTATAAACTTCTATAAGGAAACTGCAGTGAATGTAGCCCAGAGGTATACAGCGCGAAAAAAACCCAGGAAAAATTTGAAAGAATCAAAAATCCGGTAAAAATGAAAAACTCGGTAAAAATGCGAAAATCTGGCGAAAAAATTGAAGTCCGTAATATTTTCCAAGGTCCGGTATTTTTTTAAAGGTCCGGTAATTTCATTTAAAAAAATCCGGTGAACCAGGATTGAACCAAAGTTTTAAATTATGAACCCTCGACGGGGATCGAACCCTGGGCCTCTAGATTATGAAGTGAGAGTGTAACCCCTACACCACCGGCGCACTTGAGTATCTGCTACGCCGCTGCTTGATTAGGCGGCTCGCCTCGCCATTTCCGCTTTTTTCCGCCAAAAAGCGATTTTGAATTTAAAACTAAGCTAAATTGCTTTTTCAACGCTTTTATTCGCTTTTAACCCCATTTGGTCAATTTCCATCTCAATTTTTGGATTGCTTTAGCTATGGATTTTCTTCCGATTAGAAATCTGCCTTCGAACATTCTTCTGGAAGTTTTAAATAAGGTAAATACTGTTTTTAAAGTTTTGAAAACATTAAATCTATTTTTAGCTCCCAAATGTTCCTCTCTGCCGGATGAGGGGAGCTTGTAAACTTATTGATTCATTTGTTGAAGAAAACAGAAAATGATTGGCTTCCAGAGCAATCGATGGATTGAATATTGAGCTGTTTTTAGTATTTTCCGTGAGTTTTTTTGTTAATTACATGGATTAAAAATCCATTTCAGGATGAAAAAAATATAATTGCTATGAGAAACATGAAAAAAAGGAAAAGCGAATATCTCGCCGGATCTGAAATTCAAAAAGGAATTTCTGCTATTTGCATCGACAAAATGGGAATGGCTAATTTTGTTAGTTTTTTTTGTTCGTCGAGTTCAAAGCTGAATTTCAGAATGCTGGTGTTTCTTCATTAGCCATAGAAAAAACTTTAGAGTATTTCCCTATCATTGAAAATGCAACTATTTGGGGGAATTCCGGAATACTTCTAAAATTAATTGATCAAATTTCTGTGAGGACAACTTTTTGTTTGCGACGCTCTGTTAATGAGAAAATGTGTCGGTACGAAATAATTGAAACTTTGATAAAGGTGAGTTTAACTTTATTTTTTCCCAATAAAAACAAGTTTTAAGAGTTCTAAGAGGAGGTCGCTTGAGTTGGTTGACTGGTCTTATTCGGATAAATATAAAGCTGAGGGACTTTTTGATAGTGTGAAATATTTTAATTCCATTGATTTTAGCGTCAAGGACTTTGATTTTTCACTGTTTTTCAAGGTAAGTTGAATGAGAGAGAGAGAGAGAGAAATAGACAGATAGACAGCTATCGAATCTTAAAGGATTATGCGTGAGATAGAGCGCGCTTATTGAAACGTCATTAAAACCAGTCAAAAATTGAATCTTTGAAATACTCGTTCTCTGTGAAAATACACTTTCAAAAGTTCAAATATGAAAGGAAAAGTTAACATAAAATGTAAAATTAGTTTTTGAAATTGTATGAAATTCGGCTAAAAAACTGAATTCCCCACATCAATAAATAGTGAAAATCAATGGTAATTCATACAATTTTAAACACTCTATTTAAATGTTATAATGAGTATTTCTTTAAAATTAGAACATGTAAAAATGCGTATTCCGCAGAGAATGAGTCTTTTAAAGTTGAAAAAAAGTACGCAAGATGAAATTTAAGGTTTTGAACCCCAACCGTGCTCCAATGCGAAAGTCAGTCATTTAACAAAGTAATCAAACCCCGCTAAGCTAAAACAGCGTGCTTATTTTGATATTAAAATATTTAATTTGCTGTAAAAAACGTTTATTTTTGGACATAAAAAATATAACAAAATTTTTTTAAAAAATATTTGAGCATTAAAAATTGGTCTTCAAAATATATTTTCTGATAGAAATAAGCAATCTTGAGTGAATTTTAACCTTAAAAAATAATACAAAATTTTCATTTTTTTATTACAAATGGGGGGTGCGGTCGCCTGCAAACAAAAAAAACACCCCTGAGAAGGTGAGATTATCAAAATTTTCCAGGACATATTCTCTACAAACAATCTTGGCAGTATTAAAAACATTAGCTTTTTTATCACTTCTCCCTGGATCGGGCTTTCCTCAATCGAAAGCGTTTCTTTTACAAAACTCTGGGACGTTGACGATTACCAAAGTTTGGATATTCCAAAGTTTTTGCAAATTTTGATTAAAACTTCCAAATACATCCCGTGGACTATACATTATGTAAAATTTCAAGGAAACTTTGCTGTTTTTCTTGAATCTAAACGCAGAGCGAGGAATTGCTATGTGAGCTTCCTTTTGTTTCGGAGTTAAACTAATTTTTCAGAAAATCATCATCTGAATTGTTAAAAATAAATATGAAATTTGGCCTTTTGTATTTGAAAAGATGGGATTAACGTGGAGTGAAAAGTTTTTCGATGCAGAAGATGAGGGACAGAACAAAGAATTCAAGGAATTGTGTCACGAAGCTGTGTTCAATGAAGAAGAATCAAACGAAGAAGGCAAGGATAAATAATTTTTACTTTTTAAATTACTTTTGTTAACATTCCGAGAATAACAAAAAATGTCTTTTTCTTTCCATTGGATATTTATAAATGTTGCAAAAGGCTTTAGATGTTGTGAAAGTGTCGCTACACTATGAAAGTAGAAAACAGTAAAGAAAAAAGGAAAGAACTTTGACAGGGATCGAACCCTTGACCTCTAGATTATGAGGTGAGAGAGTTACCTATACACCACCGCCGCTTGATTAAGCGGCGCGCCTTCGCTTTTTTCCCCGCCAAAAAGCAATTTTAAATTCGAAACAAAGCGAAATCGCTTTTCCAACGCTTTTATTCGCTTTTAACCCCCACTTGGTCAATTTCCATCTCAATTTTCGGATTGCTTCAGCTATGGATTGTCTTACAATTAAAAATCTCCATGCGAACCTTCTTCTTGAAGTAAATAAGGTAATTCATTTTTTAAAAGTGTTTTTAAACCTAAAATCGATTTTTAGCTTCCAAACGTCCCTCTCTGCCAAATGAGGCAAACTTGTAAATTCTTGGATTTATTCGTTGAAGAAATCAGAAAACGATTGGTTTCCAGAGCGATCGGTGGATTGAATGTTGAGCTGTTTTTGGGAGTTTCCGTAAGTTTTTTTTAATATTTTTTTTTTATAATTTTTTTAAAATAATTTTTCATAATTCAATTGTAGAATGGAAAAAATACAATTACCATGACAAACATAAAAATGAGGAATAGCGAATATTATCTCGCCGGATCTCAAATCCAAAAAGGAATTTCTGCTATTTGCATAGAAACCCTGGAAATTGCTAAATTTGTTCGTTTTTTTCATAGATGAGTCTAATTCAAATTTATTTTCAGAGTTTTCTTCAAATGCGGATGATAAGGGCTTAGGACAAGTCTTAAGCTATTTCCCCACCGTTAAAAAAGCAACGGTTTCCGGAAATTGCGGCATTCTCCTCAAATTAATTGATCAAATTTCTGTGAGAACCATATTTTGTTTGCGACGCTGTTTTTATGAGACAAAGCGTCGCTACGAAATAATTGAAGACTTGAATCAGGTTTGTTAAATTATTTTTTTTGTTTTTGAAACTTTTAAAAAAAGTAGTTTTAAAAATATAAAAGTATTTTAGAGTTTAAAAAGGAGTTCACTGGAGTTCGTTGACTGGTCGTTAAATTCGGGTGGATATAAAGCTGAGGGGCTTTTTGATCGCGTGAAATATTTCAATGCGATTGATTTAAACGTATATTATTTTGATTTTAACTTGTTTTTCGAGGTAAGTCGAAAGAGAGAGAGAGAGACATAGAGAGAGAGAAAGAGAGAGAGAAAGAGAGAGAGAGAGAGAGAGAGAGAGAGAGAGAGAGAAAGAGAGAGAGAAAGAGAGAGAGAGAGAGAGAGAGAGAGAGAGAGAGAGAGAGAGAAAGAGAGAGAATCTATTTTTCAGAAGATGTACTCATCAAGCAACCTTGGCAATATTCAAAAACTCAATTTCCTTTATAATGCTAGTTTTTTCCAATTGGAGAACTTTCTTTCATAACTCTATTCTGGGATATCGAAAGTTGCATGAAAATTTTGGATCGTTTGTCACTCTTAAAAACACCAAACTATAAGCCATGGACAATCCGTTACGCAAAACTTGAAAGCAAATATTGTGTTATTTTTGAATTTAAAGAAAACAGGTTAGCTTGTGTAAGTTTCAATTTGTTTCGAAATTTAACTTACTTTTCAGAAGATAAACGTTTCAATTTTTGAAAAGAAGAGTGAAATTTGGCCTTTCGTTTTCAAAGAGATGGGACTAACTTGGAATGGGACACAGTTTTTCGATGCTGAAGATGAAGCGCAGATTGAAGAATTCAAGAAATTATGTAATAGACTGTTCCAATCGAAGTTTTTAAAATCCCCTCTAGCACTCTGAAATAGAGAAATGATCTATTTGTTCTATCTATAAATGTTTAGCTTCGCATTTGAGATGAGAATAATTTTCGCTAAAAATCACTTTTCTTCATAAAAAATGGTCGTTTTTTCTATGTGTGTCTTGAATCATCATCTATAAATTTTTTAAAAATTTTTGAATAAATGGTTTTATGGGTCCATGGACCCATAAAAAAATATATTATTTTTCTTATGAGTCCATGGACCCATAAAAAAACAATATGATTTTTCTTATGGGTCCATGGACCCATAAAAAAACAATATGATTTTTCTTATGGGTCCATGGGCCCATATTATTTTTCTTATGGGTCCATGGGTCCATGGACCCATAAGAAAAATCATATTGTTTTCTTATGGGTCCATGGACCCATAGAAAAACAATATGATTTTTCTTATGGGTCCATGGGCCCATATTATTTTTCTTATGGGTTCATGGGTCCATGGACCCATAAGAAAAATCATATTGTTTTTTATGAGTCCATGGATCCATAAGAAAAATCATATTGTTTTTTATGGGTCCATGGATCCATAAGAAAAATCATACTGTTTTTTATGGGTCCATGGATCCATAAGAAAAATCATATTGTTTTTTATGGGTCCACGGACCCATAAGAAAAATCATTTTATTTTTGCTATGGGTCCATGGACCCATAAGAAAAATCATATTGTTTTTTATGGGTCCATGGATCCATAAGAAAAATCATATTGTTTTTTATGGGTCCATGGATCCATAAGAAAAATCATATTGTTTTTTATGGGTCCACGGACCCATAAGAAAAATCATTTTATTTTTGCTATAGGTCCATGGACCCATAAGAAAAATCATATTGTTTTTTATGGGTCCATGGATCCATAAGAAAAATCATATTGTTTTTTATGGGTCCACGGACCCATAAGAAAAATCATTTTATTTTTGCTATGGGTCCATGGACCCATAAGAAAAATCATATTGTTTTTTATGAGTCCATGGACCCATAAGAAAAATCATATTGTTTTCTTATGGGTCCATGGGCCCATATTATTTTTCTTATGGGTCCATGGGTCCATGGACCCATAAGAAAAATCATATTGTTTTCTTATGGGTCCATGGGCCCATATTATTTTTCTTATGGGTCCATGGGTCCATGGACCCATAAGAAAAATCATATTGTTTTCTTATGGGTCCATGGGCCCATATTATTTTTCTTATGGGTTCATGGGTCCATGGACCCATAAGAAAAATCATATTGTTTTTTATGAGTCCATGGACCCATAAGAAAAATCATATTGTTTTCTTATGGGTCCATGGGCCCATATTATTTTTCTTATGGGTTCATGGGTCCATGGACCCATAAGAAAAATAATATGGTTTTTTATGGGTCCATGGACCCATAAAAACAATCATATTGTTTTTTATGAGTCCATGGATCCATAAGAAAAATCATATTGTTTTTTATGGGTCCATGGACCCATAAGAAAAATCATATTGGTTTTTTGGGTCCATGGACCCATTAGAAAAATCATTTTATTTTTGCTATGGGTCCATGGACCCATAAGAAAAATCATATTGTTTTCTTATGGGTCCACGGACCCATAAGAAAAATCATATTGTTTTTTATGGGTCCATGGATCCATAAGAAAAATCATATTGTTTTTTATGGGTCCATGGACCCATAAGAAAAATTCATATTGTTTTTTATGGGTCCATGGACCCATAAGAAAAATCATTTTATTTTTGCTATGGGTCCATGGACCCATAAGAAAAATCATTATGTTTTTTATGGGTCCATGGATCCATAAGAAAAATCATATTGTTTTTTATGAGTCCATGGACCCATAAGAAAAATCATATTGTTTTCTTATGGGTCCATGGGCCCATATTATTTTTCTTATGGGTCCATGGGCCCATAAGAAAAATCATATTGTTTTCTTATGGGTCCACGGACTCATAAGAAAAATCATATTGTTTTCTTATGGGTTCATGGGTCCATGGACCCATAAGAAAAATCATATTGTTTTCTTATGGGTCCACGGACCCATAAGAAAAATCATATTGTTTTATTATGAGTCCACGGACCCATAAGAAAAATCATTTTATTTTTGCTATGGGTCCATGGACCCATAAGAAAAATCATATTGTTTTATTATGAGTCCACGGACCCATAAGAAAAATCATATTGTTTTCTTATGGGTCCATGGGCCCATATTATTTTTCTTATGGGTCCATGGGTCCATGGACCCATAAGAAAAATCATATTGTTTTCTTATGGGTCCATGGGCCCATATTATTTTTCTTATGGGTCCATGGGTCCATGGACCCATAAGAAAAATCATATTGTTTTCTTATGGGTCCATGGGCCCATATTATTTTTCTTATGGGTTCATGGGTCCATGGACCCATAAGAAAAATCATATTGTTTTTTATGAGTCCATGGACCCATAAGAAAAATCATATTGTTTTCTTATGGGTCCATGGGCCCATATTATTTTTCTTATGGGTTCATGGGTCCATGGACCCATAAGAAAAATAATATGGTTTTTTATGGGTCCATGGACCCATAAAAACAATCATATTGTTTTTTATGAGTCCATGGATCCATAAGAAAAATCATATTGTTTTTTATGGGTCCATGGACCCATAAGAAAAATCATATTGGTTTTTTGGGTCCATGGACCCATTAGAAAAATCATTTTATTTTTGCTATGGGTCCATGGACCCATAAGAAAAATCATATTGTTTTCTTATGGGTCCACGGACCCATAAGAAAAATCATATTGTTTTTTATGGGTCCATGGATCCATAAGAAAAATCATATTGTTTTTTATGGGTCCATGGACCCATAAGAAAAATTCATATTGTTTTTTATGGGTCCATGGACCCATAAGAAAAATCATTTTATTTTTGCTATGGGTCCATGGACCCATAAGAAAAATCATTATGTTTTTTATGGGTCCATGGATCCATAAGAAAAATCATATTGTTTTTTATGAGTCCATGGACCCATAAGAAAAATCATATTGTTTTCTTATGGGTCCATGGGCCCATATTATTTTTCTTATGGGTCCATGGGCCCATAAGAAAAATCATATTGTTTTCTTATGGGTCCACGGACTCATAAGAAAAATCATATTGTTTTCTTATGGGTCCACGGACCCATAAGAAAAATCATATTGTTTTATTATGGGTCCACGGACCCATAAGAAAAATCATATTGTTTTATTATGAGTCCACGGACCCATAAGAAAAATCATTTTATTTTTGCTATGGGTCCATGGACCCATAAGAAAAATCATATTGTTTTATTATGAGTCCACGGACCCATAAGAAAAATCATATTGTTTTTTATGGGTCCATGGACCCATAAGAAAAATCATATTGTTTTCTTATGGGTCCACGGACCCATAAGAAAAATCATATTGTTTTATTATGAGTCCACGGACCCATAAGAAAAATCATTTTATTTTTGCTATGGGTCCATGGACCCATAAGAAAAATCATATTGTTTTATTATGAGTCCACGGACCCATAAGAAAAATCATATTGTTTTTTATGGGTCCATGGACCCATAAGAAAAATCATATTGTTTTTTATGGGTCCACGGACCCATAAGATAAATCATTTTATTTTAGCTATGGGTCCATGGACCCATAAGAAAAATCATTTTATTTTAGCTATGGGTCCATGGACCCATAAGAAAAATCATTTTGTTTTTTATGGGTCCACGGACCCATAAGATAAATCATTTTATTTTAGCTATGGGTCCATGGACCCATAAGAAAAATCATTTTATTTTAGCTATGGGTCCATGGACCCATAAGAAAAATCATATTGTTTTTTTATGGGTCCATGGACCGATAAGAAAAATAATATTGTTTTTTTTATGGGTCCATGGACCCATAAGAAAAATCATATTGTTTTTTATGGGTCCATTAGTGTTTTGAGCTCAGAAATACTTCCTCTATCTGGTAATTGAAGGGGCTGACGATTGCTCACAAAGTTTTTTTTTGGAATTGTGTCTCATCATCAAGAAATGACCCGATCGAAAAACTCCCTATGTAACTTGATGGATGAGAGACAATTCCAAAAAAAAACTTTGTGAGCAATCGTCAGCCCCTTCAATTACAAGATAGAGTAAGTATTTCTGAGCTCAAAACACTAATTAGGTTGTGAAAAAAGTTGTTTTTCGAGGTAGATATGGACTTTCCAAGACCCGATAGAAAATCACATAAGGGGGGAGCCTTATGTGATTTTTTCAAAAAATATTTTTTGAAACCAATCATTCTAGTTTTCATTTACCAGAAAGAGTACAGTATGCTGATTCCGAAAACCTATAAACATGCAGAGAAATGTTTTAAATTGAGGGAGTTTTGGTCTCTAAAAATCTCAGATAGAAAATCACATAAGGGGGGACCCTTGTGATTTTTACGCATATCTACCTCAAAAAACAACTTTTTTCACCACCTAATTAGTGTTTTGAGCTCAGAAAAACTTACTCTATCTGGTAATTGAAGGGGGTGACGATTGCTCACAAAGTTTTTTTTTTGGAATTGTCTCTCATCCATCAAGTTACATAGGGAGTTTTTCGATCGGGTCTTGGAAAGTCCATGGACCCACAACAAAAACAAAATGATTTTTCTTATGGGTCCATGGACCCATAACAAAAACAAAATGATTTTTCTTATAGGTCCATGGACCCATAACAAAAACAAAATGATTTTTCTTTTGGGTCCATGGACCCATAACATAAATAAAATGATTTTTCTTATGGGTTCATGGACCCATAGCAAAAATCATTTTATTTTCTATTTTATTGAATCACTTATCAATTAGAGCGCGACGACTAACCTGAAGGCTTAGGGGATTGGCTCTCTGACGGTCAGAATATTCTTCCAAATTTTCACACTCTCTCTCTCTCTCTCTCTCTCTCTCTCTCTCACTTTCTCAGTCTCTGTTGCTAAGTCTACTTGTGTGAATAAAAATGGATGCATTTCTAAATGTTCATTGTCTAAAAGTGCTTCTCGCAAGCAGTGGCAACAGCAGGAGTCCCCATCTAATGAGCGAAGCGGTTGACGAAGACAGCGGAGCGAGGAGGGCAGGGGCAGTAGGCAGCATCGGGTCCAGGGCCTCCAGGAGCTCCGGGCTTGCCAGGGTTTCCATCGGCTCCAGGCTTTCCATCGGATCCGGGTCCTCCAGGAGGTCCAGCAGGTCCAGGGGCTCCATCGGTTCCAGGGTTTCCGGCTCCACCGTCGGGTCCGGCAGGTCCAGGAGGTCCAGCAGGTCCAGGTCCTCCGGGAGTTCCCTTTCCGCGAGTTCCGTCCTTTCCAGGGGCTCCGGGCTGTCCATCGGGTCCAGGAGTTCCTGGGGCTCCGGCATCTCCGGGAGGTCCAGCAGGTCCGGGAGCTCCGTCGGTACCAGGGTTTCCGGCAGATCCGGGCTGTCCGTCGGGTCCAGCGGGTCCAGCAGGTCCGTCGGGTCCGGCGGGTCCGGGAGGTCCAGCAGGGCACTTGATGCAGTCTCCGCTGGGGGGAGGGCAGGTGATGGGGGCGTAGGTGGAGGTGTTGTCCTCTCCGGGAGGTCCGTCCTTTCCGGGAGTTCCGGGGGCTCCGGCATCTCCGGGAGGTCCGGGAGGTCCAGGAGGGCAGTTGGCGACGGGGGGAGTGCACTGGCAGAAGGCGGGGAGGCCGGAGAAGTCCTGACGCTTCTGACGGAAGATGGAGTTGAAGGGGTTCTGCTTGGGCTTGGCGGGAGGGGTGACGGTGATCTGGACGTCCATCATCTCGGTCCAGGCGGCGTCGGTCTCGATACGGAAGACGGAGACTCCGTCGAGGACCTGAAATCGATTGATTAGAGAGAGAGGGAGAGAGAGAGAGAGAGAGAGAGAGAGAGAGAGAGAACTAGAAAAAAGGGCAACTAAAAGCCGCTTTTGGGAACCATAGGCCGCTTGACATGTTTTTGCAACAATCGGCCGCTTTTGGGAACCACAGGCCGCTTGACCTGTTTTTGACAACTAAAAGGCGATTTTGGAAACCTTAGGCCGCTTTACCTGTTTTTTTGCAACCTGTTTTTGCAACAAAAAGCCGCTTTTGGCAACCATAGGCTGCTCGGCCTGCTTTTTGTGAAATTAAACCGCTTTTGGCAACCAGAGGCCGCTCGACCTGTTTTTTTGTGAATTTAAAGCCGCCTTTTGGCAACCATAGGCCGCTTGACCGGCTTTTGGCAACCATAGGCCGCTTGACCGGCTTTTGGCAACAATAGGCCGCTTGACCTGCTTTTTGTGAATTTAAAGTCGCTTTTTGCAACCATATGCCCTTTGACCTGCCTTTTGGTAACAAGAAGCCGCTTTGGCAACCATAGGCCGCTTGACCTGTGTTTTTTTATAAATTTAAAGCCGCTTTGGCAACCATATGCCGCTTGACCTGTTTTTGGCAGCTAAAAGCCGCTTTTGGCAACCATAGGCCGCTTGACCTGTTTTTTCGCAACAAAAAAAGCCGCTCTTGCCAACCAAAGACCGCTTGACCTGCTTTTGTGAATTTAAATAGACAGAGAGAGAGAGAGAGAGAGAGAAAGGGAGAGATAAAGAGACTAACCTCATCGTGCATCTCATTGATGGTGCTGTAGAGCTGGGGGATGGTGACCAGACAGGCGACGATGGCCAGGGTCGAGCAGGCCGAAGCCACGCCAACGATGAGTTTCTCCTCGAACATTGCTGTTGTTTCTGCGTCAGATCATCGGTTTATATACCAACTCAAGGTCGGAAAACCGAATTGAAAGGGAGAAAGTGCCAGTAATCGGACCGACAATATAGCGTAAAACTGCAATTCTCAGGGAAGAGATGCCATTCGGCAGACATTGATACGGCGTTTTGAAACAAAGCAACTAAGAAGAGACTGAAATTAGTTCATTTAGAGAAAAGGAAGAGAGAGAAAAAGAGAGAGAGTGACAGAGAGAGAGAGACAGAGAAAGAGAGATAGAGAGAGACTTCCCTCTCTCTTTCTCTCTCTCTCTCTCTTTCTCTGTCTCGTACCTTGAAGAATTGGCAAAAGTCAAACTCCTTGACGTACAAATCAATCGAATAAAATGTTTTCACAAGATCGAAAAGTCCTTCTGCTCGGTAATCATCCTTACCGTACATGTCATAAAACTTCATTGAACTTCTCTTTGAACTCTAATTTTACTACTTTACTAAAAACGAAAATGAAAACCAACCTGTTTCAAAATTTCAATTATTTCGTTGCCACTCTTCTTTTGTTCATAAGACAATTTCAATTGAAAATAAGTTCTTACAGAGATTAGGTCAGTAATATTCAGCATAAAGTCGGAATTAATAAAAATATCTGCCATTTTGACTATGGGGAAATGTCTTAAGTATTCAAAGGCTCTATAATCCACTAACATATCTCCATAATTCTAAAATATGGACTCATTTTTGAAGAAAAAAATAAGTATTTACAATATACAGGATTTCGATGCAGATGGCAGAAATCATGCTGAAAAATATATTTTGATTCACACACACACACACACACACACACACACACACACATATATATATATATATATATATATATATATATATATATATACACATGAAAAATAGTCGTTCCCAATTTTTGATCTTTGGGTTTTAAGAAACGATGTTGGATTGGTCAAGAATAGGGGTATCGTAGGAAAATTTTTGTTTCCGATTGAACTCAAATTTTGTGTGGAGACTTCCTATGGTCAAATAAACATATTCTGAGACTTTCAGGTCCAGGTCCCCCCTGCACCGGAAGTGACATTATCAAATATGCATTTTTCATGTCTCGGTTCGGACTGCACGGAAATTTATTTTGTGAATTTCAATCGACTCCAAATTTTGTGACTAAAAAAACTCTTTTTAAGTGCAAAGTTGATTTGTCTACTCCAAAAAATGTTATTTGGCCTCAAAGTTGAAAAAAGTTGAAAAAATTGGGTTTTTTTGACCATTGACCATTTAGACTCGAGAAAAGGAGAAAATTTCGTTCAGTTTCAGAATCTACAGGTTTTTCCACGTTATGTATATTTTCGGGATTAGGAAACTTGGATACTTTAGTTGGGTATTTGCAATCAAAGTTTGCTGAATTGCACAAAATATATAGGAAAACATTTTTTGGAGTAGACAAAAACCTTATTCTGAGAGTTTCAACTCAATAACGATTTTTGGCCCGGATTACGTACGGTAGGTTAAAACTTATAAATTTCAAAAATTTTGCAGTTTCAAAGTTATAAAAAAGTTAGCATTCGTTGATTTCTACGTAAAATTGCGCGTCAAAATGGACTTTCAAATCAAAAATCAATGGTCACTATTTAAGAAAAATCCATAAAATTTGGCCGAAAACGCGATTTTTCGCAATGTCAGTTGAATGTTTCAACCAAAACGAGATGATTTTTGTTCCGATTTTGACCTTTCTGACTATTATTTCTAAGTATTATTTTTATGGACAACTTGACCTAAAAGTAAATGAACAAAAAATTCATTCAGATGCTAAAAAAGTTAAAAATCGGAACAAAAATGACCCCGTTTTGGATGAAACATTCAAATGACATTGCGAATCCCCAAAAACATGTTTTTGAAGGGTTTTTTTTGCACATTTCTCAGAAATTACAAAAGTTTTGAAAATGTTTTGTCCAAAATTTTTGACCTACAGTAACCCTGGCCTAAAAATTGATTTTCAGCTGAAACTTTAAGAATGAGGTTTTTAGGTCATAGGAGTGTTATCAACCTCTTTTAAGACTTTACCTCTTTTATATTTTGCTTCACACAAACACACACACTTTGGCCAAATTTTAGCCAAATTTTTACATTCAAATGGATTTTTAACATAAATAGTCATTCCAATGTTTGATCTTAGGGTTTTAAGAGGCCGTCTCTGTAATATTGGAGCAGACCTGGGAGTGTGACATCCCTAAGACCCAAAAATGTTATTCTGAAACTTTTGGGACGAAGTCACTTTTGTCATCATCTATAAATTTTTTAAAATTTTTTGAATAAATGGTTTTATGGGTCCATGGACCCATAAAAAAAATATATTATTTTTCTTATGGGTCCATGGACCCATAAAAAAACAATATGATTTTTCTTATGGGTCCATGGACCCATAAAAAAACAATATGATTTTTCTTATGGGTCCATGGGCCCATATTATTTTTCTTATGGGTTCATGGGTCCATGGACCCATAAGAAAGTCTCTGTAATATTGGAGCAGACCTGGGAGTGTGACATCCCTAAGACCCAAAAATGTTATTCTGAAACTTTTGGGACGAAGTCACTTTTGGGTGCCGGGTTACGGTAGCTGAAAGTAAAATACGGTAGTCCAGACAGCCGCCGGAAGGGGGCGCGGCCTAGCCGCCGCCAGCCGATCAAGAATTGGCGCGCCCTTCAAAATTACGGAACGCGCTTCAACCTTAACCAAATGAACTTTTTCAAAAAAGGTTTTCTTAGTTAAAACATTATCTTTTCAATGAATGCATTTTCAATATTTAAAAAAATTCCTGACAAATTTCACAAGAAGAGTCACCATTTTCAAACGCAAATTTGACAAGGAAGGTAACGCGTTTTTTAAACGAGTTCATTAGAAAAGTTATGCCAAAAAAGTTGCAGAAATAGAAAAGCACAGTTAGAAGTTTACCGTAACTGAAAAGTTTTTCGCAAAATACGAAAAACTGCAAAAAAGTGTTGTTTTTTTAGGTTTTTTGCCAAAAACTTTGTTTGCTGTAGGGAAATCAAATTTGCACTAATTGACATCGTTTTTTAAAATGCAATTTGCAATCGTTTTCTATATATAACTTTGTGTTTTGGTCAAGTTTGAAAAACTACCGTAGGCACCCAAAAGTAACCTCGGCCCAAAAGTTTCAGAATAACATTTTTGTGTCTTAGGGATGTCACACACAAGTTTCAGTCAATTCTAAAAGGTTGACTTTTTCCATGTCCCGAGCATTAAGGATTCTGCAATATTAAAGAGACGGCCTCTTAATCGGTGCGCAATACAACGGACAATTCAATGAAAGAATTAGTCAGGACAAAGTTTTGATTTCTCGGATTTTGCTCTAAAGTGGCCCTTCCTATGACCTAAAAACCTTATTCTGAGAGTTTCATCTCAATATCGATTTTTGGCCCGGATTACGTACGGTAGGTTAAAATTTTGCACTTATAATTTTCAAACATTTTGCAGTTTTAAAGTCATAAAAAAGTTAGCATTCGTTGATTTCTACGTAAAATTGCGCGTCAAAATGAACTTTCAAATAAAAAATGGACGGTGACTATTTGAGAAAAATCCATAAAAGTTGGCCGAAAACGCGATTTGTGTTATCAACCACTTAAGAGTGAAATACGAGATATAATTTTCTTAATATTGAAAATTTTCTGCGTCTCTGACAGTGCTTTTCTTCTCTGGATCTCTAAGTTTTAAACAAACTCACCCCTGTGGTGTATAAACACAGTATCTCAATTCTTAGTCCATCGATTGCTCTCGAAGCCAATCTTTTTCTGTTTTCCTCAACAAACAAATCCAAGTGCAAGTTTGCCGCATTCGGCAGAGAGAGATGTTTTAGAGCTAAATGTGATAAAACAGTAATTTAAAAAATTTAAATTACCTTATTTAAAACTTCGAGAAGAATGTTCGTATGAAGATTTCCAATTTTCACTGGATCCATAACTAAAGAAAAACAGAGGTGAGGTAAAAATTGACTAACTAAATTGAGGGAAGAACGCCGAAAAAACGCAATCAAAAAAAGCGGACAAAAAGCGGAAAATCGTGGAAAAATCGATATGCCTTTATTTTTTAATATTTTAAATTTGCTTTTTGACTGGAAAAAGCGAAGGTAGCTTTTTGAGAAAAGCTGGCAAGCAGAAAACGGTTAGAGACGCAGAGAAACTTAAGAGTGTTAGAGACGCAGAGAAACTAGAGAAGGTTAGAGACGCAGAGAAACTAGAGTCGGTTAGAGATGCAGAGTAACGAGAAATGGTTAGAGACGCAGAGAATCTAAAGAAGGTTAGAGACCATCTATAATTTATATGCGTCTCTAACCATGTCTAGTTTCTCTACGTCTGTAATCATCTTTCGTTACCCTGCGTCTCTAACCGACTCTAGTTTCTCTTCGTCTCTAACAGTCTCTAGTTTCTCTGCGTCTCTAACCATCTATCGTTTCTCTGCGTCTCTAACAGTCGCATATTCGCTTTTTCCCTTCAAAAAACCTTTTTCTCATTGAAAAACAAAGCGATGTCGCTTTTTTCGCGCCACTCGCTTTTTTGTCTGCATTTTTCTTTTTTCTTATTTATTCGACGTTCATTCCTCGAATTTGTAAATTTTCACCTCAACTTCTGGTTTTCTTCAGCAATGGCTCCATATAAAATCGAAAATCTTCAACCAAACATTCTTCTTGAAGTTCTAAATAAGGTTATTTCTTCGAATATTTAAAAAATTAATATATATTTTCAGTTTACAAATGCCCTTCTCTGCCGAATGAGGAAAACTTGTAAATTTATGGATTTGTTTGTTGAAGAAAACAGAAATCGATTGGCTTCGAGAGCCATTGATGGACTTAGGATTGAGTTATTTTTTGAAAGTGTGGTGAGTCTGGGTGGTCCATTAGCTTCTCTGTGCCAACATGATGGGTGGTCTGTTGGCCTTTTTCTCGCTCTCTCTCTCTCTCTCTCTCTCTCTCTCTCTCTCTCTCTCTCTTTCCTTTTTCAGACTACCGGGGCCAGACTTTTTTTTAAATTTTTTCCTCAAAAAGTCCTTTTCAGGGTGAAAAAACAAGAATTCGTATGAGAAACATGAAAGTGTGCCACGGCGACCTCATCCCTTTCGAAATTCAAAAACGGATTTCTGGAATTTGCATCGAAACCTTGGAAATTGTAAATTTTACATTTTTTTAAAACTAAAACAGTTTTTTTTAGAATTCTTACAGTTCATTCTTGGAAGATGACGAGGCCTTAGAGGTCCTAAAACATTTCCCAAAAACAAAAAGGGCAATAATTTCGGTTAAATCCGAATTTGTTCTAAAAATTATTGATCTCATTTCTGTGAGAACAACTATTTGGGTGCAGCGCACTTTTAATGAAACAATGAGTCGCTACGAAACTATTGGAATTTTGAATCAGGTTTGCCTTAATTTTTTTTCATTTTAATATAAAAATTTATTTTGTTTTTATTAAATTTGAATATAAAAATTTATTTTGTTTTTATTAAATTTTAATATAAATATTTATTTACAAGTAAAATTCAGAGTTCAAAGAGGAACGCGATTGAGCTTGTTGACTGGTTGGAAACGGAAGAAAATCAAGCGGAGGGACTTTTCGATCTTGTGAAAAACTTTCAAGCTTTTGATTTAAACGTCGAGAACTTTGATGGCTCCAGCTTTTTCCAGGTAATTAGAGAGAGAGGGAAAGACAGAAAGACAGGGAGAGAGAGAGAGAGAGAGAAAGAGAGAGAGAGGGGGGGGGGGTAGGGAGAAACATTGAAAGAAGAATAATTTTCAGGAAATGTTCTCAACAGACAACCCTGGCAACATTCAAAATGTGAATTTCACTTTTATCAATGGATGGATAGGTTTTTCCCCAACTGCTTTCCTAGAAATGGTTTCATTTACAAAAATTTGGGACATTAAAGATTATCCTGAGAAACGGATAAAGAGGGAATTTGTACCTCAGCCACTGAGCATCTACTCATTGTACACCGAATTTCATGGAAAACATGCTGCTATTTTCAAATCGAACGGCAGTAATGGGAGTGCATATGTAAGCAGCTTTTATTTCTCTCTCTCTCTCTCTCTCTCTTTCTCTCTCTCTCTCTCTCTTTCTCTCTCTCTCTCTCTCTCTCTCTCTCTCTCTCTCTCTCTCTTGATTGGAATAAAGACGACTTCAATGGGTTTGAAGATGGTCAGATTGAAAAGTTTAAGGAAATGTGTAAGAAAGAAGTTTTCTTTTAAGTGACATTAATTTTGATGGAAAAATAAAACTTGTGTGATGTTTTGTTTTTTTTTATTCAACTGCCCTCCTCCGTGTTTGGGTCTCTACATTTTTGGGCCAAATTGCCCTGCGTCTCTAACCGTCTCTAGTTTGTCTGCGTCTCTAACAATCTCTAGTTTCTCTGCGTCTCTAGCCATCTCTAGTTTCTCTGCGTCTCTAGCCATCTCTAGTTTCTCTGCGTCTCTAACCATCTCTAGTTTCTCTGCGTCTCTAACTGTCTCTGGTTACTCTGTATCTCTAATCGTCTCTAGTTTCTCTGCGTCTCTAACCATCTCTAGTTTCTCTGCGTCTCTAATATCTCTAGATTCTCTGCGTCTCTAACTTGTCTCTCGTTTCTCTGCGTCTCTAAAAGTCTTTTCTCTCTCTCAGGATTTTCCTCAATCGAAGGCCTTTCTTTCACCAAACACTGGGACATTCAAGAATACCCAGAAGAACTAGCCGAAGTCTTAAATGCTGTCCCCCAACGGCATCTTAATTACTCTTTGCTATACGCTAAATTTCACGGAAAACACGTTGCCTTGTTTGAATCGAAAAATCCGTGTAAAAGAAGCTATGTAAGTTATCCTCTGTAGCTGATAGAGATAAAATCCCTTTTCAGTCAATCCGTGTCGAAATGTATGAAAGTGAAACCGACTTCTGGAGAGAAATTCGCAAGTCGATGGAAGGTTACTGGAGCGAGGAGGAGAATTTCGAGGAGGAAACTGAAGAAAAGATTGAAAAGTATAAAAATTTAAGTAAGAAGGTTCCTTTGACCCTTTTCCCTCAAAAGGACAACTGATGACATTTGCTCTCCACATCCCTCATCCCATCTTTCAAACTCTCTATTCAACCCTCAACTCCTTTTTTTGGTTCTATAGTTATGGCCATTCTATTTTCCGTCACACGCAATTTTCTTGGGATTACTGTAGCTCCCGATAAAAAACTCTTTTTTTCTCTCTTTCATTTTCTCGAATTTTGCAGTTGTTTCTTTAAGTTTAAATTAAATAAAGTTGTATATCAATTAAATATTAGTTATTTTAAATGGATATTGGTAGGATAGTTTTATTTAATGAAATGCTGCCCTTTCATTTTCGACGGCAGATAATATTGTATCCCTCTGTTAAAGTTTTGTTTAATCGTTTAAACGAACTAGCCTTGATACAGTCTATATTTATTTTTATATCATAAAAATATTTATTTATATTTATTTATTAATAAATTTCAAACAACCAATTTTTCATTTTACAAAAGTTTTCTAAATTTTCCAGTTTTAGTCGATCCGTGCCCATTTTAAATTTTATTTTTTCCTTTTTTTGCTGTCTTTTGCTTTTCCCTTTTATTTCATAAGACCAACCGGCATACCGGCATAATTGGACTTTGCTTTAAAGGGGAAGGTCCGCATAAAAATAATTTTTCTGATTTTGCGATAAAAGCCTAGATCGCATTCCCAGTATTCCGAAAAATAGCTCTTTTATCCATTTTGGATCAAAATGAACCCCCATTTCCCACACTCTCTCGCCCACTCTAGCCGTGTTTACGTGCGGCAAACGCGTAAAACGGCCGTGTAAACGCGCCCCTTTTGCAGTCCAAATGATATAAAATGGGTATGTTTCAGAATCGTGGCAACGACATCTATTCAATAAAATAATTGTTAAGAGACTTTGAAAAATCAATTTTACGAGGTCCTACCCCTTTAACGTGACGCCATGTTTTTTTCTCTCTCGACGAGATAACAGAAATTTCGAAACAACTGTGTATATAGCCAGTTGCCAATGATAAGAGACATACCGCTTCAGCAGCAATGCGGTGGCCAGAAACTCACGTCGCAAACGCCTCCGAGTTTGTTCATTTTCCAAAAGTTGATTTTACGTTTTTAGGCACCCAATTTACGCTGCAGTTGAAGACGATAAGGATAAAATTACAAAAAACACCACAGAATTCAAAAGCGCGTTTGCAACTTTTAAAGGTATTTTTTTATTTGCATACATTCAGATATAAACATATTCAGAAACTAAGGAGTTTGCACAAAATGAAAGCAATCAAAGCGGATTCTGTAGGATCAATCCTGATGAATCGCTTCGATTTAAGAAAGGAGGATGGCTCAACACCCCTTGGAGGGGCAATGTTTATATCTCGGCTTATCAACAGCAAGGTTTTCAGAGAGAGAGAGAGAGAGAGAGAGAGAGAGAGAGAGAGAGGGAGAGAGAGATAACGAAGGAAGTTTCAGGAGATAAACTAATCCCTCTATTAAATGGTTACCCACGCAGAGCCAATGACAGCATCATCATCGACAAGGAAAACAATGTGAGATTTTAAATAAACCTTAAATAAACCTTTAAACCTTAAATAATGCAGCTACATTATTATTTTCAGACTAAGATCGCAGAAGAGGGCCACATTTGGAAGGACACTGATGGAAAACACCACAAAAAGACGTGTTGGGGTTGATCTAATTAGAACAAAACTTTTTTAATTGTTCTTTTTATCAAGTTTTTCTCATTTTTCCGGTTTGAGTTAATTCAGCTGCAACAGTCTTCTTTTTTCCTCTCTCTCTCTCTCTCTCTCTCTCTCTCTCTCTCTCTTTCTCTCTCTCTATCTCTCTCTCTCTCTCTCTATCTCTCTCTCTATCTCTCTCTATCTCTCTCTCTCTCTCTCTATACGTATCTCTCTCTCTCTCTTCCATTCTCTCTTTCTATATGTCCCAACTTTTCCATAATAATATATATTTATTTAATAAATTTCAATACACCGGATGGAAAAAAAAATTGAGAATCATGGCTCCATAAACAGACAAAGAATCCCCATCACTTGGCTTAGGCGATGATCCATCGAGAGTCATCCAGCCGCAGCAAACAGACATTGTAGCCGCACCTGGAATAGACACACTTGACTGGAGCACAAAGAACGGTGACTCACGTGGTTGGGCAGCAATTCCTGCGCATGGCTCCGTTGGAATAGCAGTCGTTGTCTGTGTTACACCAGCTGACTCCGTGAGTACGTGAGCACGTGATGGGGAGGGTCTCCATTCGGGGGCATTGGGAGGGGACGGTGACGAGGGCGGCCACTAAAAGAGAATGTTAAAGGGGAAGGACCTCGTAAAATTGATTTTTCAAAGTATCTTTATTATAGTTTCATTGAGTAGACATCGTTTCCACGTTTCCGAAAGATACCCCTTTTTAATGATTTGGGCTTCAAAAGGGGCGCGTTTACACGACCGTTTTACGCGTTTGCCGCACGTAAACACAGCCAGAGTGGGCGAGAGAGTGTGGGAAATGGGGATACGCAGAGTTGGCGGCAATTCAAATGACAATTTCCCCAATTTTCAAGCGCTCCTAAATCGGTTCATTTTTATGCAAAATGGGTAAAAGAGGTATTTTTCGGAATCCTGGGAATGAGATCTTGGCTTTTATCGTAACATCAGAAAAATTATTCTTACGTGGTTCTTCCCATTTAACACTGTATGGTCTCTCAACATCCCTAATCTCTCGTTTTTCTTTGCGTCTCTAACTGTCTGTTTTCTCTGCTTCTCTTCCTCTTTGATCCTCTGCGTCTCTAGCTCTGTCTGGTGGTCTGCATTTCTCCTACTGTCGGCTTTCTCTGCTTCTCTCCCTCTCTGTTTCTCTGCATCTCTAACTATGTCTGGTAGTCTCCGTTTCTCCCACTCTCTGCTTTCTCTGCGTCTCTGTCTACTCTCTCTGACTGTCTCATTTCTCTGCACCTCTAACTATGTCTTCGTCTTCGGTTATACACCATTGTTTCTTTCTCTGCCTCTCTTATCTCTCATCGTTCTCTGCTTCTCTACCTCTAACTGTATGCATTCTCTCTCTAATTATCATTTGCGTCTCTAACACTGTTTTCTTTCTCTGCGCCCTAACTACCTTGCATCTGTAGCCGTTTATTTCCGCTGCGTCTCTAACCTTGGCTATTTTCATAATTCTCTGCGTCTATAGCCTTCCGTATTTTTTTATATTGCCGTTCGTCGATTTTTTATATTGCGTGAAGCCTCAGACGGGATAGGTAACGCTCAGGGGGCATAGCAAACGAGGAATTCAAACGTCTCTTCATAGACTTTTTACACGCACCGTCTGGTGGCCGGCCGCCGACTACCCCCCGCTGCGCCGCTGATACGATACGGGTGTGAGTCGCAGAGGAAACGAAGGCCGGCCGCTATCGACAACTCCCCTCCGCCTTTGATAACAACCGTCTAAACTGTCAATCGAGCGGTCAGGGTTCGATTTCACCCGGGGTACTTTGTTTTCCAAATTTTAGAGTGTAAAATATGAAAAGGAACCGTTTACATTCAATTTCACCATAAAAATTTTGGAAAATTCGCATTCAAAAGTCGTAAATGAGCCCAAAACGCATGAAAATGCAACATAAAAAAATTACAGGTAAAGAATATTGCGATTTAAGTAATAAAAACTTGATTTTCATGTATAAACTAGGAAGCAAAAAAGTTTTGGAGATATAGGGAATTGAACCCCAGACCTCTCTCATGCTAAGGGAGCGCTCTACCACTGAGCTATATCCCCACCGAGAGTCAACTAGCGCGCGCCATTGAAATTCCCCCGCCGGCCGCTTGCAATTCAAACTCACTTCTGGTTGGGAGATCAACAAGGGGGGACGCCCTGATGCAAACATTATATCCACATCCAGATGGGCAACACTTCTGAAGGCTATTGTAGCGATGGCAGTCCGAGTCGACGAAGCACCAATTCACATTGCTCTAAATCGGTTTTAAGGCCTTAAGGCGTTAGTTAAGGACTTACCCTAGAGTTGCACTGGATCCCCATAGTCTTCTGAGAGGGGCATTGGCCTTCTGTGATGGCCAAGGCGTTGTTTGTCTGGGTTTGGGGGGTACAGCAGGGGTTTCCGCGGACCCAGCAGAGGAGGCCAAGGGGGCAGTGGTCGCTGCGCTGGCACTTGCCCCAATCGGTAACCACATCGCAAATTGGCATAGAATGGACTAAAATTGGGAAAATTTCATAAATTTGACGGAAAACTTACTGTTTCTCTCGAATTCCGGTTGTTTGGTGGTTAGGGACCAGTGATCCTGACGAGGACGGGTGCATTCACGGCGGGCGATTCCGCGCTTGTACCAGTAGTCGCACCAGGACATTTCTGAAGATTCTAATTCTTTAGATCTTAGTTTAGGCCTTAAGTTAAGGCATAAAAAGTCTCTTAGGTACCTTAGTTCATTTCTTCCTCTATGGAAAAGATTGAAAATCAAGGATTGCCGTTTTTGCGCATGGCTTGCACTGCGTTTACGCATTGTTTTTTTTCCATGTTATTTTAGACCTTAACTTAGGCCTAGAGTTTCTTAGGTATCTTACTTGACTACTGCCCCTATGGAAGAGCTTGAAAATCGCTGATTGCAGTTGTTGCGCATGGCTTGCACTGTGTTTACGCGTTAGTTTTTCTATCTTATTTTAGACCTTAACTTAGGCCTAAAGCTCCTTGGGTACCTTATTCGACTTCTTTATCTGTTGAAAAGCTTGAAAATCCATGATTATCGTTTTTACGCATGACTTGCACTGTATTTACAGGTTTGTTTTTTATATCTTAATTTAGGCCTTATTTTAGACCTTTATAAGTACCTTAGGGACCTTATTTGACTACATCCTCTATGGAAGAGCTTGAAAATCGCTCGTGAGTGGATCAGTTCAGTGCACTGTGTTTACGCATACGAAGATTTAAAGATTGCTTACTAAGGCTTACTAAGGCCTTAAAGAACATTAAGGAGTTTTTACTTGTATTTGCTTAACTTAGGCCTTAACGGCATTATTAAAGACTACTTTTGACTCTTTTCCTATCAGAAAGGGGTTAAAATTTTGTTTTAAAATGTTAATTACATTTTGGTGTTTTACATAACCGTTTTGACGTTTTTTTCTGTTAAAATGTAAAATTTGAGACTATTCAGGCTTATCCAGGGCAAATTGTGGTCTTTACCCATGGCGTGCACTGTGTTTACGCATCTTTGAGACAACGAGAATGTGTGAATTTTGAAGAAAAAAACTGTTCCAAAAGTGGTAATTTTGCCTTAACTACTTTTTTCAGATGAAATTGGCCACCGCTTTCCAAAACTGAATCCGCTTTGAAACAGTGGAGTGATGTGCCAAAAATGCACGATATCAATTTGATGAAAGAAAAATTGGATTGTTGTCAAGCGAAATGCAATAGTTTTGAAAAAAAAATCCTTTCAAAGTCGATTTGACTTCTTTTGACTGAGTATCATTCTCAATAAAAATAACTCACTGTTGTCAAATGCAGCAATTACTCCGGCCAAGGCGAAGAAAATTGTAGCAGATTGGAGCATGATTAACTGAAAATGTCATATTTTAGCAACCGCTGTGGACGTTTGAGAAGGGGATTGAAGGCAAAAGCGAAGTAACCGCTTAGACAGTGGAGTGATGTGGCAAGAAGAGAGAAGGGGAAACGGAACTCTCTCTCTCTCACTCTCTCTCTCGCTCTCGAGACAGAAAGACTCAGAGAGTCATACGACTAGGGGAAGGATAGAGACGCAGATATTTACATTTAGACAACTAGGTGAAGGTTAGAGACGCAGGGATTCAGACGACAAGGCGAAGGTTAGAGACGCGGAGATTCAGACGACTATGGTCGAGTCAATGCGCGGTTCTGGTGGCAAAAGCTTGCCATACATTGGTAAGGTCCACTCATAAGCTGGAGGTCCAGGGTTCGGTCCCCCTCAAGGTTTTTTTTCTTTTGCTTTTAGTAAAATAAATTCAGATTGGATAGATTTAGAGATGATGTGGATGAAACATGGAAGTTGGAGAGAAATTTGAGCTCAAGGAGCAAAAAAGAGCGGCCGGCGATGAATAGGGTAAAAAAGACCGGCAGGAAAAAAACAAGATCGAGGGAGAGAAGAGGGAGAGGGAGAGAGAGAGAGAGAGAAATCTTCTGGAAACGCGAAGAGGCTTCAAATGTGATGTGTGCCAAAATCAAGCCAGCTTCGAAGTTTGCCGCCGGCAAGTGGACTGATCGGAGAAGCGTCGAAAGGCGGAATCATCGGCGGCGGACGGCGGGCACAAAGGAAATCCACCCGAGCCACTCCTGCGCGGCAGAGTCCGCGCACAGTGTGCTCTGATAAGGGTGCCGCCCGGAGGCGGAAGGCGGGGGGACGGCAGGGACCGGCCGCCTGAGACGAAGTGGGACAAGATAGCCGGTGTTCGCACCCACGAGAACATGCAAATAGGAGGGAACAAACGTTCTCACGCGGACAAGAGGAAAAATGGGCAAATAGGCTACGCAACATCCAGTTGAGGGCATTTTTAGGCTCACGGGAAACGGAACTCTCTCTTTCTCTCTCTTTCTTTCTCTCTCTCTCTCTGTCTCGAGACAGAAAGACGCAGAGATTCAGACGACTAGGCGAGGGTTAGAGACGCAGAGATTCAGACGACTAGGCGAAGGTTAGAGACGCAGAGATTCAGATGATTAAGCGAAGGTTAGAGATGCAGGGATTCAGACGGCTAAGGGAAGGTTAGAGACGCAGAGAGTCAGAAGACTAGGGGAAGGTTAGAGACGCAGAGATTCAGAAGACTAGGGGAAGGTTAGAGACGCAGAGAGTAAGACAACTAGGGGAAGGTTAGAGACGCAGAGATTAAGACGTTTAAGCGAAGGTTAGAGATGCAGAGAGTAATACGACTAGAGAGAGAGACGGAGACTGATAGAAAGGGAGAGAGATACATAGAGAGAGAGAGAGAGAGAGAGACAGAGGGACAAACTAGAGAGTCGCTTGGTAAAAAAGACCTCCCCTTGTCTCCCGAAATATCCAGAAACCAAGGGTTAAGTGTCCGTGTCGGCTGTACAGTGCTGATCGGCGAGCCGCGTACACGAGATATCGTTTCCATTTGGAGAGGTTTCAGTGATTGCGAGGGAAAACATCGCGCGCCGCTCTCTTTTTGCCACTGTGTTGACCGAATGAGCGCTTTTTGCCTGGGGGTCACTCGCATGCACTTCTGAGGGAAGAGAAAGAGAGAGAGAGAGAGAGAGAGAGGAGAGAGGAGAGAGAGAGAGAGAGAGAGTAAGAGAAGGAGAGCTGAAGACAGAAAGCTACGGCTTTCCCTCCTGGAGCCCCATTTTGTAGTTTTCAGCGTGAAGATGAGGGCCAGTTTCCATGACGTTTCTTGTATTTTCCGGCCACTCCTGGCTACAAGCACTTGCAGGCGTTGTTGACTCGGACAGAAACAAATCACGGAACAAACAACGAGAAGCTGAACGGCGTGAATCCCCCGGAAGCGCTATTTTTTGGGCCGACTGGGTTTTCTTTTCCTTTTTGCTAAAATATACTGTTTTAGCAAAAACTTGTTCTTGACCGATCTGGCGTTTTACTCTTCTAGTTTCTCTGCGTCTCTAACCGTCTCTACTTTCTCTGCGTCTCTAACCTTCTCTAGTTTCTCTACGTCTCTAACCATCTCTAGTTTCTCTGCGTCTCTAATCTTCTCTAGTTTCTCTGCGTCTCTAATCATCTCTAGTTTCTCTGCGTCTCTAATCATCTCTAGTTTCTCTGCGTCTCTAATCATCTCTAGTTTCTCTGCGTCTCTAACGCCATCCTCTTTCTCTGCGTCACTAACGGCATCTTTTTTCTCTGCGTCTCTAACTGCATCTTTTTTTCTCTACTTCTTTATTTTGTTTCTTCCTTTTCAAAATTAAAATGATCTTTCTTCCTGTTGACACATCACTCCTTTAAATAGCGATCTTCGCACCCGTGGACCACTTGAGGAGGCGCTGCTCTCAAGTGCAGACTACGTCCAGCCGAGTGTCAAAAAGTCTCTCCGGCCAGACCGGCCGATCCGGATGCCTTTTGCACTCAGGCCTTGCCACATCACTCCAAAAATCAAATCCCCCACTTGAGTGCCCAAATTCTAAAATCCCTCGAACTCAAAACAGCCAAAAACACAATATCAAGCCATTTTTCAGTTGTCACATCACTCCAAAATCCCCACTCCAAAAAGTCTTAGGGAGTTAAGGTTTAAAGTCTTAGGGGAATTAGGGTCCTAAGGATCTTAAGAACAAAGAAACTTAAGAATCTTAGAATCTTAGGACCTAATGGGTTAAGTCTTAAGGGAGTTAAGATCCTAAGGATCCTAAATACAAAGACCATTAAACTTAGTCTTAGTACTTAACGGGGCTAAGGCCATAAGGATCTTAAGAACAAAAGCCCCAAACTTAAGGTTATTAAGGACTAAGGTCCTAAAACATAAGAACATAAGGACGTTAAGGAGAGGTCCTAAAAACTGAGAACCTTAGAATCTTAGGACTTAAGTCTTAGGGGAGTTAGGGTCCTAAAGATCTTAAGAACAAAGGCCCTAAGAAATTTTAGAATCTTAGGATTTAAGGGGTCGGAGAAATGGTTGCCACACCACTCCAAACTTCAACCATTACCTCACCAGGCGAATTCGTTGTCACATCACTCCAAAATTCAACCCATGCCGCATCACTCCAAAAAACACCAAAAAATCAATAAAACAACCAATCGATAGAGACTTTAATGCTTTTGCGTGACTAAATATGTACATGCAAAATAGCAAAGAGCACCAGAGTGAGAAACGGGGGAAGTGGCCCTGCTCGGGGCGTCGGAAGTCGTGGAAAGAGGCTGCCCGTAGGAACTTGCTAAGGCAAGAATGAGAGAATGAGATGGCACAGGGTAGCTCCTAAGGCCCTAAGTGTCTTAGGTCCTTAAGTTTAAGGACTTAAGGGCTAAAGTCTTAGGGGAGTTAAGGCCTAATGTCTTAGGGGAGATAAGGTCCAAAGTTAGGGACTAAGACTTAAGGAGTGAAGGCCCTAAACTTAAGGTTATTAAGGACTAAGGCCCTAAAACATAAGAACATAAGAACATAAGGACTTAAGACCTTAAGGACCTTAAGGACTTTAAGGAGCTAAACGGGGGGGGGGGGGGGGTGGTCAATAGTTGGTGTAGAGTTCGTCGCTGGCGACCATGACGCGGGAGACTTCGTGGCGGTTCGAGTTGAGGTGGAGACGCTTCCGCTCGTCCGCCGCCCACATGGTGGAGGTCCAGGAGAGACGCATGGAGAACATGCAAATGGCGAAGATCAGCAGAGAGGCCAGGCAGAGGAACATCGACAGGGTGTAGGAGACTGAAATGAAGATTAATTAGGGAAATTAATTTTTTTATATTTAAAAAATTAAAATTAAAGTTTTTTTAAAATTTTGTGAAATGGTTAAATTAACTTTTAATTTATTAAAAAATCTTTTTTTAATAAATTAAAAATTTTAATTGTAAAAAAAAATAATTAAAAAATGGATTAAATTTTGTAAAAACTTTTAATTTTTTTTAAAATCAGGTATTTTGATTGGGTGGTCTAGAAAAGGGAAATCATTTTTAAAAATAAAAAAATTGAATAAATTTTGTAAAATTGAATTATTTTTTTAATGATTTTAATAAATTGTTAATAAACAATTTTAAAATGTTAAATTGATAACATTTTGTAAAATGGTTAAATTAACTTTTTTAAATGTTTAAATAAATTGTTTTTAGTAATCCGGTATTTTTTACTGGCTGAACTGGGTGAAATCCGGAGAAAGCGGCCTGAGGTTAGCAGAAAATCGGAAAGCGGCCTGAGGCCACCGGAAAAAGCGGTCTGAGGTCGCCGGAAAAAGCGGAGAAAATAGGACTAAAAAGGACACTAAAAAGTACTTTTTGGGTCGCTATATGTAAATTTTGGACAATATTTTCAAGTGATATTTTCCGGAATTTTATATTTTCATTTAAAACTCAAATTGTTTAAATTTCGAACACTGAATTTAAAAATTAAATGATATAAATTTTTTTAAATAGTTTAATTTTAGAAAAAAATTATTATTTTAGATTTTTTTTAAAAAATTATTTCAGTTTAGAAAAAATTTAAATAAATAACATAACGTTAACAATTCAAATTTAAAGTTTTAAAATTAGTTTTTAAAAATGCGTCGGCGGGGATCGAACTCTCTACCGTTTGTTTGATAATTTTCAACCAAAAAAATCGGTAACTGCTATTTTTGCCTGGGAAAAAATAGAATTTAAAAAGAATTAAGTTTAATTAAAAAATAATTTTAAAAAAAACTAACAATCTCCCCAGTTGACGGTGATATGTCTGACGTTCTCCGCTGCGGCCTGCTTGACGACTCCGGATATGAACTTGGCGACCTCCGATCTGGGATCCACCACCGCCCAGCCGAAAACGAGGACGAAAATCAGGGAGAGGAAGGTCTCCAGGGTCTGAAATTTGAATATTGCAATTAAAATCTTAAAAAATTAAATTTAAAAAAAAATTTAACCTTTCAAAAAATAATTGAATTAATTTTAAAAAAATAATAATACAAAATTAAATAAACTACCCTGAAATAAATTTTTTTAAAATTATAAATTTAAAAATAATTTAAAAAAATACTTTTTTTAAATCGACAAAAACTAGCCGTAAAAAATTAAAAATAATATTCACAAAATAAATTTAAAATTTTAAAAAAATACAGTTTAAAAAAACTAAAGGTTTAAAAATTAAATTAAAATTTTTAAAAATTAAATTAAAAATAAAATAATCAATAAAAATTACCCTGAGGACGGTGAAGAGGACGCAGAAGAAGGGGTTGCGGCTCTCGATTCCGGAGAACATTAGAATGCAGGCAAGGACATTGAGGCCCTCGAAACCGGCCCAACTCAAGGCTGAAAATAGAGAGGGAGTCAGAGAGAGAGAGAGAGAGAGAGAGAGAGAAAGAGAGAGAGAGAGAGAGAGAGAGAGAGAGAGAGAGACAAAGCAGCCTAAGGCTACCAAAAATAGCCTCAAAGCGGCCTGAGGCTACCGGAAATATAAAAAAAAAACTCACTTGCATCACTTTTGTACCCGTTGTAGAAGAAGAATCCAAGGCAGACGAGGATCAAAAAGGAGCGGAGGAAGTAGAGCGCCGAGAGACAATGGATTCCCGCCTGAAATTCTAATTAGGGCCCTTAAGTCTATGAAACTAAAGAAACTATGCTTAAGGTTATCTTTAGACGCCTATGACTTAAATGAAGGCCTTAAGGTCCTTAAAAAACTAACCGTGGCGCAGCAGCCTGAGTTCTCCTTTGTGGTGACCTCCACCCTTCGCGGTCCATTCGACGCCGACCAGGTGCCGTTGGCCGGTTTCGGCTCGTAGCCGCCGTAGTAGTCGTTGAACTGGAAATTAGAATATAGCATTAAAATTAGCGTAAAATTTGAATTAAAAATCATTTTTTAAAATTAATTTTATCCTATCTGAATGTGAGGCCGCTTTCCGCTTTTCCTGGCGACCAAATGCCATTTTCCGCTTTTTCTGGTGACCTCAGGCCGCTTTCCGCTTTTTCTGGTGACCTCAGGCCGCTTTCCGCTTTTTCTGGCAACCTCAGGCCGCTTTCCGCTTTTTCTGGTGACCTCAAGCCGCTTTCCGCTTTTTCCGGTGACCTCAGGCCGATTTCCGCCTTTTCTGGTAACCTCAGGCCGCTTTCAGCCAGTTGGCTGTAAATTGCCATTATTGGGCCAGCTGGAAGCAATTGCCAGAAGTCAAACGGCTACCGTAAACAGTGGTGATTTACAGCTGATTCAAGGCGCTGTATGCTCATTTTCGCACCCAATTTCTCCTAGCAGCAGTGGCAAGTCCAAGTGAAACCCCACCCGTTGGTCATTTGTTTGTTTAATCCTCGCCGCGCCTCCACAGGTGGTCTAATTCCCAAAGAACGAGCCGCGTGTGGCTTCGAGTGTCCCTTTGGCAGGCGGATGGATTAGCATACAGCGCTGATAGGTTCCTTTGGATTAGCATACAGCCGGGCAAAGACGAGTGATAGGCTCCTTTGTTAGTCTCTTCTGTTGGTGGTCTTACCGCCAAAGGTTAAATCTCCCGCAATCAAACAATCCTTGGTGCGGTGGATACCAAGATTTGCTGGAGAAATTAGCATAAAGCGCCTTGAATCAGCTGTAAATCAACCGTGTTTACGGTAGCCCTTTGACTTCTGGCAATTGCTTCCAGCTGGCTGGCAAATAATGGCAATTTACAGCCGATTGGCGGGCAATCGGGAAGAAATATCGTGATTTCCCTGTTGAAATTGGTTTCTCTAAAAGAAAATTGTGGAAAGCGGCCTGAGGTTGGCAGAAAAAGCGGAAAGCGGCCTGAGATCACCAGAAAAAAACGGAAAGCGGCCTGAGGTCACCATAAAAAAGCTAAAAGCGGCCTGAGGTTGCCAGGAAAAGCGGAAAGAGGCCGATCCCTTATAAAACGCCATATTTCCCGCATTCAGCCTCCAAATTCCATTCCTGAAGAACAAAAAGCGTCCTTCCTTCCGCCTCATAGTTCCCATACTTCAGGGAACCAGTTCTGCGGGAGGGTGGGAATTCACTTTTATGGGCAAACGATGGCAAAGGGTAACTTTGGTAACTGAAATAGGTGCAGTTTGCTAATTTTGTGGGGCATTGGTAACCTCAGGCCGCTTTCCGCTTTTCTGGTGACCTAAGGCCGCTTTCAGCTTTTTCTGGCGACCTCAGGCCGCTTTTCTATGGTGACCTCAGGCCGCTTTCCGCTTTTTCTGGCGACCTCAGGCCGCTTTCCGTTTTTTTCTGGTGACCTCAGGCCGCTTTCTTTTTTTCGATCAGAAAAGGCCAGGAAGGAGCGCCAGGGAAGAATTTTGTGGCAAGAAAGGTGTACAATCCGTCTTTTTGAAGCCTCCTTCCCGTCGAGACCCCATTTCCCCTCGTTTTCTCAGGTGTACTTCCTCCTAATCACCTTTCCTCTCGCAAGTAGCCCCTGTCAGTTGCAAAAAATCCCCTCTCCCGTGAAGATGGATGCCCTTCGTCCGGCGGCCGAATGGCTGACTCACACGCGACGACCCAAAGAGTGTAACAGCAAAAAGACGGCGCTGCCTTGTGAAGAGAGAGGTCAGGAAGAGACAACAGGCGCCCTTCCTGGTTGGAAATTGGGAGGGTTTCGGACGGGATTGCCCGGTTTTGATGGGGAAAACTGGCCATCTCGGGCCGAAAATGACCACCATCACGATTCTCATAAGAAAATCACACATTTCATGCCGGAAGAGTGGAAAATTCAGGCCGGAAGGGACCACCCATTTGAAAATTGCAAGTTAAAAGGACCACCCAAAATTGCCAAAGGAGACTTCCTGGGAGGTCCCCAAAGCCGAAATGATGTCATTTCCGGTCTTATTACCACCCGGGTATAAAGCTTTAAAAAGGACCACCCAGAAATGGGGCCTGACGATAAAATTTAGCTGTATGGGCCGGCAATCACCATTTTCATCTCAGAAAATACTACATTTCGGACCGGAAAGAATGGAAATTTCAGGCCGCAAGGGACCACCCATTTGAAAACTGCTTTAAAAAGGACCACCCAGTCGAAAATTTGACGTCATCTTGGGTCTTATTGCCGCCCAGGTGGCCGGAGATAAGGGGGACCACCCAGAAATCGGGTCGGACCAGAAAAAAATGCTGATTTAAGCTAGAAATGCAATTGGTACACAGTTTTTCGATGAAAAATGCAGCGAGAACCCAATTGTGGCAGAAAGTGCATTTTCTGCAAATTTTTGGGTTAAATTAGCCTTTTCTCAGTTAAATTGCTTGTAAAAATACAGTTTTTAAATTTAAATTTTTTTGTAAAATTAAAAATAAATTTTGTAAAATTAAAAATACATTTTTAAATTTAAAAAAAAAAACATTAAAAAAAAGAAAAACTCACGGATGCGTGCTCGTTGTAGTTGTGGTACTCGGCTTGCAGCATCGGCGCCGACGGCTGAGGCATCTGGGGACCTGGAAATTTGAATATTAGGATAAAAAGTGGGGGAAAACATGAAAAATTATGAAAAAAAAACACTAAAATTGGTTATTTTACAGGAAAAATGAGATATTCAAGGTAAAAATGGTGTTACATTTGAATCTTGAGCTGAAAAGTGACAAAAACATGGAGAAATTGAGGAAAAAATAAGTTATTTATTATGAAAAATGGGTTTTAAATGTAAAAATGATGATAGATTAGATAAAACAACATATAAATCCAAATTATCGATTATAAAAAGCGAAAACAACGCTGAAAAAGCCAAAACAGAAGGGAAACTAATTGGAATCTGGCGGAGGAACCGGCGGAGGTGGTGATTTATGCGGACAATGACCGCCGGGCACATTCGTATCAATTAGGGGACGGATGTGAGAAGTAGCAAAAGACAGTTGCCGGCCACATGGGAATGGATGCAGGGGAGGGAGCGTGAGAAATGTTCCCTAGGGGTGGGTTTTATGGGAAATTGAGGAAAAAACAGGGAAGAAAACTAAGAAAATTGAATTTTTAGATGTATAGTAGCAAAATTTAGTGTGAAAAATCAATATTTAAACTTAAAAATTCGGAAAATTCGATATGAGTAAAGGACTGCCAATGGGTCCCACCACGATACCAATAAAAACAATAGATTGACAGTTTTCGGCGCCACATCACGGCCCGCTAAGAGCGGCAGTTGAAAGGACTGTATGGGTTTATCCAAAAATAGTCCGCAATGTCGTATACCGTAGTCGAAAATTGTATTTGAATAGTTTTGACTATGGTCTTGCAGCGAATTACAAACCACGCCCATTTTTCTATGGAACTTTCAAAAAATTGCAATTTTGTTTTATGGTTTACTACGTGCGTACCATGAATATTTTTCATTAATTTTTACATTAATGAAGTGAAAGTGATGCTCCCTAAACAATACAAATGGGAGAAATTAAAAATAAAACCGAACGAATGAGATATCCGGCTATGTTAAAGCCTTGGAAAATCTGGCACTTTGCCAGAACTTGTAAACATCGAGCAAAACAAATTTCCCACAAATGCACGATAATCTCTGAAACCAGAAATAGTTGAGGTTTCTTTTTTCTCACAGTAGAATGTAATAACATGATCTCTATGGAACTAAGGTTTTCATGTGATTATAAATAAAACCAGCGTCAATACAGTTTTTCAGCTATATCTCAACAACCAGTAGGTGCCCATTTCTTGAAAGTTTAGTTCCAAGAGATTGAACTATGGAGAATTCAATTCTTTGATCAGAATTTCCAATCATTTAGTCGTTTTCGAGATTATCGTGCAACAAATACCCTTGAAATCCCGGTTTGGGTCCCGCAACGATTTTGCCCTCGCCGATATCATAACCATGCGGCGAGCCGTGACATTTAAACTTTTTGAAGCTTTAACAATGGAGCACCTTTACTTCCAAATGAGGGCATGTGATAAATATCCCATATGTTTATTTTTAAGAGATTTAAAAAAAAGAAATGAATACAGTTGATGAAATTTGAATATTTTAGTGAAAATAGCAAAACTTCAAGTGAAAAATCGATTTAACAGGTATAAATTGAAGAAAATTACTCAAAATTCAAATTTTAAAAATGTTCAAAATGGAGCCCTTTGTTAAAGGACTGGAATTGGGTCCCGCAAGGAATTCACGGAAAAATGGTAATTGATTGGTTTCAATGGAAGCTTTTTCGATTAGTGTGTTTTACAAAGCCACCGTATGTCGGACAGTCCTTTAAGAAATTTTAAAATTGGAGCGTTTTTACAGCCAAAAGGGGGAACCTGCAGAAAAGTGGGGATGTTTTACAACCCAATTTCCTCCTTATTTCACAATTTTTGGTCAATATCATTTTTTTAAAAGTAAAAGTATTATTTAAATCGTAATAAATAAAATTTTAAAAATAAAGCGAGAAAAGGGACGTAATTTGAATTAAACTAGAGCGCATTTGTGGACACAAAAGGTCAAATACGCAAAAATTAACTTTGTTTTCAATTTTAATTAGTTTTTTTTGGTAATTTTAAAGCTTTTAAGCTGTTCATTTAAATAAAAAAATAATTCACCAAACGGTCCTTTAAAAATCTGAATTCGAGCACATTTACTGCTATTTTAAGGCCAAAACCACATTTTTATGCAAATTTAATCGATTTTAAGGAACTTGATTTCAAAATTTGAAAAAATTCAAAGTCGATTTCAAAATTTTACAACTGTGGACTGCTGAAATGCCGCCAGGATGGAGCCATGCGGCCTGCACAAACACCACGTATATGAATTGTTTTGGCGTGATTGTGGGTATGAATTTCATAAAAATGGATGGAGTGGTGTTGCAAAATACTAGGAAATGCATATTTTTCAAATAAATCATCGGAAATATGCATTTTAAACAGGAAACAACTATTTTTTACACAGAAAATTCGAAATAAATCGAAGAAAATCGAAGAAAATCGAAGAAAAAAGGTAAATAGGAACGTGGCGGGACCCTTTCTCGCCCAGCAACCAGGAAAAGTGTAATTCCTCTGTTTTTATGTTTCGACAGCCTGAGAAAATAATAAAAACAACTGGGAAAACAACGTCGGGCCAGATCGACCACATGTTGTGCGCAAATCGGAGCGAGCAGGTGGCGTGGATTGAGAAAAAAAGGGCGCTGGAAATAAATGGACGGGCGCGTATTCCCGCGACGGCCAAATGGACGAAGCAAGGGCAAAAAGCGCCATTCGCACCACATAATAATGTTATCTCTTATCGGCAACCAATTGAAGAAAAGGGTCAGTGGGAAAGGATTTCGAAGGGAGAAAGGGGGGGGGGGGGGGGAAGGGAAGGGAAGGGCAGACGGCTGACTCAGAGGGCGGGGTGTGAGAAAGATAAGGAAGGTGAGAGAGGGGTGAGACATTCTCTCTCTCTCTCTCTCTCTCTCTCTATCTATGTCTCTCTCTCTCTCTCTCTCTCTCTGTCTATATATCTATGTCTCTCTCTCTCTCTCTCTCTCTCTTTCTCTCTCTCTCTGTATATCTATTTCTGTCTATCTGTCTCTCTGTATCTCTGTACTCATGTATCTGTGTCTAGCCGTCAGTGAGAGAGTGAATGAGAGTGAATGAGAGTGAGAGGGAGTGAGAGAAACCGCTGAGGGGGGAACTTCCTGAGGAGGGTGCCCAGAGCCAAAATGACGCCATTTCCGGTCTTATTGCCACCCAGGTGCAAAGATTTTAAAAGGACCACCCAGAAATGGGGCCTGACGATAAAATTTAGCTGTTTGCACCGGGAACCACGATTTTCATCAGAAATACTACATTTCGGACCGGAAATAATGGAAATTTCAGGCCGCAAGGGACCACCCATTTGGAAATTGCGTTAAAATAGACCACCCATTTGAAAATTCCAAAAAGGAAATGACGTCCGTCATCTTGGGTCTTATTGCCACCCAGGTGGTAAGAGAAAAGGAGGACCACCCAGAAATCGGGTCGGACCAGAACAAAATGCTGATTTGAGCCAGAAATGCAATTGGTGGACAGTTTTTCGATGAAAAATGCAGTAAGAACCCAATTTTTGGCAAAAAAAATGTATTTTCTGCAAATTTTTTGGGCCCAAAAACCAATTTTTGGGTTAAATTAGCCTTATCTCCGTGAGTGAGAGAAAAGCAGAAAACAGAAACCGCTGAGACCTCACACAGTGCCCGCTGTCGGCTGGATTAGCCAGCTGGCTGGAACCAGCCTATTTTCCACCCTAGTCGGAGAAAGGCTTAGTACGCTAAGTACGTTATTCCGCCTGTCTAATTGGCGGTTTCTTAATTCCGAGGGACAAAAGGCTGGGAGCGGCGTGTACAGGTCACTGTCGAGGGCAGTTGGCCGGAAAATCGATCACGATGACCGGCGGATCCGCCGCTTTGCCACCGGCGATTCAATCAGATGGCGGTTGTGATTAGACATGGGAACATGTTTTTAGCAAAGTTTAAAGGGAAATGATGCAATTCTGGGAGAGAAATACTATTTGAAACAGAAAGAATGAGAATAAAATTCTACATTGGGGGAACAACATTACACCGATTGGGGTTAATGCCCTTACAATGTTTGCTCAACTGATTGACCCGTGGGAAGGAGGATGTAGCAGGGAGAGAGAGAGAGAGAGAGAGAGAGAGAGAAAGAAAGAAAGAGAGAAAGAGAGAAAGAGAGAGAGAAAGTAAAGTTTGACGTACCAAAATTGATAAAAAAAAATATATTTTAGAAAGTTTAAAGCCAATTTTGACACATCACTCCAAAATTGATTCAAAATGAGATTTTAAAAAGTTTAAAGCCAATTTTGACACATCACTCCAAAATTGATTCAAAATGAGATTTTAGAAAGTTTAAAGTCAATTTTGATGCTTCACTCCAAAATTTCAGGAGAGTGCAAATGGGAAGAGAGAGAGAGAGAGAGAGAGAGAGAGAGAGAGAGAGATAGATAGACAGAGACAGATAGACGGACAGATAGAGGTTGATAGAAACAGATAAACAGAGACAGTTTCCACATAGATATAGACAGAGAGAGATACAGAGATAGAGATAGAAAAATAGAGAGAGAGAGAGAGAAAGAGAGAAAGAGAGAGAGAAAGTAAAGTTTGACGTACCAAAATTGATAAAAAAAAATATATTTTAGAAAGTTTAAAGCCAATTTTGACACATCACTCCAAAATTGATTCAAAATGAGATTTTAAAAAGTTTAAAGCCAATTTTGACACATCACTCCAAAATTGATTCAAAATGAGATTTTAGAAAGTTTAAAGTCAATTTTGATGCTTCACTCCAAAATTTCAGGAGAGTGCAAATGGGAAGAGAGAGAGAGAGAGAGAGAGAGAGAGAGAGAGAGATAGATAGACAGAGACAGATAGACGGACAGATAGAGGTTGATAGAAACAGATAAACAGAGACAGTTTCCACATAGATATAGACAGAGAGAGATACAGAGATAGAGATAGAAAAATAGAGAGAGAGAGAGAGAGAGAGAGAGAGAGAGAGTCTCAATTTCAAAGGAGACAATGAAATTCCTCCGACCACTTTCTTTCCCAACAGCTGGCCTCTTTTTCATCATTTTCGGAAGAAAATTACAAAATCTGCGAAATGGTTGGGAAACACCTGGACCATAAAAAGAAAATTGTCTGGACAATTTCGATTTTAAAATGCTTAAAATTCATTTTTCAGAAGCAAAAAAGTCAAAAACTAGGTTAAAAGTGTTAAAATCCATGGGAATAGGAAAGTAACCTTAATAAGGCCTTGCATATGTTCTAAACTAATTTTAAAATGTAAATGTCAATTTCAAAAACGGTTTTAATGTCATTTTTAAAGGAAAGTGACAAAAGTTACTTTAAAAATTCAAAAACTGGAGTACATTACCTTATTAAGGCCTTGATATTACTTTAATATAACCTTAAAGACTAATTTCCTAAGGTAAAACCCTACAGGTGCGGGTAGTTGGGCCAAAGAGTGCGTGGTGGCGTGTGCTATCAGAGTGACCGCGAGAGGGCGGCATTCGATAGCCCCTCCTGGCATAATTGCGGCCAGTAAGCGCGCGCCCAACGGCCTCTTTCCCCTTAGGACCTACGACATTAGCAGCCACTCGATCCTATTTCCCCCGCCACACAGGCCGTATTAGTTGCAATTTGGGCGAAGATTAGGCGATGATTCCGGTGGGAAATAGAGGAATGCGGGTGGGAAAACAGTTAAAAATTGGTGTTTTTGGCTTTAAAAACTGGAAATCGAACTTAAAAACTTATTTTTACTTTGAAAAATTCTTTTAAATGGAAAAATTCAATATTGAAAAAATAGAATTACCTTTAAAATTTAAAAAAAACCAGTTTTTAATTCACAATTTTGCGGATAACGTCGTTTTCCCATTAGAGCAGGTTTACGTCACAGTGGATGTTTTTAAATTTATTTTGAATATTAAGTTGTTTCCCAATTTTATTTAAAATTTACTGAATTTATAAATTCAGTATTAAATATAAAATTTAAATTGTAAAAAAAGTTATTTTCAAAAGAAGAAGGATATTCGAACTTGCATAGTAAATGTGCTCCATTGCCAAACGAACTTAAAGGTCTTTTTTCATTTTTTTCATAAATTTTAAATGTTTCATAACTGAATTTTAAAAAAATTATGTAGGTAAAATAAATTTAAATTGTTGTAAAATACTTTTATAACAGTAGGCTAGTCGAAGTTGTTTCGTAAACGTGCTCCATTGCCAAATTAGCTTAATGGACTGTTTAACATTAGGGCAGGTTTACTTTACCCCTCAATTTTGTTTGTAAAATCTGGAAACATTCACAGTGTAAATGCGCTCCATTGCTAAATCACAGTGTACATGTGCTCCATTGCTAATGCACTTTAAAGGACTGAACTGGCATTAGAGCAGATTTGCTTTACACACAGTTGTTCGACAGTCCGTAAAAATAACAGACGTTTTTTAAACAACCGATAGCATATTTAAACACTCCGTAAATGCGCTCTATTGCTAAAAAGTTTAAAGGACTGTTTTGGCTTTAGAGCAGGTTTACATTAGGCGATCTTTTGTCGAACCAACTTGAAATGGTCGAATTTTTAAAGGTTCACGTAATGTTTACACAAAATATGAAAACTAACATAGAAAGCTTAATTCCAGACTAATTAGTAGTGGAGCGTGTTTACTCCACCAGTCCAAATTAAAAGTGTATAGTTGATTTTTGGCCTTGGATGAAAGAGTCAAAAGCTCTCAACCGGGGAGAATTCCCACAAAGTCGAACAATGAAGGCCGGCCTTCACGTAAACAACATTGTTTATCCAATTTTTTGGTATCCAGGGACCCAGTTTAGTACTAAAATTAGAATGGCAATGGATTAGCAATGGAGCAGGTTTACAACGTTTTTTTTCTCGCAAGGAGCAAGCTTGTTTGCTTCAGTAGGCTTTAAAGTATAGTTTCAGAAATGTGTGAAAAAAGGAAACGAGGTCCAGATGCCCGGTGGGAGGGCGCCCCATTTGAAAGAGACGACCAGTTTCCGGATGGGGCAATCAGCAGATTGACCGGCAATCCAGTGGATGGAGGAGGGGAATCGGGCGTGAAATGGAATGATGAAGTAAATTGGGAGGGCACTTGGACACGCGATTCAGGAGAGTGAAATTTAGAGAGAGAGAGAGAGAGAGAGAGAGAGAGAGAGAAAGAGAAAGAAAGAGAGTGATTAAAGTTTGACGTATCACTCCAAAATTGATTAAAATGAGATTTTTGAAATCTTAGAACGTTTAAAGCCAATTTTGACGCATCACTCCAAAATTCATTCAAAATTAGATGTTAGAAAGTTAAAATCCAATTTTGACGCATCACTCCAAATTGGTTCAAAATGAGATTTTAGAAAGTTTAAGGTCAATTTTGACGCATCACTCCAAAATTGATTCGAAATGAGATTTTAGAAAGTTTAAAGCCAATTTTGAACAATTACTCCAAAATTGATTCAAAAGGAGATTTTAGAAAGTTTAAGGTCAATTTTGACGCATCACTCCAAAATTGATTCGAAATGAGATTTTATATAGTTAAAAGCCAATTTTGACGCATCACTCTAAAATTTATTGAAAACGAGAATTTTGAGATTTTAGAAAGTTATTAGATAATTTTTACACATAACTCCAAAATTGAGACTAAGACAGAAAAGGAGAGATATAGAGATAGAAATAGGATTATTATGGAGAGAAGAGAGAGAGAGAAAGAGAGAGCAATATAGAGACAGCGACAAAAACCATTATGAAAGAGGTGCTGATCGTTTGAGGCCAAGACGCTGAGGCAGATTAGATCTCGAGTAAGCGGCCGGAATCGATCTTCCATGCAAATGAGAGCATGTGGAAATGCGATGTTTGCCTCAATTTCCTCTCCCCAAACGACGGGTAGAATTAATGGGATTCCGCTGCTATCATTGGGGAAATATTGCCTTAGTCGCTCAGCGGCGCAGCCATAAAAGGACAGACGCGCAATGGAATATTCCGCAGGCGCATCTTTTATAGATGGCGAGCGGATGGCATCTGTTCCTTGTGGTTGGAGGAGAGGTCAAAGAGAAAGGAAAGAGAGGGCGAGAAAAAGAAAGAAGAAGAGATATCTCACCACACCTCTTTCACTTTACTAATGTTTAGTTAATTCAAATTGCAAAATACATTTATACAAAATTTAAAACATTTACACAGTGCGAATTTGTTTGTTGCCTACGTCGTCCACAACTGGTTCAACTACAAATTCGTCTTCATCTTCTTCACGTAGTTTATCTTCGAAAAATTCTATAATTTCGGAAGCGGCTGGTCTTGGGCACGGTGCCTTGCTCCAACTTCTTAACATTGATTAAAAGGACAGTCAGGCGGCATTTTCATTTCCTTTTCATTGGATTCGGTCGGTTTTTTTGCAATATCAAAAATGGTAAATGGTCTCGCGCCCTCCTCATTTCCCTCATTCTCTCATTCAAATTAGACTGTCACTAAACGCTGGACACATTGACCGTCCGGGCCATCTACACTTTCTGTAGATGGAAACCCGAAATCGGCCACTTCGAGGCCGATTTTCTCAAAAACTAGGGCTTTGCGACATAAGGTCCCAAAGAGTTTTTTGTACAACTGAATTTTCTCTTTCATATGAGACAAAGTTGCAAAAGCCGCCTGACTGTCCCTTTAACTTAAAAAAAAAAGTAACGCAACCTTTCTAACAGTTCCCAAGTGCTAATGTCAATCACATTGGTCTTTTCAGGCCTTTCGTCTTCTTTTGCAGCTTTTAGTGCTAGTTCAATAGCTGAATTATCTTCCGTGATGTGGTCAAACGGCACCCTTAATTAGCCACTCAGAACGTGTTAAGCAATGTACCTTCTAGCGATAATTTCCCAAATACGGATTGCCAAACTATAAATATCCTGTAACATCCCACAGGCTCCCCAGACATGATTAGAGAGAGAGAGAGAGAGATAAAAGAGGAAAAGAGAAAGAGAGAGAAAGGGAGAGAGATAGAGAGAGCGGACTATGTTCTAGAAGGATTCCGGCGAAGAAGAGGGAAGGAAAAGAAGCAACTTTCCAAAAAGACTTAGCGGTAACTCAGATAGCTAGAAAAAGAGGTAGAGTGAGTAAGAGGGAGGAGCGTGGGTGTCAACTGTAGAATGGAGGGAACCCAGGTACAACATGTCAAACATAATTGTCTACAAGCATTTTATTGTTCCCCTTCCCCTGAGCCCGAAAGCCCAGGGGGGGGGGGGGGGAAGATGACCACCGGATCACTGACTATTTTCCTCTTGGCAGGGGCGTGGCTGTCTATCGTCTAGAGTACTGGATGGCACTGGTGGACGGCGGAGGCGATCGACCGGCTGACGGTGGGGGTGACACACCGCAATTCATTAATCAACGCCCCTGCCCTCCGTAGGAGCAGCCGCAACAGGAGGCCACCAAAAATGTTCCATTAAACTGGAACTGTTACAACCGCCTCGCTCATTCGCAACATTGCGCTTTCGCTACTAGCCGCGCCCAATTTTTTATTTCCTGCTTACCATTACCTTTCTATCTTTTAAAATACTATGTGTAGATGACCGACAGGAAGAGGAAACCAACCCCGGAGCAACTCGATTATTCTGACGAATCCACCCCGAGCCCGATGATGGACAAAAACAGGCGGTCCGTCACCCCGCCACCAACAAAACACCACACTGACAACAAGAGACACGCGGAAAAGAGACCACCCCCGCCGTCAGGTCAACCTCAAGCAAGGCCTAAGACTACCAACAACACACAACGACCGTCAACGGTTAGTACAACAAAAGAACTTCAAAAACAACTATCATTAAAAGCAGCAAAACAACAATGAAGACTCCAGCCCCATGGAGGTGCCCGCCACGGACCGCTGATGTACAATGTCAAACGGATCCCACAAAGTCAAAAGACGCACTCAGGGAGACTATGATCCTTATTGTGCAAAAAAGCGGCGGAAAGCCTCGGGGGTAAGCAACAACGACAAAAACGTCGGGACGACGCTTTTTAAGGGAAATAGGATGTGTCACCCCCACCGTCAGCCGGTCGATCGCCTCCGCCGTCCACCGGTGCCATCCAGTACTCTAGACGATAGACAGCCACGCCCCTGTTAAGAGGAAAATAGTCAGTGATCCGGTGGTCATCTTCCCCCCCCCCCCTGGGCTTTCGGGCTCAGGGGAAGGGGAACAATAAAATGCTTGTAGACAATTATGTTTGACATGTTGTACCTGGGTTTCCTCCATTCTACAGTTGACACCCACGCTCCTCCCTCTTACTCACTCTACCTCTTTTTCTAGCTATCTGAGTCCCCGCTAAGTCTTTTTGAAAAGTTGCCTCTTTTCCTTCCCTTTTCTTCGCCGGAGTCCTTCTAGAACATAGTCCGCTCTCTCTCTCTCCCTTTCTCTTTCTTTTTCTTTTCCTCTTTTATCTTTCTTTCTCTCTCTAATCATGTCTGGGGAGCTTGTGGGATGTTACAGTCCAGATAAACGTTGTACGACTTGGTCGTGTCAAGAATCACTTCAGGGGGACAGTAGATGTATGTACCAATTCTAAAATTATGTTTAATATACTGTTCTGTTCAGATTATTACAGCTTCCCAGAAAAAGAATCGTTGAAAAGTGTCGCATCATTCCCAAGTCGCAGATTCGCAAGTCTTGCATGTTGTTGGAAAGAAGCATGCTAAAATTATTAATTGAAATATTATTATATTCTTTTTCAGTTTTATCAGTTTCACTTACAAATAATAAAGATGTACAACAGAAAGTACTACTACTGCTAAGCGGTCTATTAAAAATCAAGCCACGCGGAAAAGACACCGCACGCAATTTTGCGTACAATACTTGCTATCACCCGTTTTTGTTCAATTCATGAGTTCCTCACTTTTATATTTGTTTCTGTCATTGATAATTTTGAAGTGGTTTGTTAGTCTGCGTGCATTGTAGATTAGACAATTTGAGAAAATGCTAAATTCGCAAAGCATCTAGCTTTTTGTTGAATTACCTTTTATAACTGTGTTTCTAAATAACTTGCTTTAAATAATCAACAAAACAACACTTTTCACAAAACATTACTTTTCAGGTTTAATATCTCGGTGAACGAAATCTCGAGAGTGAAGTCCAGTGCTGCTTGACAAATCCAGTCGTAAATCAGGTAAGTTTGAATTGCGTCTTTAGTTTTGTGCAATGCTAATTAAGAGGAACAACACTCGTGTTGGAACTAACAATATAACTTTTAAAACTGCCGTTTCCCTACCATAAATAATTTTTTGTCTACCAATTCCTGTCTCATTTCAAAGACCAATTGCCACTCTTTACTGCAAACAAATTCCTGATTTTATCTCGAAGACAAGTTTTCCTGATTCAACAATCAACTTTTTCTTCCCATTCCTTTTTCACTCCTCGTAATATCAACTGCAATGTTTTTCCCTGCTTTTGGAAACATGGCTCTTCTCTTTAGTCTCACGGCGCAACCTTTACTTACCTCTCGTTCCACAACCAATGCAAATGTGAGTTTGAGTAAATATGAATGAATGAGTGAGTGATTAAGTGAGTTACTAAATAAACACATTTAGGAGGGTGACTACGTTGAGCTCTACCTAACTGCTGAAGCCAAAATCTGGAAACGAGTTCGAATGGACGATGACCGAATTGAATTCATCAAGTACTGTGTGAATGGTCAACACAGCCACTATTGTTCTCATTTTATCTGTGAGGTAGGGATTTCTCTCTCTCTCTCTCAATTTCTCTCTTCCAGGTCGATGGAAAACTAGCTGAACCCTTGACAGAAGGCTGGATTCTCAGTAATGGGACCCTTGTCATTCCAAGTGTTCAGAAAAGTGACGAAGGATTCTATGTAGCTATAGAAGGCCCTGAAAAGGTAATTAAATTATCGATTGACTATCAAATCGTTATTTTAGATTTCCGTTAACGACAATGGAGAATCTATGTGGGGCAGTGCTAGAAATCACATTGTGTTGACGGTCAACTGAAATTTTCCGTGACATTCAAGAAACTGATTAAAATAAAGATTTTTCTTTGTCTCTCTCTCTCCCTCTCTCTTTCTCTCTCTCTCTCTCTCTGTCTCTCTCTCTCTCTCAAATGCCGTTCCACTTTTCCTCCTCTTGTTTCGCTGACGTCACTTCTCCCGCCAAATGCCACTGTAAAGAAATGCGTCATCAGTAATAGGCCATAGAAGCGGAAACTTGGTATATAAACAAAACTTCCACCACTTTTCCCATCTTCTGTGCCAATCCATTGCTTGTTCTGATTTTATCGGCGAATCTAGTTCTGCCATTCGCCGACTACTTGTTGTTTATGCAATTAGTCGTTGCCTTTTGATCGATTTCTTATATCATCACAAGCGCCCCAAAGTTTTTTCTGTCGTAAAAATCAAGTGTCCCAAAGTTTCTCTGTTGTATCTCCCCAACTTCCCAAAATTCCTCAGCCATATCGTCATTTTCCAGAATGACTTCCCTTGTCACCGTTGTTTTTGCCGTCTGTCTCACTACTTCTGCCTTCGGAGCCCTAATGCAAGCAATAAATAAGGTAACTTCTTCCTTAATTTAATTAAACTTTTTGTTTTCAGGAAGGCGACAGGGTTGAATTCAGTCTCGGTGGCGATATTAGAACTTGGCATCGATCCAGAGACGGTCAACGGGAAGAGTACGTGAAGTACTGCGTCAATGGGCAGCACAGTCCTTATTGTACCCATTTTGTGGACAAGGTGGATTTTAATGTGTGTTCTCGGCTAAGAAAAGAAAGAAAAAGAGATTGGCTAAGGGAGGATTCGATCCAGAAACCTCTAGATTTGCAAGCAAAACGTCATCCACCCGGCCATGGTGGAGCCTCAGATTTCAAACGCGCGCACCCTTGTTATTCTATCGCTAACCGCTACAGGCTCCCAAAATGCCAATTTGTGACAATTTTAATTTTAACTATGCCAATTTTTTTTGATTTTCAGGAAACTGGAAAAATCTCCGAGCCCGCAACCGAAGCTATTGTCTCTAGCGATGGAAAGCTTGTGATCGCCAGTGCTAAACATACTGACAGCGGAAGCTACTACTCTTATGATGAGAAGGAGAATGTAAGTGTTATTTTTAATTTAGTTTATAAACTTTACAAATTTTGTATTATTAAACAAGGATTGTTTAGATTCATCGCAGCGAGGATGGAAAATCGATGTGGGCTACTCCTAGAAGTGCAATTATCTTGACGGTCAACTGAAAATTGGTTGGAATCGGAATTTTCTGTATGAATGAACTGTTTTAAAAAGTTGATTGTTTTGAAAAGGGAAAGACGGAGAAAGAGAGAGAGAGAGAGAGAGAGAGAGAGAGAGAGAGAGAGAGAGAGAGAGAGAAAGAGACTGTAAGCAAAGCTACGCTAAGATAAACTAAGCTACGCTACGCTAAGGTAAGCTAAGCTAAGCTACGCTAAAGTAAGCTAAGCTACACTAAGATGCGCTACGCTACGCTAAGCTAAGCTAAGGTAAGGTGAGGTAACATAAGGTAAGGTAAGGTTAAGTAAAGCAGGGCAAGCTATTTTTAATTTTCTTACCCTTTCGCTTGTTTCGTTCGTGTATTCGGAGTTACAACCCCATTTTGGGCTGATCCTTCGAAAAAGAGGCTCACAAAGGGCTTAACCTGCGCAATCGGCAGATAAACAAACGCCTAGGAAAACATTTGGTGTCAACAGGTGTCACGCCTTTCCTCACATGACCCCCTGTTCACGCGCTCACTCACTCACTCTCTCCTCTTTTTCTCTCTCTCTCTTTCTCTCTCTCTCTCTCTCTCTC
>JAJQXH010000030.1:5155000-5167500 GCA_022343465.1 Oscheius sp. G VE-2021 | reverse complement strand
GTCACCCCTCCCAGGCAGCCATTTTAAAACCCTCCCGTCATTGCTCCTGTTATCTACAGCGCTGAGAAGTGATTTCTTTCCCAAAATTTCACAACAACCCCTTTTTTCCTGCTTTCAACAACATTATATACCCCTAAAGGCAATTTTTTATTACCCTACTGGGTCCTAAAGCGAAAAGAAAACTATAGAATCGATTTATAATGGTTTTCTTGACCTTTCCTTCTAGTTTTGGCTATTTTTTGCCTAATCACCTCAATGTTATTGATGTTTTAAGTTAAGAAACAGTTTTTAGAAGAAGAAACAATGTCGTCCCCTACCGTTGAGGAGCTCCCTAAGATGCCCACTGACCTGGCCCAGGGAGTGATTGGAAAGGTTGAGCTGAAGAAGGTTGACACCGTGGAGAAGAACGTTCTCCCCACCAAGGAAGGTTGGTACTTTGGGAATTGGCATTGGAGCGCGATTGGTAGCTTCAGGCCGCTTTGAGACCTTTTTGGAAAGCCTCAGGCCGCTTTAAGACCAAATTTCGTAGGCTCAGTCCGCTTTGAGGTCATTTTCACAGCCTCATACCGCATCGGATCACTTATTTAATCAATTACGGATCAATTATGATCAATAACGGCCTCAGGCCGTTATTGAAACCATTTGGGTAGGCTCATCGTCAGGCCGCTCTGAGACCATTTCTGGTAGCCTCAGGCCGCTTTGAAATCATTCGGGTATACTAAGGCCGCTTTAAGACTATTTCTGCTAGCCTCCAGCCGCTTTGAGGTGATTTTTGGTAACCTTAGGCCGCTTTTTTTTAATGGGCTTTTTCAATTTGAGGTATCATCAGGCCCCTTTTAAACTATTTCTGCTAGCCTCCGACCGCTTTAAGATCATTTCTGGTAGCCTCAGGCCGCTTGAAGTCATTTCTGGTCGCCAGAGGCCGCTTAGATTTCATTTCTTGTAGCCTCAGGCCGCCTTGAGACCAATTCCGGTAGCCTCAGGTCGTATTGCGCCTTTAATAGTAGCCTCAAACCGCTTTGAGACTATTTCTGGTAATCGGAGGCCGCTATGAGGTCATTTCTGGTAGCCTCCGACCGCTTCAAGATCATTTCTGGTAGCCTCAGGCCGCTTGAGGTCATTTCTGGTAGCCTCAGGTCGCGTTTAGGTGATTTTGTTAACTTCAGTCCATATTGAAACCATTTCCGGTAGCCTTAGACCGCTTTGAGATCATTTCTGGTAGCCGCAGGCCGGTTGAGACCACTTTGTAGCCTAAGGCCGCTTTGCAAATCTCTAGAGCTTAAATAACCCTATTCGGTTGGGGAACCGATGTGGTACGGGTTTGGGCTCCAAGAAGCAACAGCCGCTTTGGTTCATCGCCTTGCACCCGTACCAACTCAGCAAGAAGACTACGCAAATTCTTTAAAACTTTTTAAAACAATTTTTACAACATTTAAACCTCCTTCCAGACGTCGCCCAGGAGCGCCAGCACGTCGAGATGCTCACCGGAATCGAGAACTTCTGCCCTCACCAGCTGAAGCACTCCGAGTGCCAGGAGAAACACGTCCTCCCCTCTCCCGATGGTGGGTTTACTGATTTTTCTATTTATTTTACAAATTTATAAATTTTACAAATCAATATTTTTAAAAAAAGTATTTTAGACATCAAGGCCGAGAAGCAGCACCAGGAGCTGACCACTGGAATCGAGGGCTTCTCCCCGGAGAAGCTCCGCCACGCCGAGACTGAGGAGAAGAACCGTCTTCCCTCGAAAGAAGGTAGAATTTCAATTTTGACGCATCATTCCAAATTGCTAAAAAGGAGATTTTGACGCATCACTCCAAATTTGATTTAAAAATTAGATTTTGACGCATCACTCCAAAATTGAATGAAATTTTAGAAAGTTTAATGCCAATTTTGACGTATCACTCCAAAATTTATTCATAATGAGATCTTAGAGAGTTCAATGCCAATTTTGACGGATCACTCTAAAATTGATTAAAAATGAGATTTTAGAAAGTTTAAAGCCAATTTTGACGCATCACTCCAAAATTGAATTAAAAAATGAGGTTTCAGACATCGCTCGTGAGAAGGTCGTCGATCTGGCTGCTAACTTCGACAAGAACCAGCTGAAGCACGTGGAGCCCTGCGTGAAGACTGGAATCGAAGTGATCGACCAGCAGTGATCTGAAAATGGCCACAACTCATGCTGTATTTATCCTGCCCCGCATTATCTGAAACTACTTGTATTCATTTTTCTGTAATGAAGTCTTCTGAGAAAGAGAGAGAGAGAGAGAGAGAGAGAGAGAGAGATAGAGAGCGGCCTAAGGCTACCTGAAATAGTCTCAGAGCGGCCTGAGGCTACAAGATATGGTTTCAAAGCGGCCTGAGGCTACCGTAATGGCGTTAAAGCGGGCTGAGGCTATTAGAAATGGTGTCAAAGCGGCCAAAAAATGGTCAAAGCTATCGGACTTTGTCGCCAAGCGGCCTTAGGTTACCGAAGTGGGTTCAAAGCGCCCTGACCACACATGGTCATAAAGCGGGCTGAGACTGTCGGAAAAGGTCTTCAAGGGACTTGAGCCTACCAGCAATGGTTTCAAAGCGGCATAAGGCTACGAGAAATGGTCCAAAAGCGGCCTGAGGCTACCTCTACTGGTCTCAAAGCGGCCTGAGGCTATGAAAAATAGATCAAAAGCGGCCTGAGGCTACCGGAAATGGTCTAAAAGCGGCCTGAGGCTACCGAAATTGTCATAGAGGGGCCTGAGACTAGCTATAATAGTCTGCATGCGGTCTTGGGCTACTAGAATTGACCTCGAAGCGGCCTGAGACTACCTCAAATGGTCTCAAGCGGCCATTGAAATTTTGAAATTTTCTCAGGCTACTTGAAATTTTCTCAAAGCGGCCTCTGAGGTTACCAAACGTGACGTTAAAGCGTGACGTAAGAGGCCATCATAAATTATCTCAGGCTACCGAATTGGTCTTAAAGCGGCCTAAGGGTAGCTGAAATGGTTTGCAAGCGGTCTTAGGTTACTTGGATTGACCTCGAAGCGGCCTGAGGCTACCGGAAACGGTCGCAAAGCCTGAGGCTACCGAAATGGCCCAAAAGCCGGCTGAAGTGGCAAACTGAGATATAGATCCTTTTGTTGATTCCCAAATCGTAACTCACCCTTGTTTGCCTACTCAATCCCACGGCGATATTACAAGCGGCGGCTACCTGGCCGCCGGTAAACATTGGCTTCCGTCCCAGCGGAAAAGGGCACGTGACTCTGCGGGCGGGGCTTGTTTCCTCATGCATCGTTTTCGGAAGGTGGGCTACTCTGCGTCTCTGGCGTTCCTTCTCTCTCGCCCCCCCCCCCCGAGCCATCTGTCGCCAAGCGCCGGCGGCCAGAATTAGTGACAACTGACCAACAGACGGGTATTGACCCGCTGGTCACTTAAACAATTGCCACCCATTCTGCCTAGGATTTATCTCTCTCCCTCTCTCTCTCTTTCTCTTTCTCTCTCTTTCTCTCTCTCTCTCTCTCTAATCTCCTCAATTCCAGGTTCACCATGCTAGCTCTAGTGCCACATTTCCTCGTGGCACTATTCTTCCTCCTCTCAATGATCCCATTGATACCGGATAGTTACCGTAACCGCTGTCAACTGGCCGCCCACATCTTTCTTGGTTTCTTCTACCTTCTGGCGCCTGATTTTCTCGTTGGAGTTACGGTTGGTACTAATAACAACAAGCTAGGACAAGAAGGGCTCTTCCCTGGAGATCTCGGCCGCCCAGGCAAACAAACATCAATTGGGATGTGTTGTTGTTGCGGCGGGCAGTGGTAGGGAGGGATACACGCCAATTTTGAGAGCGGAACAACCGGGTGAATGGCGATTTGGGGGCAATTGGGGTGGAAATTGCATTAGGGGGGGGGGGGGGATAGAAAAAGAGCGAGAAAGAGAGAGAGAGAGAGAGAGAGAGAGAGAGAGAGAGGCAGACAGAGAGGCAGAGAGAGGCAGAGAGAGAGAAAGAAAGAGAGAGAGATAGAGAGAGGTAGAAAAAAAGAGAGAAAGAGAGAAAGAAAGAGAGAGAGAGAGAGAGAGAGAGAAAGAGAGACAGAGAGAGAGGCAGAGAGAGAGAGAGAGAAAGAAAGGGTTAGAGAGAGAATTAGAGAGATTAGAGAGAAAACGAGAGAAAGAAAGAGAGAGAGCAAGGCGAGAAAAAGAGAGAGGTTAGGGACTCAGAGGAAAGTAGACAGGTTAGAGACGCACAGAGAAATCAAGAACAGTCAGAGACGTAGAGAAAGAGACAACAGTTAGAGATGCAGAGAATTCGTTGGTAGGGTTAGACGCAGAGAAACATACAGTTAGGTGTTATAGACGCAGAGAAAGAGAAATCAGTTAGAGACGCAGAGTATCAGAGGAGAGATTAGAAACGCAGACAATCAGACCGTGAGGGGTACAGACGCAGAGAATTAAATAGCAGAGTTAGAGATGCAGAGAAAAAGACAGTTAGAGGTTAGCGAGAGAATCAGACAGTTAGACAGAAAAAAGACAGTTATAGACGCAGCAAATCAGAAAATTAGAGGTTAGAGACGCAGTGAAACAGGCGACTTGGAGTTAGAGACGCAGAGAAAGAGAGAAAGAGCAGTTAGAGACGCAGATAATCTGTGAGTAGGGTTAGACACAGAGAAATAGACAGCGGAAATTGAAGTGATAGAGCCAGAGTAAGAGACTCTTTTTTTCAGGTCACCGGCTCCTTCAACTCCCTCCACTCATTCCTCCAAGCCTATGTTGCTCCCTTCCATGTAAGTATCTCTCTCTCCCTCTCTCTCTCTAATCTCCCTTTCTCTCAGATCGGAATCTCCCTCTTCCTCTGGTACACCGAATCCACCCGTCCTCAACAATCCGTCATCTTCTCTCGAGCCATGGCCGCCTTCTTCTGCCTCTTCACCCGCCTCTTCGCCGCCTGGCACCTCTCCGAAAAGTCCTCCCGAGGGCTTTTAATCTCCGATTTTGTGAGTTTTAAACTATTTTAAAGCTATTTTTTCATTATATTAGTTTATTCCCTGCTCCATTTTATCCGAAGGAGTTTGGTTTTTCACTGAGATCATTCGTCTCTACCTAAATAGGACCTCCATGAGCGAGGAGGTGGACCACATGTGCAAATTGACTACCCTCTGGTTGGAGGTAATTAATAATCGATTTTTTATTTAAATATATTTAAAGTTTACATTTTTTTTAAATTTATTTTTAGGGTAAAGGGTCTCAGTACCTCGTCAACGCCTTGTATACTGACTCAGCACTTTCAATGATCGTCTGCCTGTTGCATTTTGCGTTCCCTCAGCAGATTCTGAAGCTAGTGGTGAGAATTGATTTTTTGGAAAGTGTTAAGGCCAGAATTATAAAATTTTAACTTTAAAATTTAAATTTAATTTGAAAAAATATATAAAAATCATATTGCCCTTTTGTGGGCTGGACACAGGTTGGCTAACGAATTTTCGAAAAGATCTAACGAATAGGACCGAAAAAAATGAATTTCGCATTTTACAGAATAGGTTTTATAAATTTCACTTAAATTTTTAAAAAAAAAAGGTTAATTTGGATATAAAATATTTTTATTCAAAATTTAAAAAAGGTTGATTTGGAATTAAAAAAAATCATTTAAACTTTAAAAAAACGATTAATTTAAATATTAAAAAAATTTCATTTATAATTTTTTTATTGGAGCGGATCTGAACCCTCAATGTTTGACTGATAGAACCATTCCAGGGGCACTAACTTTTTTATGGCGACAACCGTATTTGGGCAACAATAGGCCGTCTGGCTTGCTGTTTGATAAGTAAAAATCGCTTTTGGCAACCAAAGGCCGGCCGACCTACTTTTTGGCAGTTAAAAACCGTTTAGTTCGCGTGACCTGATTTTTGGCAATTAAAAGCTGCTTTTTGGCAACCAAAGGCCGGTTTTTTTGGCCGGTTTTTTTCAAATTAAAAGCCGCTTTTTTGGCAATCAGAGGCCGCTTGATCTGCTTTTTGGCAATTAAAAGCTGTTTTTTGGCAACCAAAGGCCGCTTGGCCGGTTTTTTCAAATTAAAAGCCGCTTTTTTGGCAATCAAAGGCCGCTGTATCTGCCGTTTGGCAATTAAAAGCCGCTTTTGGCAACCAAAGGCCGCTTGACTTGTTTTTTTTAGCAATCAACATCCGCGTTTTGGCAACCAAAGTCCGCTTCACCTGCTTTTTGACAAGAAAAAGCCGCTTTTGGCAACCAAAGGCCGCTTGACCTATTTTTTGTAATTAAATGCCGCATTTGGCAACCATAGGTCTGTTATGCTCCAAACACTCCTTTAATTTAAGAAAACAATAGAATCTACTTATAAACCCTATTTCAATTTCAATCTTTATTCTCCAGAAAATTAGTGAAGTTTGCCACCGTTGATGTAAGCGCAGAGGCACCTGCCATTTTGGCACTCTCCAAACAAGAACGGATACTGCTAAAAACCGTTTTTGGTAAAGAAAACTGGTAAAAACTAACCGCAACGCAATAATCATTGCATTCCTGGTTATTGTTGCATGATTCATCTTTCTGAGTCTTCACGGCCTGAGGGATGACGACGGGTTCCTTGGCTTCAGAAGCCTTGGCTAAGTTAGTCAGTTGGTCCTTCTTGTCAACGGTTTGGGTTGCGGGAGCTGCGTTTACGGCAGCAATTGTGCAGCCGACCATGAATAGAAAGGCGGTTAGGAAGAGACGCATTTCTCTGAAAGTTCATGTTAGAGAGAGAGAGAGGGAGAGAGAGAGAGAGAGGGGAGAGAGAGAAAGAGAGAGAGAGAGAGAGGGGAGAGAGAGAGAGAGAGAGAGAGAGAGAGAGAAATGGCTGCTGCCCAATCCACCACCCTTCTTATATACCCTGCCAAAACTCTTCGTCTCTTCAAATCCTACACTCTCTGCTCACATCTGCGTCTCTTTCCTCTAGCCGTTCCTTTTATTCTTATCACCACTTTTTAGTAGACAGGACTTTACTCTATCTAGGGCTCATTTCATTGAACACGTTATCTTGAACCCCAGATGGCTTCACAAAAACACTGTTTGTCCCAAATGATCAGTTTGCAAAAGATGGATCAAATCTGTTGTTTTCCAATTTTGACGTATTTTTGCTTCTGGTTGATTTTTGAGCAGTTATATTGATAGAATCAATTACCTGTGATAATAATAATAAAAAGTTCGAAAAGCAAAAAAATCTGACCCGTTTTGGTTGAAACATTAAAGTGACAAAGTAATAAAATTGAAAATAATGGCGTTTTTGTGCGTTTTTTTTTGAGGAAATTTTCACTTTAAAATTAATTTTTAACTAAAATAGTCGCCTTAGATTTTAGATTTGAAAGACTTATTCGATTCTCAATTTTACGTAGAATTCAATGAAAACGTCTTTGTCTGCCTTATGTAGTTTAAGGCCCAAAATCTCAAAAAAACATGGTTTTTCGGAGGTTTTTCGATGTTATCTTTTTCACGTTTTTTTGACACCTGTCTTCACTAACTTCATCGGTTTGCCCGTACAATTCCCCAAATGAAAATATATATTTTTTTAAAATTAAAAAATTGTTGAAAATTTTCGGTTCAAAATTTTGACCTCTCTGTCTCTCTCTCTTTCTTTTTTCTCTCTCTCTCCCTCTCTTCTCTCTCTTCTCTCTCTCTCTTTTCTTTTCTCTCTCTCTTTCTCTTTCTCTCTCTTTCTCTCTCTCTTTCTCTCTCTCTTTCTCTCTCTCTCTTCTCTCTCTCTCTCTCTCTCTCTCTCTCTCTCTAAAATTCCAATATTTTCAGTTACAGATCAAATCCGAACACAACATCGACTCCCACCACATCATGTGGTGTCGCCTCTTCGGCGCCCTCTCCCTCCTCTCCGCCTTGGCCTCCCTCCAAGCCCGCTATTTCCCTCCCAACATTCAGATTCCCTACCTAGCCAGCCGCCTCCTTGTAAGTAACCTCATTTGCATAGTACAAGTGAATTCCTTCAGACCCAGACAGTAATCTTCATGCTGAACATCTTCGGTCACTGGATTCTGGCTGTCTACTCCCCCAACCACATCAGTTTCTTCATGATCAGTGGATTCTACATGTCCTTCCTATTCTCTAACTACTTCAGAGCTAAGAAGCAATATGAGGTGACTAGAATTGTTAATATTTAAAATAATTTTTAAATATATTATTAAATTTTAAATTAAAAGTAATTTTTCCCTTTAGGTGGAGCCTAGGAGGAGCCGATCGGAGACGAGAACAGCTAAAAAAGCGAACTGAAGAAAGAAGAAACGCCTTTTGATCTCATTGCCTAATGATCATTCACTTTTACTGCCTACAATGCAATAAACAAGGTTTTAGAGAGCTTGAAATCAAAATTTATGGTTTTTTGACCAATTTTCGAGCAGATTTGCACTGAAAAAAGAGCAAAATGGATCAAAAACTGGTTTATTGATTCACAAAGATCTATAGTTGTAAGCAAAACAAAAAATCGCAGGGTGGATTCGAACTCGGGTCGTGAGATTTGCAAGCGAGGACGATACCACTTCGCTATGGGGTCGGCTTACCGCCGCCTTGAAAGAGGTCGCCCGTCACCTCTCCCAGTGGCCGAGTGGTAGCCTCCTCGCTTGGAAATCTCACGACCCGGGTTCGAATCCACCCTGGGAAATTTTGTTTTGCCTTTAACTTTTGAGCATAGCGAATCAATAAAACATGGATTAAATCGATATTTATCAAGTTTTCGGTGAAAAATTCAAAAAAAAAAACTAACAATTTTCAGTGTTTTTGGCATTTTTTGTGTCCTTGTGGAAATCGCAGTTTGGGTTTAATTTTTGGAAATTTAATGTTGAAAAATCAACCGTACTACAAGATTACCTATCGTAACCCGCGCCCAAATATGCCTTATGCACGAAACTTTCAAAACTACTTATTTTGGTTTTATACAGAGGTCGTAAACAACTTTGAAGCCAGGTTTATGATTTTTACTTTATTTATTTTAATAAAAAATTGAGGAATCCTTAGATTTGTTTAAAGTGTCTCCTAACTTTCGATTGGTATTCAATGATGTCATCCAGACAGGTGATGTATTTTGCCTCTAGCTGTTCAAGAGTCTTCTGGTGTTCTTCTCTGTTTCCTTTCCTCAGAAGAAGGGCTCCACATTCTGCCACATTGATGGCGACAATGAAGGAAGCAAGAGGGACAATCCTACAGTAAGCCTCTTTTGCCTGAACCAGATTGAAATTTTGAGCAGAGAGAGAGAGAGAGAGAGAGAGAGAGAGAGAAGAGAGAGAGAGAGAGAAGCCTCCAGAGAGAAAGGGAAGCTTACTTGTTCCAAACTGAAAGGAAGTTTTCCTTTCCAGGCTTCTTTCAAGAATTTGAAGTATTCTTCAACATAGGCTTCCCAATTGTTCCTTCTGTCTTCTGGAGAAGCAGATGAACAGAGGAGTTGGGCGAGGTCGGTTCCGACGTTTCCGAAATGAGTCGTCTGAAATCAACTCTGAATAAGTTGAGATTGAGATAAATATGGTTGTTTCATAAAAAGCAAAAGAATGCCCAAGACAGGAATCGAACCTGTGTCGCCACGGCCACAACGTGGAGTACTAACCACTATACTACTTGGGCCGATTGTGTGACCGCGGCGGGAGGCTAATGAATCAAGGCGCCGTGGCATACACCCACACCCACACGATCTCACCTGAAGGTCAATAAGAGCTTTGAGAGTCCATTGGATTTCTTTCTCTGGCTCCCTCTTCTTCTTCCACAACATATTGCAGATCCAGACGTCTCCATGGCAAAGAACTCGTTGCATTCCTAAAAGACAGTTTCTCTCTCTCTCTCTCTCTCTCTCTCTCTCTCTCGCTCTCTCTCTCTCGCTCTATCTCTCTCTAAACATACCCAATTCTTCAGTGGTTCGAGCAATGATTTGGAGGTATTCAGGTTGACAGAGTTCATCAATGAGGACATCATTGAAATAACGAGACTTTTCCTCAAAAGGGCGGCCAAGACTGAACTCTTCGACGAATTCTTTGATTTTAACGACCATCTGAAACTCAAGGATTAGTTACTACCTTATCGTTAGCTAAGTTTACCTTACCTTACCTTACCTTACCTTACCTTACCTTACCTTACCTTAACTTAACTTACCTTACCTTACCTTACCTTACCTTACCTTACCTTACCTTACCTTACCTTACCTTACCTTACCTTACCTTACCTTACCTTACCTTACCTTACCTTACCTTACCTTACCTTACCTTACCTTACCTTACCATAACTTACCTTACCTTACCTTACCTTACCTTACCTTATCTTACCCCTCTCTCTCTCTCTCTCTCTCTCTCTCTCTATCTCTCTCTCTCTCTCTCTCTCTCTCTCTCTCTCTCTCACGCAAATGTCTTACCTCTGGTTCAAAAGCCCAATAGAACAATGATCCATAGACATGGTCTCTCAGTTGGAGCTGCTCTTCTGATGAAAATGAAGAAGATTCAGCATGGAGACTGGCAAGGGCACGGAGGACCTGAAAAATGAGTATTTGGGTTATACCACCGATCCCGTACGGGTGCACGTCGCCGTGATCTATGCCCAGTAGACGACGAGAGTCGCAGTGGTTAGGAAAGGCAGAGACGCAGAGGAAATGCATTGGCATTTGAATCGCGTAAACACAGGTCGGGTAGAACGTAAGGATACAGGCAAAAAACGAGCGCAGAATGCAAAAAATCGTGCGCAGATTGCATAAAATCGTTCACAGAATGCATAAAACTTGATCTCACCTGAGAAATAGCATGTTTTGGCATGACGTCATTAACTTCATAGTCACATCCATCAGGAACATATTCCAGCGCAATGAATCCAACGGTATCCATCGACCGTCTTTCTGAGCCAAAACACTAAATTATGCACTTAGTAGGGACTAAAAGGCTTGAGATACCTTAAGAAAGATCGAATGTCTTCCCATCCGCTCGTAGATGAGACATTCTCTGTTGTGGAGCTGAAAAAATCGATATTTCTCCAAATCGATAAAAAAAACTCTATAAACACAATTTTATAGGTTTTTTTAAAATTGTTCTTCAAGGACCAACACAATCGAGAAATTTTTTAAATTACCTTTAAATCTGGTCAACTATGGAATTTTGATCGATTTTCCAACGAATCTTTTCCGAAAGTCGATAAAAAGCTATCGTAAACCGGTTTTGCTGTTTTACAATGCTCAATAGTTACAGGCAAAACGAAATGTCTCAGGGCGGATCCGAACTCGGGCCGCCAGATTTGCAAGAGAGGACGTTACCAATGCGCCAAGGGGTCGCGCCGGTTATAAATGAGGCGCGCAGTGGCCAAGTGGTAACGCCCTCGCTTGCAAATTTTGCGACCCTAGTTCGAATCCACCCTGGGTTTTTCTGTTTTGCATGTAACTATTAAGTATTGTTAAGCAAGACAGGCGGTTTACAATTGCTATTTCTTAATTATTATGTATAAAAATTGGAAAAGTTAACGATTTTCAGTGTTTTTGGCTAAAAACAGAATGAATGATGAAAATCATAGTTTGGTCCTTTTCAATCGATTCGTGGTGGATAAAAATTGGCACTTTCCAAATAAAATTGAAAAAGCCACAGTAACCACAAAGTGATCTACCGTAACACGGGACCCAAAAATGAAATCAATCGATACTTATCGATTTGATGGGTCTCAAAAAGATTGGCAAAACTTCAAAATTGACCATTCGAAGAGAGAATGAAAATAGTATTGATTGAGTTTATTGGGTCCCGCAACGACCGCGTGCCAGAACTTTGAAAAATTTCAAAATTAATGTATTGATTCGTAATTTCAATCAAAGGATAGAGTTTGAACTGGTAGAGCGCGTAATCAGCTAGCTGGAGGCCAGGAATTAGTCGGCGGCAAGCTGATAAGCTTTTATAAACACAAGCACACACGCGCACACACTCACACACTCACACACTCATACTCACACACTCACACTCTCACACTTACTCACTCACTCACTCATTCACTCATTCACTCATTCACTCACACACTCACACCCTGAAACTCTCACACACTCATATACTCGCACACGTACACACACTCACACGTTTACACAATCACACAGTCACACTCTCACACTCACACTCTCAAACTCTCACATACTCACACAATCACACACTCACACTGTCACACTTTCGCACTCTTACACTCTCACACTCTCACACACACACATTCACACTCTTACACTCTCACACTCACACTCTCACATACTCACTCACTCACTTACCTTGACAAGTTCCTTGTGCGATTTAAGAATAGTTTCCATCGAAAATCCATCAGGAAGAGGTTTGTCCTTTCTCCGAGGAGCCGAGAACTTGATTATACAATTTTTAGGAAGGTGGTCTTCTGAATCACTCCAATCCAGGTTGACAACAGCTATTTTCGAGCGGAATCCCTGAAATTGGTCCGAAATGAACAAAAAAATTGATTTCTTACCCTTCCTTCGCTGAGTTCTTTCGCAGAAGTGGATGACAACAGGGAAGCAGAAGTTTTCAATTTTT
>JAJQXH010000030.1:5145000-5147500 GCA_022343465.1 Oscheius sp. G VE-2021 | reverse complement strand
AACTATGACTACGGTAGGTAGCTCAAATCGGTTTACTAAAACTCTGATTACGGGTAGATCTTAGGTTGACTGAAGGTAGGCTAAAGGTTTACTGTAACAATGATTACGGTAGGTGGTGACAATGGTTTGAGGTAGCATTGATTACGCTAGGTAGGTAACAATGATTTACCATAATTCTAATTACGGTAGGTAGGTCACCATGATTTACTGAAACTCTCAGTACAGTAAGTACGCCAATCACTCGGATTACGGTGGGTTGGTCAAGTTAACTGTAAGTCGGATTACGGTATGCAGGTCACATTGGTTTACTGTCATTTGGATTACGATAGGTAGGTCAAATTGGTTTACTGTTATTTTGACTACGGTAGGTAGGTCAGATCGGTTAACTGCAACTCGGCTTACAGTACGTAGGTCATATTGGATTACTGTAACTCTGATTACGGTATGTAAGCCACAGATTTACTGTAACTCTAATTACTGTGGGTAGGTCACAGGTTTACTATGACTTCCTTTACCTTTACGGTAGGTCAGTCACATAGATCTATAACAATATTACTGTAGATAGGTCACATCGAGTTACTGTAACTTTGAATACGGTAGGCCAGAGGATTATTGTAACTCTGATTACGGTAAGTAGATCGCAGGGTACTGTAAATCTGCTTATGGCAGGTAGGTCATAGCTCACGGACCCGGATTACGGTATGACTTCTCAGTTTACAATAAAATCGCTAGCTGCAGTAGCTCACATATTACTTACTGTAGTTCGGACTAAGGTTGGCCACATCGAGGTTACGGTATCATTTATGATAAATACAAGAAGTGGTTTACCTTCAAAAAAAACAATGGATACGGTAGCCATTGAAGCCATTCTGATTACTGTAGATCTTGTTAATGAGATACAGTAAGCCACCTTATTGAGAGTTATTTCAGGTCCCTGTTGTATGTGGGACGGTTGGACAGACTGGTCTCCTTGCACCGGTTGTGGTCTCACAGCTACCATCCGTCGAAGTCGCCAATGCATGGCCGAAGGGACCCAGGGAGCCGGAGCTCTTCCCTACTTAGGCTTCCAGGAAGAGTCCACCGCTCTTCAGACCTACGTGGCTCCTTCGAGAATAGGTAGGCCTCTTTTTTAAAGGGGAAGGACCGCGTAAAAATAATTTTTCTAATTTTATGATAAAAGCCTAGATTTTCAGGATTCCGAAAAATACCTCTTTTACCCATTTTGGATCAAAATGCACCGATTTAGGAACGCTTGAAATTTTGGGGAAATTGTCATTTGAATTGCCGCCAACTCTGCGTCTCCCCATTTCCCACACTCTCTCGCCCACTCTGGCCGTGTTTCCGTGCGGCAAACGCGTAAAACGGCCGTGTAAACGCGCCCCCTTTGCAGCCCCAATCATATAAAAGGGGTATCTTTCAGAATAGTGGAAACGATGAAACAATTGTAAAGAAACTTTGAAAATCAATTTTACGAGGTCCTTCCCCTTTAAGGCCTTAATGTTTTTTTCCTTTCTTAGATAACACATTCGGATTGAGCCCCATCGTCCCTACAGTAATCCATCGAGGGAAAAGGCACATCAGTGGATTCCAAGCAGATCCAGGCATGGTTTGCCACTGTCCTGGACCTGCGATGGAATCGAAGCCTTGTCCTCAAGCGCCTTCATGTGATGTCCCGAAGCCTTGTGAATGGTCTGATTGGGGGGAATGGTGTGGCTGTGCTCCGTGCAGGGTGGGTACCCACTTGTTAAAGAAAAAAGGAGATTTTAGGCTGGGAGGGAGAATAGGAGGAGGTTTTGTGATAGGGGAGGGAGACCTGATCCGGATTGTCGGTGTATGGGGAGTGATGTGGAGGAGAGGACTTGTCCGATGGCTGAGGTAGCGATAGAAAGAGAGAGAGAGAGAGAGAGAGAGAGAGAGAGAGAGAGAGAGGAAAAGAGAAAGAGAGACAGAGAAAGAGAGAGACAGAGAAAGAGAGAGACCTTTCTCTTTAGTCCTGTTTCAACTCCCGCCATCCTCCATCGATTGCCGCCGGTGGTGACCCAGACCAATACGTTCCCATCGCTTCGAAAATCAACACGGTACGGGTTAGTCTTTTAACTTACTTCTTTAAGGACAGAACCTTACTTTACCTTAACTATATATGTAATTTTCTTACAGCTTACCCGCCCTGGCCACCACCACCCGAGCAAGAAAGACTCCGCCTTCAGCACAACTCCCTTTCCCTACCCAGTCTGTCGCTGGTCTAAGTGGTCCGAGTGGAGTGAATGCCACGAAACTCATCTGAAACAGAGAAATAGGTTCTGTATTGGAAGTGATGGTAAGGATTCCGCTAAGGACTTAGGTTAAGTGCTTAGGCCTTGTGAACAACTGTCAGTGCATGGGCCAGTCGACAGAAGAGATAGATTGCGATCCAGGGGAGCCGGAAAGGGTCAAACCGGATAATGCTGTTCCAGGAGATGGAGGGGAGACGAAGAGTGAAGTGGAATTCAGTGCCGAAGGA
>JAJQXH010000030.1:5137500-5140000 GCA_022343465.1 Oscheius sp. G VE-2021 | reverse complement strand
GGGTCTTAACTTTATCGCGACGATTGCATGGATCCTACACAACACTTGCATCAAGAACATCAATATGGTAGGTTTTTCACAATTTCAGCTTTATGATTCATTTTTTCCAACAACCAAATGTAAAATTTGTTTATTTTTTTTTATTTTTCCAGAAATGTGCGAGGATTCCGATGAGGTAATGAGCGATTTGATCACGGAGGTCTTTGAAGTGAGTCGACAGCGAAAACAATTTCTTCTGGAAGGCAATTACGAAAACATCGTCTAAGAAGAAATAGATGGTCGTATTCCTCATCAACCCTTCTATTATAAACAAATGCCCACATTCCAAGACGTGAGAGACTTGGGAATAAAGATTTTTTGGATGAAAAGTATTTATTTTATTTTATTCCCAAATACTGTGAATCCAAGAGACGTTGACCATTAGAGAGAGAGAGAGAGAGAGAGAGAGAGAGAGAGAGAGAGAGGTTAGAGACGGAGAGAGATAGACAGCTGGAAGAGGTTAGAGACGCAGAGAGACAGACAACTGACTGAGGTTAGAGACGCAGAGATACAGACAACTGGAAGAGGTTAGAGACGCAGACCAACCCAACGTCATTCTCTCCAAATTCCCACCTTCCCTGAATTCTCCTACGTCACCCCCGATTCCTGATTCCCCGTCGCGCTACTGACGAAATTGCTTATGACAATTTTGTTATGTTTTGCCTGAATTTTCCGGGTGGGAGTAATTTGAAACCACGTCATTTGTCCTCATCTCTGGGAAAGTGAGGCGTACTGAGGGAAAACCAAAGAGCTCGAAAAAAAACTCGCTGAATCTATTTTTAAGATTGAAATACAGTTATAATAGTAATAAAATGTTAAAAAAGAGTAAATTTTACTAAAAGCAAATGATCTGCAGAATCGGGGATCCGAACCAGGGACCCCCAGCTTATAAAGCGAGGGTGTAACCAGCTGCGCCATGGAGGCGCCACAGGTGTGGTTGGCCGCCGCGCCCTTATGTATCCGCCGCCGCCGCGAAAGAGAAGAAATTGTCGATTTTCTGTATTGAAAACTAAAACAACATATTCATGAGTATCTCTTATGCACGATCGCAACAATTAACTGGGATCTAATCACATCTGTTCCTGCTCCCTGAGAGCCACGAGACTCCTCATGTGCTTCAGAAGCCGCTCCTGCTGGGTTGTTGTGATGCAGTTGCCCATACTGTACATGCAAGGTCGCACAAATGATTTCTTAAACTGCCGGAAACTGAAAATTCGGTAAGGTTAAGGTAAGGTTAAGATAAAGTTAAGGTAAGGTTAAGGTAAGGTAAGGTAAGGTAAAGGTAAGGTAAAGGTAAGGTAAGGTTAAGGTAAGGTAAAAGAAGGAAAACCTTACGTTTCGAGTGGTCGGTCCTCATCGTTGCCGAGGGAGGAGAGGGCCAACAAGTCGGCGGCGTTGAAGGCGTGGGGGTTCTGTGCCCGGATGACGCCAAGGAGAGACAGGAGCAGGCAGAACAGGGCCGTTGAGTAGTTCATCTGTGCCTGGAAAGGGAAGGGTTAGAGAGAGAGAGAGAGAGAGAGATTTAGATGGAGAGGGAGAGAGAGAAAGAGTGAGAGAAAAAGAGCTTGAGAGAGAGAATGAAAGGTAGAGAGAAAAATACACAATTTTCCCAAGGTATTGGTTTCCTAAGATTCCTAACTATAAGGTCGTTAAGGTTTAGTTGATTTAGGTTCCAAAGGCCTTTCTTTCTTAAACCCTCTAAAGTCGTTTATTTTCTCTAACAATAAGGTCTTTAAATCTTAACCTTCCTAAGATCCTGGTTGTCTAAGTCCCCTAAGGTCCTTATGTTTAAAGTCCCTAAAGGCGTGTTTTCCTAAAGTTCCTAAGGTCTTTTCCCAAGGCTTTTAAGGCAGCAAATATTTCTTAAGGTCATTAAGGCTTTAGGACTCAGCCAGCAGGCGCTTTAAGGACGCTATCTTAGGAAAAAACTTGATTTCTTAGAATCGGCTGAAACTTTGTGAATAAGGTCCCTATGGTACCCTGAGTTCATCCTGAAACTTTTAGGCTAAGGTCATTTTTGGGTGTCGGGTTACGGTAGGCGCGACCCGGAGTACGGTAATTTTTCAACTTCATCCAAAGTGCCAACATATATATGCCAATCGATTGAAAATTCCATTTCCAGAAACATTGTCAATTACCACAACTATGGTTTCTGGAAAAATAAGAAAGATTTTGCCCAAAAACCTCAAAAAATGGTGATTTTTCGTGGTTTTTGGCTTTTATCTCGAAAATTTATTTATACGGGGAAAAAAAAGAGAGAGAGAGAGAGAGAGAGAGAGAGAGAAGGAGAGAGAGAGAGAGAGAGAGAGAGAGAGAGAGAGAGTAGACAGATTGTCCCATCATAATGACTGACATCCGTAACAAAAACCCCTTCCTCCCCTAATGACCCACGCAGGGCCTTTAGCCTCACCGCAATTTTCTCTCAAGAATTCCTGGTTAGTCATTTAATTGGAGGTGTTTC
>JAJQXH010000030.1:5072500-5130000 GCA_022343465.1 Oscheius sp. G VE-2021 | reverse complement strand
AGATAAATTTAGATTTGCGCCAGCAGACAAGCGTTTTTGTGAAAATTGCGCCCGCTTTATAGCAGAAATTTGCAGGTGGTCGGTTTTTAGAAGGATTACCTCTATTTTTAGGCAGATTTGCAAGGGGTGCACGGTTTTGGAGTAAATTGCAGCTGGTGCACAGTTTTTTTAAAACTGCAATTGGGGCGCGGTTTTTAGAAAAAAAACTGCCATTCGGGCGAAGTTTCTGAAGAAAACTGCAATTAGGGCGCATTTTTTTTGGAGAAAATTGCAGTTTTGAGCAGTTTTTCTATTTTTTTTTTTTTTTTTTTTTTTTTAAGACAAATGCAATATTTGGGCACAAGTTTTTGAGAAAAAACTGCAATTAAACTGCAGTTCACAGTTTTAAATAAAACTTGCTGCACAGTTAGTGCACAGTTTTTGGATTAAAGTGGAGAAAATTGCAAATGACGCTTGACTTACACACAGATTTCCCTTGTGACGCACTTCCACGGCCTAATTTTCCAATTTGCCTTTAAAAGTCATCGGTTGCAAATAATTTAATCTCACGTGGTTCACGTGGGAACAATTAAATTTGTGGACATTTTGTAGTAAATTTCAATAAATTTGCCTGCAAGCTGAAAGTTTGTAGACAAATTGAAAACAGGGTTACTTATCAATTGATTTAATTGAGCAAATTTTGCAATAAAACTTATTCGCACGCTTTTTTGCAATCTGAGCGCGCTTTTTTGCATTTTGCGCGCGCTTTTTGCCATCTGCGCGCGCTTTTTTGCAATGTGAGCGCACTTTTTGACCTCTGAGCTCAAATTTCACCTAATGTTTGGAATTCTGACTACTTTTGTTCAAAAAATCCAATTTAGGCGAACTTTTATACCAAAAATCAAATTCACCGACAACTTTTTGTCATTCTTCATTAATTACCATTTGATCGGAGCGAAAATTTCAAAGTGACACGTACCCCATTTCTTAAATATCAATTGAATTCTCCGCCATTTTGACGCATATTTCATCAATTTTCGGAAATACATAAATCCTATTTTCGGAAAAAGGACTACTGAAATAGTTAGGGTTCGTATATCAAATTAAGCACGTTTTGGGATAAATGGTTTAAAAAGGTAATTCAATAATTCAATCATAAAAATCAAATTAGCGGATGGTCTTTAGAAGAAAAGTGCAGAAGGTGCATGGTGTTTAGCAGATATTGCGATTAGTGCATGATGTTTAGCAGGAAAAATACGCAGCAAAAAAGTTTTAGGTGTTTTAGGTCAATATTGCAAAGAATGCACAGTTTTTGAGCCTAAAACGCAAAAGTAGGCAGTATTAAAAGAGAGAGAGAGAGAGAGAGAGAGACTGGATGGGTGGTCCGGCCTGGGTGGTCTCGCTTTGGTGGTGGGCGGAAATGAGGTTTTCCCATGTTGTCCCGGTCAACATAAACATGAACAATAAGATTTAATGATGACTGAAAACCAAATAGATGTTTACCAATAAAAAAAATTAAATGACGTCATTGTTTTGAAGCCCACTTTCCGTTTCTCTCTCTCTCTCTCTCTCTCTCTCTCTCTCTCTCTCTTTCTCTCTTTCTCTCTTTCTCTTTCTTTCTCTCTCTCTCTAACTCTCTCTCTTTGTCTGTCTCTCTCTCACTCTAACTCTCTCTAACTCTCTCACTCTCGCTCTTTCTCTTTCTCTGTCTGTCTCTCTGTCTGTCTGTCTCTCTGTCTGTCTGTCTCTCTCACTCTAAAACTCTCTCTAACTCTCTCTCTCTCTCTCTCTCTCTCTCTCATGCCCAACCGATCAAACTATTTCCATCCCTCCTTACTCTTTCAAAAATAGCACCCCCTTTTAAATAATTAATCAGACTTCTATTGTCACCTGAAAGCTCTCTTTATAAATAGCCTCCAAAACAACCTGAACCTGGCGGGATTTCTGATTTTTCAGGCGTTGTCTAAGTCTGAAGACCAAAACAATCGAGGGAATTTGTTTTTCTTTCGAATGAAATCATGCGGTTGTTTTGTAATTCTGAGGCGTGGGACATAAAACGCCTTGGAAAGGAAGCGGTGGTGGTTTTAGGACTGGAGGAGGCCATTTGCCTTCTAAATGACATTCTGGGGGCGGAAGGAGGCCGTGCAGGTGCAGGTGAAATCACCTACGGATCAATGGGATCGGTGGGATAAGGGAGAGAAGAAGGGAGAGAGAGAGAGAGAGAGAGAGAGAGGGAGAGGGAGAGGGAGAGACATGGACACTTTTTTTTAGTTTAAAGCCGCTTTTGGCAAGCAAAAGCCGCTTGACCTTATTTTTGCAATAAGGACCGCTTTTTGTCAAACAACGGCCGCGCAAAGGCATGCGCAGATGCACCAAAAACGCGTCAACAAAGCCTGCAGATGCGCAAAGCGCCAAGGGATGCGCAATACTGTAACTGCGCCGGAAATGCGCCAAGGTGTATCAGATGCAACGAAAAAGCGCCAAGGATTGGGGTGTACTGTAACTGCACCGGAAAAGCGCCAAGGGTTGCGAAATACTGTAACTACACCGGAAAAGCGCCACAAGATACGGAATATTGTAACTGCACCGTTAAAGCGCCAAGGGGTAACAGATGCGCCGAAAAAGCACCAAGGAATGGGGTGTACTGTAACTGCACCGGAAAAGCGCCAACGGATGTGAAATACTGTAACTGCACCGTTAAAGCGCCAAGGGGTATCAGATGCACCGAAAAGGCGCCAAGGAATGGTGTGTACTGTAACTGCACCGTTAAAGCGCCAAGGTGTATCAGATTTGGATTTGAGAACTCGATCTTACCTGTTCACTTGAAAATTTCTGCAAAAAGCACCTGTATTCATGAAATATTAACGAGCTTATGAGGACCGCCCTTTGGAATGGATTAGGGGAACATTGATGGATTAGGGGACACGTTGGCTGAAAAGGAGAAACTATTTTTGGGCTGAGATGGAAAGGGTGAGGGATTATGGTCTGAGATAGGTAGGGGGGTTTTTCTCTTTAAAGCGGCCTTAGCCTACCGGAAATGGTATAAAGCGGCCGTAGGCTACATGAAATGGTTACAAAGCGGTCTGAGGCTATCGGAAATGGTCTCAAGACGGACTTAGCTTACGGAAAATGGTCTAAAGCGGCCTTAGCCTACTGGAAATGGTCTAAAGCGGTCTGAGGATACCGGAAATGGTCTCAAAGCGGCCTGAGGCTACCGGAAATGGTCTCAAGACGGACTTAGCCTACGGAAAATGGTCTAAAGCGGCCTCAGCCTACTGAAAATGGTCTGCCTACTGGAAATGGTCTAAAGCGGCCTAAGCCTACCGGAAGTGGTCTCAAAGCGGTCTTAGCCTACCGGAAGTGGTCTCAAATCGGCCTTAGCCTACTGGAAATGGTCTAAAGCGGCCGTAGACTACCGGAAATGGTATAAAGCGGCCTAAGCCTACCGGAAGTGGTCTCAAATCGGCCTTAGCCTACTGGAAATGGTCTAAAGCGGCCGTAGACTACCGGAAATGGTATAAAGCGGCCTAAGCCTACCGGAAGTGGTCTCAAATCGGCCTTAACCTAACGGAAATGGTCTTTAAGCGGCCTTAGCTTACCGAAAATGGCCCAAAGCGCTTCCCTGCGTCTCTGCTGTGAACGTCTCTCTCTCTCTCTCTCTCTCTCTCTTTCTCTCTCTCTCTCTCTCTCTCTCTCTCTTTCTTTCTCTCTGTCTTTTTCTCACTCTCTCTCTAAACAAATTAATCTCTGACTTTTTGAAGAGGGAATGACTTCCAAACAGAATCCACGTCAGTCATTTGCATGATCGCCTACTCACCTAACTTGCTCACTCAACAAGACCAAATGATTAAAGAGAGGACATTAGAGAGAGAGAGAGAGAGAGAGATTCCTTCTAATAAGCAAAAATGGCAAAAACTAGGTATTTCTATTTTCGGCGTGTAAACAAAGTTTGACATTCTTAAAATATGAGGCATTATGAAAATGCAGCCATTGCGAAATCTTGAGCATCTTCTTGAAAACAAACAACTTTGCCAAGAAACCGTGGTATTCTAGGAAAGATTTTGCAAGAGAGAGAGAGATAGAGAGAGAAAGACAGAGAAAGAGAGAGAGAGAGAGAGAGAGAGAGAGAGAGAGAAAATTATATAATTTCCCAGTTGTTTTCAAAGCGGAAGCTATATTTTTGTTTGTTGACCCAGATGAGTGGTTGAAAATAATTGCGTAAGCCAATAATTCCCTTCCACCGAGTGAAGGCGTTCTGAAAATATATCCGTGGAAAACAATGTCCTTCGGGCGAGTAATGAATTGCGAAGACGTTGTTGCCGGTTGCTTTGATAACAGGAAATTCGTAGGCGGAGACAGCCTTGGAAAAACAGCAATCTTCTTCAGAAAGTGGCAGTTTTGTATTTTTTGTATACGGGTTTACGGTAGTTTTGGTCGGACGGTTCTGAGAAGGGATTAAAGTTACGTTAGACAGACTTGGAATACATTTTGTGATTTGCATCGTATGAAAACAAAGAAGAGAGAGAGAGAGAGGGAGAGAGAGAGAGAGGCAGAGAGGCAGAGATGCAGAGAAGAAAAATCCACTAGATAAAACATCCTGAAACCGGCTTTTTTAACGTTTTAAACCACATTATAAACACATTTGTTTTGTTGTTTTTTTTTAATAAAACATTTCCAAATTAAATTTTAAAAACAATGTTTTTTTAAACAGAATAAAAATTATGCTGAAAAATTCCCTTGGGGAACTAAGCTTGATGGAAAAATGGCATTTCACCAATGCTACCCAATTTTCAGGGTATGGGCAACATGCCAATCTGTGAGTGTGCTCATACAGCACGCTCACAGAAAATAGCTACAGTAGTTTTCTGTGAGTGTGCAGCTCAAGCACAACTCGCAGAAAACTTCGTGGCGGGACCATTTTTCCATATTTTTCAACTTCCAGATGCTTTTTGTTGGATTTTAAGCGATTTTCCCAACTAATAGTAATTGAAGCTAATGAAGCAATTTTTTTTCAAGTAACCTCCAATTCCAGTATGTCATTCGATGCAGCTAAGGTCCCAGATTGCGAAAATCAATATTATAAATTTTGAAAATGACGCGCGCGCGCGGCGCGACGCGTCAAAGTGGGGAAAAAGTGAGTCAATTTTTTTCGATTTCTTTTGCAAATTGTACATCGTTCTCTACCTCTTAGTGTTCTAATAACGAATATCAACTTTGCATAGCGTCAATTAGCCTCTGATGCCTGTGGCATCTAATTGAGCGCGCGCAATTGACCCACTTTTGACTATTTTTGCGCGCCTTTTTCAACAAAACTTTGCTCAATGTTAACCGATTTTTAATTTGAAGTTCTCTTTTTGATCGCAATTGGAACGCGCATTCAGCCATGTATTTTATGTTTTCAAAAAATAATTTTTTCACAAATAAAAAATGACTCACCTTTTTTGAGATTTTGACATTTTGAAACCATGTGTTCGATTGGAAATTTTACGCTGATTACGAAAAACACTATGCGGAAGTGTGAAAATCATTTTCCGGCGCGCTAGGTAAGTTTGAGTGCGCGCGATTAGGCGCCTCCGGTCGTTAATTGGGCGCCTGTGCGAAAGTAGGTCATGCTGGTAATTACGTAATTAAGTCTTTAAAACCGTGAAATATTCCTTTAAATAATAAAAAAATGGTTAATTAAGAAAATTGAAGAAAGTTAAGTTTGTAAAACCGTAATACATTCCTTTATCTTACATATAAGTGTTTTAAGGCAAAATTTGTAAACAGTAGTTTCAAAAAGGTTTTTTTCAAAGCCGTGCAACACTCCTTTAATTTAAAACAGATTATTTAATTAGGAAGCTTAAAGAAAATTAAGTTTGTAAAACCGTGATACATTCCTATAATTAAAACAAATTCTATGAAAAAAATTAAATATAGTTAAATTTGTAAAACCGTAGAACGTTCCTTTATTTAAAAATCAATTAATTGTTTACCAAGAAAATGAAAGTAAGTTATATTTGTAAAACCGTGAAGCATTCCTTTATATTTTTTTAAATTTATTTCTTATCAAGACATATTTTTAAAAAAAAGTAAAAATGTAATATGCAAAACCGTAGAACATTCCGTTAAGTAAAGTCAATTAAATGTTTTCCAAGAAAATTCAAAAACGTCAAATTTTTTGAAAAAAAAAACAGTGAATCATTCCTTATTTTTTTTTAAATGGTTAATTAAGAAAACTGAAGAAAGTTAAGTTTGTAAAACCGTGATACATTCTTTTATCTTACATATAAGTGTTTCAAGGCAAAATTTGTAAACAGTAGTTTCAAACAGTTAATGAAAAGTTTACCAAAGTTTCTAGTCACTTTTTTATATTAAAATTCACAAAAATAGTTAAATATTAATATTTAATGAAAAACATAACCTTAGAAAAATTTTCAAATCTTTCATAGCTTTTTCACTATTTTCACCTATATATTTTAAAAACAAATTCAGAATAAAAATTATGCTGCAATTGATGGAAAAAAGGCACTTTGCCAATGCAACTTGCCAATCTGTGAGTGTGCTCATACAGCATACTCACAGAAAATAGCTACCGTAGTTTTCTGCAACTTTGCAGCTCAAGCACACTCGCAGAAAACTTCGTGGCGGGACCATTTTTCCTGTTTACCAAGGATTTCTAGCTTTTTTACTATGTTAACCCCAATTTTTACAATAAATTTGCACAAATTATATTTTTACAACAAAATTAAATTAAAAATACGATGAAAATACAATAAAAATAAAAACAAAAGATTAAAATAATAGAGTTTACCCAGAAACTTCCTTGTCTTGGGTCCCGCCACGATAACGTTCACCCAGAAACTTCCTTGTCTTGGGTCCCGCCACGATTTGGGAAATTTCCTCTCTCCTTTGAAACTTTTTTGGGATTCCTCTTTTCACGGTGTGTCCCAAGCGCACTAGACCCGTTCCTGGAACTCTGCCAGAAAAGATACCGTGCAAGCGAAAATATCACGTATCTGATTTGGGCTTTCAATTTCGAGATGTTACTAGGTTATTAGTTTTATATTAACATTGAGATTTAACATTGTAAATAAGAGTATATGGTGCAACATGTGTTTTACGTGGAAAAAAAGTCAATATTTTCCAATTTTAATGGTTTTCGATTCTAGACAGGGCTCAATTTTCAAATTGTCATATTTTAGGGAAGACGCCATTACCGTATTTTTTCAAATTTCTTGGCAAGATGCCAGAAAGGGGCCGGGATTCACCGTGCTTTTTCAAATTTCCAGCTGCTTTTTGATGCTATTTTCGCTATTTTTAGAATAAAATTAACAAAAATAGTGAAATACTAAAATTAAATTGATTATAACCATAATAGCGACGGGAAATTGTCCTTTTCCGAAGGATTTCCAGCTTTTTCGTCATTTTTTCTACTTTTTTGGTTGTTTTTACGATTGTTTACTTAAAATTAGCGATAATTCCTTGTCCGTTCGGAATGGCGGTGTTATCTGATGACTGGTCGCACCAGATGTTCCCCGCCGCTGGTTTTCCCGCGCTTTTTGGCGCCAAACGCTGTCCTCTGCCCGCAGACGCCGGTCCTCTTTGCATTATTCGCTTTTATGACACCTTCTTGCTATTTTTGTCGATACATCGATTGGAAAATACAATTACCTTGATTTTTATTAGGAATAATGCGGCAAAAACGTGATTTTCACGATTTTTCGCGGATTTTCGAGTCTGAACGCAGTTTTGTGAATTATACTTGTGTTTTACTGTTTTATTTGTGAAAATTATTGTTTTTCAGTCCATTTTAATCGTTTTCATCCTTTTCGCTAACCACGATTTAGCTCCTTTGCTGTGGCCTAATCCATCATTCTGGCTGGCCGAATCCTCGATTTTATGGTCATTTGCTGTGGCCCAATTCGAGATTTTGACAGTTTTGCTGCCCCAGCTGTGGCGCCGTGGCCGTTTGTTGTGGCCCACGCCCTGATTTAGCCCGTGTCCAGTTTATAGCTATTTGCTGTGGCCCATTTAGCGATTTTTGTTAACCTTTGCTACCCCAGCTGTGGCCCACTTCGACATTTATGTCAACTGGTGTGGTCCAAAACAACGATTTTGCTCCTTAGCTGTGGCCTATTCCAACATTGACCATCAGTTGTGGCCCAAATCTGGCTTTTTTGTCTTTTGCTGTGGCCCATTTTTGCTAACCTTGCTGTACCAGCTGTGGTGCCGTGGCAGTTTACTGTGGCCCACTTCGATAAGATGTCATCCGCTGTGGCCAATACCTTCTTTTATCCATTTTTATTGATTTTCCTCTCAATTCATCACTTTTTTAACTTTCCTATATTCAAAAATACCCTAATTACAGGTATCCAATGACTCCAAATACGCGCAAAAGGCGCTCATCGGAGCGCAAATCACCCAAGAATGCCAATACTTCTCCGCTTAAAAAGGCTACCCAGGTTAGTTTTTTTCAGATTTTAGGCTTTAAGGACCTTAAATTCCATTCTTAAATTACCTTAGACGGTTCAGAAGACCGCGATTTAAGTTGCAATATGCTAATCCTTATTTTTTTAGGTTACAAACGTCCTTCGAGCTCTCACCAACACCTCTCCCGGAGGGTTCCTCAGCGAAGACGAGAACAAGGCGGGCAAGGCCCCTCTTCCTCCTGCAGTTGATGTAAGTGACCTAATTAGGATTTTGCGGACCGAATGAGTATATAGCGGCCTGAGGTCACCAGAAAAAGCGGAAAGCAGCCTGAGAGGTCGCCAGAAAAGCGGAAGCGGCCTGAGGTTGTGAGAAAAAGTGGAAGGCGGCCCGAGGTTGACCTATAAAGCAGAAAGCGGCATGAGGTCGGCAGAAAAAGCGGAAGTGGCCTGAGGTTGCCAGAAAAAGCGGATGCGGCCTGAGGTCACCAGAAAAATCGGAAGCGATCTGAGGTTGCCAGAAAAAGCGGAAGCGGCCTGAGGTTGCCTAAACTCCGAAAAAAAACGGCCTTAGCTATTTTGGCTTGTTTTTGGTCATTTTTACTTATTTTTGGCATTTTACCACTTTAAATTCTACTTTTTATAATAATTTTTCAGGCCCCGTCGCGTTCTGGTTCCTCAGACTCGGAAGATCCGAAGGAGAATGTCGTCGTGCCGCAGCTGAAGGAGAAACAGGAGGAGATGACGTCGGGTGTTCAGACCCGTTCCTCCAACACAACTGCCACGAAGAGGAGGCTGTCGGAGGGTTCCACCTCCAAGGACAATGCAGAGGTTGAAAAGGCCGCTTTCTGGCAACCTCAGGCCGCTTTTGCTTTTTCTGGTGACCTCAGGCCGCCTTCCGCTTTTTCTGGTGACCTCAGGCCGCTTCCGCTTTTTTTTTGGTGACCTCAGGCCGCTTCCGCTTTTTCTGGTGACCTCAGGCCGCTTCCACTTTTTCTGGTGACCTCAGGCCGCTTCCGCTTTTTCTGGCAGCCTCAGGCCGCATTCCGCTTTTTCTGGTGACCTCAGGCCGCTTTCCGCTTCTTTTTTTTTGGCGACCTCAGACCGCTTTCCGCTTTTTTGGCCACCTCATGCCGCTATATTCTAATTCTTCAGACCCCCACCTACAAGAGGGATACCAAAATCAGACGTCTCTCCGAGCACCACACCGACTTGGACACTTCTTCCGAGGTGATTTCACGTTTAATTTGAATACTGAGATGCATAATTTAAATATTGAAATGAAAAATTTGAATATTGAGATTGAATCTTCAGAATGACGCTGAGAAGAAGGGCTCCTCCGATGGAGAAAAGTCTGCGACGAAGTTCAAAAGGCGCAGCGATAAGATCACTCTCCCGAAGAAGAGGGTAAGTGACCGCTTTTTGGCAATCAAAGGCCGCTCTGCTTTTTGGAATTGAAAGCCGCTTTTTGCCAACCATAGGCCGCTTGGCTAGCTTTTTGGCAATTAAAAGCAGCTTTTTGACAACCAAAGGCCGCTCGATCTGCTTTTGTGGCAAATAAAAGCCGCTTTTTGGCAAAAAAGGCCGCTTTTCCTGCTTTTTGTTCAATTAAAGGCCGCTTTTTAGTAACCAAAGGCCGCTCTGCTTTTTGGAATTGAAAGCCGCTTTTTGGCAATTAAAACCGCTTTTTGGCAATCAAAGGCCGCTCTGCTTTTTGGAATTGAAAGCCGCTTTTTGCCAACCATAGGCCGCTTGACTAGCTTTTTGGCAATTAAAAGCAGCTTTTTGACAACCAAAGGCCGCTCGCTCTGCTTTTGTGGCAAATAAAAGCCGCTTTTTGGCAAAAAAGGCCGCTTTTCCTGCTTTTTGTTCAATTAAAGGCCGCTTTTTAGTAACCAAAGGCCGCTCTGCTTTTTGGAATTGAAAGCCGCTTTTTGGCAATTAAAACCGCTTTTTGGCAATCAAAGGCCGCTCTGCTTTTTGGAATTGAAAGCCGCTTTTTGCCAACCATAGGCCGCTTGGCTAGCTTTTTGGCAATTAAAAGCAGTTTTTTGACAACCAAAGGCCGCTCGATCTGCTTTTGTGGCAAATAAAAGCCGCTTTTGGCAAAAAAGGCCGCTTTTCCTGCTTTTTGTTCAATTAAAGGCCGCTTTTTAGTAACCAAAGGCCGCTCTGCTTTTTGGAATTGAAAGCCGCTTTTTGCCAACCATAGGCCGCTTGGCTAGCTTTTTGGCAATTAAAAGCAGTTTTTTGACAACCAAAGGCCGCTCGATCTGCTTTTGTGGCAAATAAAAGCCGCTTTTGGCAAAAAAGGCCGCTTTTCCTGCTTTTTGTTCAATTAAAGGCCGCTTTTTAGTAACCAAAGGCCGCTCTGCTTTTTGGAATTGAAAGCCGCTTTTTGGCAATTAAATCCGCTTTTTGGCAACCAAAGGCCGCTTTACCTGCTTTTTTTTAAAATAAAAGCCGGATTTTGGCAACCAAAGGTCGCTTGACCTTGTTTTTTTTGTAATTAAAAGCAGCTTATTGACAACCAAAGGACGCTTTTCCAGCTTTTTTCATTTAAAAGCCGCTTTTTGGCAACCAAAGGCCGCTTGACCAGTTTTTTTTTCAGGGCAGGCCTCCCAAGGACTCCACCAATTCTCCCGACGCTTCTGAAGACAACGTCACACCGCCGCAGCAGCAGAAGAAGAAAGACCGCCGTCTTTCGGAGCCGGTACCGCAGAGGACGCCTAGTGCCAGGAAATCGAAGGAGGAGGCCAAGAAGAGGCTGTCGTCCATTCCCAAGGAGCTCAAGGACAACGCAAAGGTTTGTTTTTGTGGCCAAAAGCGGCTTTTAATTGCCGAAAAACAGGTCAAGCGGCCTTTGGTTGCCAAAAGCGGCTTTTAATTGCCAAACAGTAGGTCAAGCGGCCTTTGGTTGTCAAAAAGCGTAAAATTACAAATTTTATATCGCAAAATTCTGTTTTCTCTCTCAAAATGCTAATTTCAGAGCCCCTCCAACCGACACAAGACTCCCACCAAGTCCGACCGTCTCTCTGCCGGCCGCGACCAGCCCACCACTCCCAAGAGTTCGCAGAAGAAGGCGTCGAATTCGAAGGCCGTCAAGGTGATTTTGATCTGCAATATTCTAATTTATTTTTAAATTTAAATATTTAAAAAAATGGATACTTGAAAATGTTAAAATCATAAAATTTTGAATTTTGGATCGGTATTAAACAGTTAAATAAATTATGTTAAAAATCAAAAGAAGTATTTTCTTCAAAAAATTTTTTTAATTTTTTAAAAATTTAAACATTATTTTTTTAATGTTTAATCTTTAAATTTAAGAGTACTTAATTTTAAAATTATAATTTTTGTATAATTACTATTTTCTTAAAAATCCACTTAAAAGTTAAATTTTTTATAAGATAGTACTTAATATTTTCGGTCATAACAGTTTTGAAAAGATCTATTTTTGTTTTTTAAAAAGTGAAAATTTACCCAAATTTGCATGAAAAATATGGAATCTTATTTTTTATTTTAGGTTTTTTTAAAATTATGTCTTATTGTATCACTCCAATGTTTCAGCAGTTTTACCTTTTTAAGTCAATTGTAAACTACATTTTGTTTTAAAAAATAATCTTAAAAGAAACAGAAATAGTTCAAATTTGGCTTTAAAATGACCTTAATCTGTTAAAACATTGAAGTGATCAGGCAAAAAAGGTCTAAACATTGAAGTGATGAGTCAAAAAAAAGTCGACATTTTAGGCACCCAATTTTGAGCTACCGTAATCCTGGGGAAAATACGACCTTTAGCTTAAATTCATTTAAAATAAGGTAATAATAAGGGTTTTATATATACCGTTTTAAAAATATTTTTAAAGCCCTTAATTCCCTTTAAAGTCATCATTCTACCGCAAAATTCTAATTTCAGAGTCCCTCCATCCGCCAGAAGACCCCCGCCAGGCGTGCCTCTTCTACCACTCCCAAGAGTCCTAAGAAGAAGGCGACGAGTTTGAAGGCGATCAACGTGATTTTACTACTTAATATTCTAATTTCTATCTGAAAAATTCAAAAAATTTTGAATTTTAGGAGAAGCCTGATGAGGAGAAGAAGGAAGATCTCAAGAAGAGGCGTCGGTCCAGGGGAATTTTCAACAATCCGGAGGACTTTGACATGAATCAGGGCAGAGCGACCGGAAATGAGAGGGTGGTGGGGATGAGTGCGGAGGAGAAGGAGGAGATTAGAAAGGCCCTCGAGGAGACACAGATCGACGCCAGGGTTAAGGTGAGAGACGCAGAGAAAGCAGACGGTTAGAGACGCAGGGAAAGTAGATTGTTAGAGACGCAGAGAAAGAAGATTGTTAGAGACGCAGAGAAAGAAGACAGTTAGAGACGCAGAGAAAGGTGACATTTATGGACGCAGGAAAGGTGACTGTTAGAGACGCAGAGAAAGCAGACTGTTAGAGACACAGAGAAAGCAGATGGTTAGAGACGCAGAGAAAACAAACAGTTAGAGACGCAAAGAAAGGTGACATTTAGAGACGCAGTAAAAGGTGACATTTAGAGACGCAGAGAAATCAGATAAAGCAGATGGTTAGAGAGGCCAGACTGTTAGAGACGCAGAGATAGCAGATGGTTAGAGACGCAGAGAAAACAAACAGTTAGAGACGCAAAGAAAGGTGACATTTAGAGACGCAGTAAAAGGTGACATTTAGAGACGCAGAGAAATCAGATAAAGCAGATGGTTAGAGAGGCCAGACGGTTAGAGACGCAGAGATAGCAGATGGTTAGATACGCAGAGAAAGCCAGACGGTTAGAGACGCAGAGAAAGCCAGACGGTTAGAGAAGCAGAGAGGCCAGACAAATAGAGAAGCAGAGAAAGAAGACGGTTAGAGACGCAGAGGAAGCAGATGGTTAGAGACGCAGAGGCGGCATATGGTTGCCAAAAAGCGGCTTTTAATTGCAGAAACCTAATTTTCAGGGTTACGATAACTCCTGCACGGACGAAGGAGAGGAAGTCGGAACATACTTCGTTCAGAGAATCATGCGCGTCAATGGAGACGACAGCAACGGTGTAATTTTTCTTTTTTAAATTAGAATTTTGAGCCACATTTCAGTTTCTGGTTGCCTGGCAGGGGTGGAATTTCACAGGCTGCACTTGGCAGAGCCTGAACGACGTTGAGGGCAGCCCGATTGCGGTGAGGAATCTCTTTTTTTCTAACCTTAGGCCGCTTTGGGATCTTTTCCGGTAGCCTCAGGCCGCTTTGAGACAATTTCCGGTAGCCTCAGGCCGCTTTTTTCTCTCTCTCTTTCTAAATTTCGTTTTTCAGCTCCGCGAATACGTTGACAAGGAGAAGGGCCTCGCCGCCGTCATGAAGCATGTCGAGCAGGACAGGAATCAGTTGTTAGTTTTGTCATTCTGCGTCTCTAACCATCTGCTTTCTCTGCGTCTCTAACTGTTTGCTTTCTCTGCGTCTCTAACCGTCTTCTTTCTCTGCGTCTCTAACTGCCTGCTTTCTCTGCGTCTCTAACCGTCTGCTTTCTCTGCGTCTCTAACTATCTGATTTCTCTGCGTCCCTAATCGTCTGCTTTCTCTGCGTCTCTAACTGTCTGCTGCCTCTGCGTCTCTAACTGTCAACTTCTCTGCGTCTCTATTCAAATTACATTTCCAGCAATGCCGACGTCAAATTCGTGCGCTTCCACGTCCCCTTCATGAAAAGTTGGATTACCGACGAAGAATTGGAGGAAAAAATGGTGGGGTTTTTGTAAGAAAACTAGGCCACGCCTCCTTGGCTCCGCCCATTTTTAGTTCATTTTGTAAAATTCTAATTTCAGAAAATACCTAGCTACCGTCAGAAGATCGGCTACTGGAGGCTGAAAATGATCGAATTGGAGTGGCTGCGGGTCAATTTTTTTCTAATTTTTGTTTTTTACACCTTTAAAGGTCTATTTTGACCTTTTTAAAGGTCTATTTCGACCATTTGAAGGTCTTATATTCTAATTTGTATGCACTGGCCGTGTAATATTCTAATTTTCAGGTCCTGGACCCGAAGGCTAACTTTGATCAAGCGCCCGTGTACATCGAGAATTGGGTCGATGCCAAATTCGCGGCCGAAGCCTTGCCCAAATTCCAGGTAATGGTTTTTTTAAAATTTTAAATTAATTTTTATTATAATTTTTAAAAGTTTGATTTTAGTTTTATTAAAATTTAAATAATTTAATAATTAACAGATTTTAATTAACAAGAGATTTTCAGTTATTTTTCAGTTCGTCAGCAAGCTCCAATTCACCAGGAATGCGGCGAAGATGATCAAGGAGATGGATTCGAACTGTCACAAGGGCTGCACCTGCCAGGTTAAGGGACTTTGCGACGAGTGCCTCCTTCCGGTGAGTTTCTGGTTCTTTTGATGCCTTCCGTGGCCTACCCCTGATTTTTGGATTGGGGAGGTTACTTCAAAACTAGCTGTAGTTTTGGCCTCCCGTGGTCCAGCTGTGGTTTTGACGTCGCCTCCCTTGGCCAGCTGTGGTTTTGACGTCTCCTCCCTTAGCCAGCTGTGGTTTTGACGTCTCCTCCCTTAGCCAGCTGTGGTTTTGACGTCGCCTCCCTTGGCCAGCTGTGGTTTTGCCGTGGCCATTCTCTCTCTCTCTCTCTCTCTCTCTCTCTCTCTCTCTCTCGTTCTCTCTCTCTCTCTCTCTCTCTCTCGTTCTCTCTCTCTATTCTCAACTCTCTCTCTCTCTCTCTCTCTCTCTCTCTCTAATTCCCTCTTTACAGGATGACTGCCTCTTCTGTGACATCACCGCCGATGGCCTCATTGTGGACCCCAAATCTGACGATATGTCCACGCTCGGCATGGCCCGGTTAGTTTTTCATCTTCTCTATTCAAATTCTTTCTAATTTGACTCACCCTATTTTCAGCGCCGTCGTTTCCTGCGGCAAGGACTGCTCCTGCATTGCTCCCCACCGCCGGCAGATTCCTGCTGTAAGTTTTTTTTTAATTTTATTTTTTTTATTTATTTAGAAAGTTTTTTTCTTAAAGGGACAGTCAGGCGGCTTTTGCAACTTTGTCTCATATGAAAGAGAAAATTCAGCTGTACAAAAAACTCTTTGGGACCTTATGTCGCAAAGCCCTAGTTTTTGAGAAAATCGGCCTCGAAGTGGCCGATTTCGGGTTTCCATCTACAGAAAGTGTAGATGGCCCGGACGGTCAATGTGTCCTGGGTTTAGTGGCGGTCTAATTTGAATGAGAGAATGAGGGAAATGAGGAGGGCGCGAGACGATTTAGCATTTTTAATTATGCAAAATAACCGACCGTATCCAATGAAAAGGAAATGAAAAAGCCGCCTGACTGTCCCTTTAAGTTTTTCTTATTTATAAACTTTTAAAGCTCAAATTCAAATTTAGATTCCTCGACAGCGTCCGTTGGTGGTCTTCCTCGATCCTGTCAAGGGATGGTCCGTGAGGGCCCTCATGGACATGAAGAAAGGAGAGCTCGTCTCCGAATACCTCGGCCAGGTTCGATTTTTTAGGCTTTAAAGTGGCCTGAGGTTTCCTGTATTCGAAAAAGCGGCCTTAGGTTGCCTAGATTCGAAAAAAGCGACCTTAGGTTGTGCCAAGATTCCAAAAAGCGGCCTGAGGTTGCCCATATTTGAATAATGCAGCCTAATCTCTATTTCCAGGTCATGACCGACGATGAGGCCGATGGTTTGGACGAATCGTACAACTTCTGCATCGGACAGTCGCTCGTGGTCAACGCCTCTCAATTCGGGTGATTTTTTAAAAATTCTATTTTTTTAATAACATTTTTATTTAAATTAATTATTTTTAACTCAATTTTTATAATATTAATTTAAATATTTTGCAAATTTACAAAATCTATTTTAATTAAATAAAAATGGCCTTTTTATTTATATAAAATGTTTATTTAATTTCAAAAATATATTTTAAATAATTAATTAATGATTATTTTTTAAATTAATTTAAATAACTTAAGTGAATTTACAACATCGATTTTTCTTATATAAAATAGATGTTAATTAAATTAGTTCGTTTTTAATTTAATAATTTTGTACATTTACAAATCGCTGTATAATTAAAATAAATATTTTGTAAAATTAATTAGAACAGTTTTTTTTTAAAAATTTCTTTTTTTTGTTTGGTTTTTTAAATAATTTATATTATTGTAAATTTAAATAAAAAAAGGAAGTTTAAATTATAAGAATTTCAGAAACGAAGCGCGTTTCTTCTGTCATTCATGCGATCCGAATATGGTGGTGGTACGCGTGTACGACAGGGGAACCGGTGAACCGGAGACCTTCCATCGCATGGTGATGGTGACTGCAAGGGACATAAAAGCGGGTAAGTGCTCGCTTTATGCTAATTTTTAATCGATTTTTTTAAACCTCAGGCCGCTTTTTAGAATCTTGGCAACTTCAGGCCGCTTTTTTAGAATCTTGGCAACCTCAGGCCGCTTTTTAGAATCTTGGCAACCTCAGGCCGCTTTTTAGAATCTTGGCAACTTCAGGCCGCTTTTTTAGAATCTTGGCAACCTCAGGCCGCTTTTTAGAATCTTGGCAACCTCAGGCCGCTTTTTTCAGGAGAAGAGCTCACTTTCGACTATCACCCTGACTCCAAGACGAGGATGGAGGGAGACCCTCGCCCGCACAACAAACCCAGGAATGGCTACAGTACCTGCAAGTGAGTAATTGGAATATTGGTCTTTAAAGGCTGCTATTGCTCGCTTTATGCTAATTTTTAATCGATTTTTTTAAATTTTTTAATTCAACTTAAATGTAAAAATTTTTTTTCAAAACCTCGTTTAAAGACTGCTAAAGGTCGCTTTATGCTAATTTCAAAATCGATTTTTTTTTAAAACTTATAGTTCTAATTAGAAATTTTAGGTGGCCGCTGTATGCTAATTTTTCATCAACTCTTTTATTTATTTCAAAAAAATCTTTTTTTTTAAATCTCTTTGAAACTTAAAATTCTAATTAAACTTAAACATTTTCAGGTGGCCGCTTAATATCAATTTTTAATCAATTGTTGTATTTATTTATTTTAAATTTAAAAAACATTTCTTGTTTAAAGACCGCTAAATGTCAGATTAATTTTTTTGAACCTCTTTTAAAGACGGCTAGAGACCGCTTTATGCTAATTTTTATTCGGTGTAAAAAATATCTTTAAAACTTAAAATTCTAATTAAAAGTTAACATTTTCAGGTGCGCCACGGCCATCTGTCGCCAGTGGCTCTGAAGCCCCTCCCCGTCTTTCCACGCTGGCGCCTACGTCATCGCCAGCAACTTCTTCGCAATTTAATCATCAATGGACTGTATGACGACTGATCTAGCAATTGATGATGTTTAACACCGGTGTACATTAATTTCCTTATCTCGTTTAAAGCGGGTTCGTTATACCGATGCTCTCACATTTTGCCTCACAACCATTGATTGCACATGAAGTTTTGTTTGAGAGTTTTTTGTGTTTTGATTGATGAAAATGGCATTTTCAGGCCGCTTTGAGGCGAAAATGAGAACCTCAGGGCGCTTGGTCTTACTGGGAACAGTATTCTGTCAGCCTCAGCCCGTCTTGGGACCTCTGGACGCTTCAAAAATTTGAAAATCCTCAAAAAAATGAAATGGAAAATATTAGTGCTGTAGTTGTGAAACATCAATTTTTCAATTGAAAGTTGGTCAAGAACAGGCCAGAAAGGGTCCAGTTTTAGCCCAAGTATTAGTTCTGAAGTAATATTTCCAAAATTTAACAAAAACAAATTTACTTGATTTGTTAAATTTTGTTACAACAGCCTAATTTTGGCACGTTTTGACTTATTTAATAATTATTCTTCAAAAAAATTTGAAGAAAAATATTTTATTTTTCAACATTTGGTAAAACTCGTTTACAAGTACTTTTTGTGTGAAAAACAGGGGGTTAAACCAGTTTTTCATTTTTAATGTGAAAACAAAATTCAATTGTAAAATTGGTGTTTCATAACTAAAACACTAAATTTTTCCAGTTTTGAGGCAACTAAAAAAACGAAAAATTTACGAGCAATCGAGTGAAATACGTTATTTTGCTCGCATTTGAACTTTGAAAACAGCGCGAGCGAAAAAGTGAAATTTTATCAAATTTTTTGAGGTTTTTCTAATTTTTTAAGCGTCCATCGCGACTTTTCGTTGAATACGCCAGAAAGAGCTTTTGTACACACTATTTGCCATCGTTTGCCACCAACCAGAAGTCTGTAGCTTGCTGAGATAGCCAAATACTGAACTTTGAATTCTGGGCTTGGGTCTTGGGCTGAAAAGTAGTTTATTTCTCTCTCTCTCTCTCTCTCTCTCTCTCTCTGTCTTTGTCTCTGTTTCTTTCTCTTCTCTCTCTCTCTTTCTCTGTAATTTCAAAAGAATCGAAGTTCCCGCCACACAAAAACGCAGACTCTCTCTCTAAACTAACATTTTCCTCCTCAGTAATTGTGACGTAAAAATGCAATTTTTCGTCGCTCCAGACAGAAATACGGAATCTGTTTTCTTCAACAAAATCGTCTAGCCATTTCTGGCTTTTTCGAAAACGGCACAAAGTTCGGAAATTGGTCTAAAGTTAAATAATTTTAAATTAAATAATTTTGTTGGTTACGAACCTTTTGCAAAATTGGAAGAAGAAGTTCCGTAGGAAGAGAACCAATCGATAATGGCATTGTAGTAATTAGCAAATGAGCCGAATGGATAAAAGTGACCTAATTTTTGAACGGAATAAAGCGAAGAAAAAAAAGCGGTAGAATGGAGCGCGAATACTTTCAGAGTCAGAGATAGAATTTAAGAGGGCTTGAAGAGAGAGAGAGAGAGAGAGAGAGAGAGAGAGAGAGAGACTCAGACGCATCTGCTCTTAGAAATAAAAGGACAAAATAATTTATTCATCAACCAAATCAATTAATTTAAAAATCCAAGATCAACGGCCAGGTAACTCCCATCTTGGGAAACTCTCCCAAAGAAGCTTGAAAGCAGCCTGGTCACTCTCTGCTTCCATAAAATCGTTGAAAAAAACCGATAGATCATACGGTAGACGGTAGAAAAGATGGTTTTGAAGGCAACTTAGGATTTTTTCACGATCGTCTTCTTCCAAGAAGTAGACATCAAAAGCGCCCTGAATTGCGATGTTACTTACTTAGTAAATAAGGTAAATACCTTATGTTCGTTGACAATGGCTACTCCCCCATCGACGTGTAGTTTGTAGAAAGTGTTCTCGAGACGCTAAAAAGTTAAAAATTGCTATTAACGTTAAAAAATTATTATTAATTGTGAGATTAGATGAAAGCTTACATTTTGCCATTGTCCCCAGTGCCCAACTCCTTTCCATATTTGCTCAATCCCAGGGGTCTGGGGAACATTGGGTTGAAGGATATTCATTTTGGGAAGTTTTAGTTTAATTAGATTTCTTCTTGCTCTTCGGTCAGTTTTAACTTCCTGAAAAGAGATTAAGAGAAGGACTGAGGGAGGGAGATAAAGAGAATGAGACGGAGAGAGAGAGAGAGAAAATTAGGGTTAGAGATGTGAGGGAGGGAAAAGAGAGAGAGAGAGAGAGAGAGAGAGAATTAGGGTTAGAGATGTGAGGGAGAGAAAAGAGAGAGAGAGAGAGAGAGAGAGAGAGAGAGAGAGAGAGAATTAGGGTTAGAGATGTGAGGGAGAGAAAAGAGAGAGAGAGAGAGAGAGAGAGAGAGAGAGAGAGAGAGAGAGAGAGAATTAGGGTTAGAGATGTGAGGGAGAGAAAAGAGAGAGAGAGAGAAAGAGAGAGAGAGAGAGAGAGAGAGAGAGAGAATTAGGGTTAGAGATGTGAGGGAGAGAAAAAGAGAGAGAGAGAGAGAGAAAAGAGAGAGAGAGAGAGTACCCACTTTTAGGAATTTATCCAGAATCTCGCGCTGATCTCTATTTCCCCCAAGATAGATGTTTGCTTCTGTAGAATTGCAAAATAGTTGAGACAGAGAAAAAGTAGGAGTATCCTTAATGTTCATGCGCATTTTTCTACAATGCTGAAAATTTTATAACTTCAAAACCATCAGATTGTTAGTACTTACAGAAACAGGCCATTTCGAAAAATCATCAATTGTTATTGGGCCCCATACTCGTAGTTTAAAGAAGCGAACGCATTCGATCAGTTTTCCATAAGGCTCATTCACATATAGCCAGTCACAAGTAATTTGCATTTTGCTTATAGTTGGGTCAACCTCTTCGAAAAAGATTCTTTTATGTATATTTTCTATAATTGTTAAAGTCTGAATATTAAGTTTTTTTTTAAAAGTAGTTTTATAATCTTACAAAATCAACCTTGCGGAAGTGAAGTGCAGCCAATTGTTTGTATGGATTTGTAATTACAGCCACTTTAGAACCAGTGTAGACTCTGTATTGTGTCTTGGGCTGAAAAGTAGTTTATTTCTCTCTCTCTCTCTCTCTCTCTCTCTCTCTCTCTCTAAACTCACATTTTCCTCCTCAGTAATTTTAACGTAAAAATGCAATGTTTCGTCGCTCCATGCAGAAATACGGAATCTATTTTCCTCAACAAAATCGTCCAGCCATTTCTGGCTTTTTCTAAAACGGCATAAAGTTCGGAAATTGGTCTAAAATTGATTTTTGGTTAATTTAAAATTAACTAAAATTAAATGTATATTAATTTATATTGTTTATTTCTTCCTACAAACCTTTTGCAAAATTGGAAGAAGAAGTTCCGAAGGAAGAGAACCAATCGATAATGTGGCATTGTTGTCATTAGCAAATGGACCGAGTGGGATAAAAGCGACCTAATGTCTGAACAGAATAAAGCGATGAAAAAAGCGGTAGAATGGAGCGCGAATACTTCGGATTCGAGACATAAGTTTCTTTATTGACAGTTTTCTCTCAAAGTTAGAAATCCAATTTTTTTTCTTCCAGTTGTCTGACTCTCTGCGTCTCTAACCTCTTCCAGTTGTCTGACTCTCTGCGTCTCTAACCTCTCCCAGTTGTCTTTCTCTCTGCGTCTCTAACCTCTTCCAGTTGTCTTTCTCTCTGCGTCTCTAACCTCTTCCAATTATCTGTCTCTCTGCGTCTCTAACCTCTTCCAGTTGTCTTTCTCTCTGCGTCTCTAACCACTTCCGGTTGTCTGACTCTCTGCATCTCTAACCTCTTCCAGTTGTCTGACTCTCTGCGTCTCTAACCTCTTCCAGTTCTCTGTCTCTCTGCGTCTCTAACCTCTTCCAGTTGTCTGACTCTCTGCGTCTCTAACCTATTCCAATTATCTGTCTCTCTGCGTCTCTAACCTCTTCCAGTTCTCTGTCTCTCTTTTTTTTTTGAGAATTCAACAGGATTTATTCACATCAAAAAAGCGGTGTCTTCTCATTAGCCCCCTTTTGGACCTTTTTCTTCTTTGAAGAAAAGAAGTGGCCAATCACGACTCCCAGCATAAGGACCAATCCGAAGAAAGTGAACCTGACGACAATGCTATTTTCATAAGTTAATTTCTGAAACTTAGGTAGTGCTGAGGTTAAGGCCTTAACAACCTTAGGTGCGTTGTCATTAGGTTCTAGAGACCGTGTCATTGGAATTACACAACTACTGAGAGAAGAGAGATTTCTATCGTAGGCAGCCATGTCTTTGGTCCAGTAGTCGATTACTGCCCTGAAAGAAAGTTTCCCTCTCTCTCTCACTTGCTCTCCCCCTCTTTCTCTCTCTCTCTCTCTCTCTCTCTCTCTAACCTCTCAAAATGCATCTCATTCTTCGGCATCCGTCCTGTCTTCACATTCACATCCACCGAATAGTAGTTATCATGATCTGGCCTAAAAGGCTCCCAATCTGAATCAAAATTCACCTTTTCAACTGAAATCTCTCACCTGAATCAGGAACTCCTGTCTTAACAAAGTTCAAAAAGTACTTAGGGTAAAGTTTAGCCAAAACTGCCTCATTCTCATCTGGTTCGAAGCGATGAACTCCCATTATGTAGGAAAGGTCATCTGTGTGGTTTGGGTGGCGCCAGTTACGGTAGGAGTACATGTAACACTATGAAATAGGATAAGGTAAGCCATTTAAGGGGGTTACCTTAGCTCCAGCGTTTGTCATGGCGGTGGCGGTTGTATGAGCATATAGGAAGAGGGACTGGGTTTCAGTCACTGTTGAGTTGAAAGCTAGAAGGTAAAATAGAGAGAAAGAAGGTAAGGTAATTATAAGGTTAAGGTTAAGGTTAAAGTTAAAGTTAAGGTTAAGGTTAGGGTTAAGGTAAGGTTAAGGTTAAGGTTAAGGTTAAGGTTAAGGTTAGGGTTAGGGTTAAGGTTAAGGTTAAGGTTAGGGTTAAGGTTAGGGTTAGGGTTAGGGTTAAGGTTAAGGTTAAGGTTAAAGTTAAGGTAAGGTAAGGTGTATGTATCCAAACTCACAAATGTTCCCTTCCCTCAAGTCTTCTCTGTATTTCTTAGCCACCGCCGTTGGATTTCTAAATCCCAAAAAGTCGGCATTCGTTACAGCATAGTCTCGGTTCATATAATTCAGTTCGTACCACGTAGCTCCGGTTAGAAGAGGTATTTTCTAGAAGAAAAAACATTTTTATATCTTAAAAAGAGGTTCTTACGGGGGCATTCTGAATGAGTTCCAGTGGAGTTGTTCTGGAAAAGAGAGGTTCAGCCATGATGTACCCTTGCATAATGGCGTCTTTGTCTTCTTCCTCAATCTGCCGTTGGATTCTGAAAATGTGTCTCTGTCTGTCTGTCTCTCTCTCTCTCTCTCTCTCTCTCTCTCTCTCTCTCTCTCTCTCTCTTACGCCAATAGTTCATGAGCATCCTTTGTCCTCATACAATCAACCATCTCCCTCACGAAGTTGTCGCTAGGTTCTCCTACATTAACGTACGGCGAGCACTAAAACAACCCAAATTAATTTGGTAGCGAACTTAGTTTTACCCCAGCTCTTCTGATATACTCTAAAGTCATAGACCTATGTTTTATTTGATTAGAAGGTAGGACAATTGCAGGAGACATGGAGATGACACGATGGAACAACCTAAAATCAGTTTTAGTTATTGATTTGTAAAGTTTTAAAGTTTTAAATCTCACTTTCTATGTGGGTCAATGTTTCTGGAGAAGGCAATGCTTGTGACGGTTGTTCCACCTCCTGAGTGACCAAATAGGGTGACTCTCTTTTTGTCTCCTCCGAAGGCTTTGATGTTGTCTTGGACCCATTTTAGAGAGAGGATGATGTCTAGAATGGAAGAGGTTAGAGAGAGAGAGAGAGAAAGGGAGAGAGAGAGAGAGAGAGAGAGAGAGAGAGAGAGAGAGACCTACCGTAAAGTGGAAGATTCCTTGGAACAACATTATCATTTCCAAATGATAGTAATCCAGAAAAGCCTAGTCTAAAAGCGGTAATCACCAGTACCACATCTGAAAGAGAATGTGAGAAAGTGAGAATGTGATGAATTTGGAGTGTGAGTTAGTGAGAATGTGGGGCAATGAAAATGTGAGCAAGTGTAAATGTGAGATAATGAGAATGTGATGAAATAGGAATGTGAGTAGGTGAGAATGTGAGATATTGAGAATGTGAGCAAGCGTGAACGTGAGGAAGTGGGAATGTAATGTATTGAGACTGTGAGGAAGTGAGAATGTGATTACGTGGGAATGTAAGTTTGTGTGAATGTGAGGAAATGAGATTTTGAGGTAATGAAAATGTGAGGAAGGACCACAGGATGAAATTGAGAATGTGAGAATGTGAAATTGTGAAAAAAGTGGGTATGTGAGGAAGTGAGAAGGTGAGGGAATGAGAATGTGATAAAGTGGGAATGTGAGTAAATGTCAATGTGAGGCAATCAAAATGTGAGCAAGTGTGAATGCGAGAAAGTGGTGGAAATATGAGGAAATGAGATTGTGAAAAAAGTGAGAATGGGATGAAATAGGAATGTGACTAAGTGTGAATGTGAGGAAATGAGACTGTGTGAAAATGAGAATATGAGAAGGTGTGTGAATAAGAATCAGATTCTCACTTCTCACATGTGAGGAAGTGAGAATCTGATAAAAGTGGGAATGTGAAGAAATGAGAAAGTGTGAGAATTTGATAAAGTGTGAATGTGAGAAAGTGGTGGAAATAGTGGAAATGAGATTGTGAGGAAGTGAGAAAGTGAAAAAAGTAAGTATGTGAGGAAGTGTGATTGTGAGGTAATGAAAAAGGACAACACGGTGAAATTGAACATGTGAGAATGTGAAAAAGTGAAAAAGGGAGAAAGTGAGAATGTGATGACGTGAATGTGAAAATGTGAAAAGTGAGAATGTGAGATAGTGAAGAAGTGCGAAAGCAATTTTACCCCCAGATCCAAAATTCTCAACCAAAATGCCATCAGGGAACATCACAGCCGAGTCCAAATTGAAGCCTCCTCCATGGACGTAGAACATAACAGCACACTTTTTAGACTTCTGTAATAAAATACAGTACTTTTAACCCAACGAGGTTACCAAACAACGATCAGAAGTGAAGATGTTTACGTGGAGGCAGTCTTCATCCACCCATTTCTGGGGGCTTTTGGTGTTGGTAGAGTTTGACATACAGGCAGGGCCATAGGCTAAAAAAAACGTGTGTGATTGTGTGAGTGTGTGCATGTGTGAACGTGTAGGGGTTGTCCTTCCCCACGGCGGCCGATTCCATACGGGTGCCAGTCGCAAAAGTTTGTCTGTGACGGAAAACTGGCTTTTCAAACTCGCAATTTTCAAAAGATTCAAAGTTCCCACCAGAAAAAAACGAAGAGGACATTTACTGCGTAAACACAGTGCATTACACGCGTAAAAACCGCGTTTTCGATCAATTTTTGACTTTTGATAAGACCATAAGTTTACGAAACTTACAAAGTTACTTTACAATCTTTTTTAATGTTTTAAACCTATTAAATATGTTGACAGTAAAAAAACTAACCTGTGGCATCCCTAACTCCACTCCAAGATTTAGCTGGTTGCGGTAAGGCATACCTCAATTGAGCCACAGGAGGTTGAGCAAAAGGGACATGCTTAAATTAGGGTCTTAAGGTTATTAAGTCCCTAAGAACTTAAGATAACTAAGGTGTTTACCTTAAAAGCATGAACTAAAGAACCATCCTTGGCTGTGAATTCGGCCCCTTTGAGGGAACCCAACTTGGTGTTAATAGTTATAGATGAGACCAAAGTAACTATTGATATTAGTAAAAGGGGTAACATTTCTGGAAAGAGTGGGTTGTTGTATGCAAATTAGGAGAAACGGTCAAAATCGCAAGGACAAGAAATGACAAGGGGTCAGTCGCGCACTGTCTTATCTCGGTTGTGCCAAGAAAAGTGCAACAAAAACAAGGCGATAAACAGGATTGATCTTTGATCTCTCTCTCTAGCGCGCGCTCTCTCTCTGTGTCTCTAACCATCTCTTTGTCTGCGTATCTAGCCATCTCTCTCGGCGTCTCTAACATCTCTCTCTCTCTCTCTCTCTTTCTCTCCCTCTATCTCTCTCTCGTCTATAGCCATTTCTGTCTGAGTCTCTAACATCTCTCTCTCTCTCTCTCTCTCGGCGTCTCTAACATATCTCTCTCTGTCTCTGTCTCTCGCTCTAACCATCCCTCTGCCTGCGTCTCTAACCATCTCTCAACGTCTCTAACATCCCTTTATGCATGTCTGCGTCTCTAACATATCTCTTTTTATCGGTTGGTCTGCGTAACTCTCTCTCTCTCTTTCTCTCTCTCTTTCTCTCTCTCTTTCTCTCTCTCTCTCTTTCTCTCTCTCTCTCTCTCTCTCTCTTTCTTTCTCTTTCTCTCTCTCACTCTAAATTGTCCCGCTGCCATTTACACCCATTTCACTTGTCCAAATCTGTCATTTGTGACTTTCTTAAACATGAGAAATACCATATTTTGCTAATTAAACCATTAAATAGTATCGATTTACCAAAAATCAAAACAATTTCTGAATTCACCTCATCAAAACGATTCGAATGACACCAAATTTATCCGTTTTAATTGAAATTTAAGTTATTTCCCAGTTTTAGACCACCGCTATCTATGTCCCTTTCGCTTCAGGAACACTGCCAGTTGCCGATTGTGACCACCAACAAGAATTTTCGGCCACTGACCATGGAATTCCGCAAAATCCCTATTTTTAAAAGGTATTTTTAAAATAAATAACATATTTTAATATTTTTATTTAATTTAAAAGCGCTAATTTATTTATTTAAATTTAAAAAAAAGCAATTCACATAATTATCTCATGCATTTTGCCTCCTAATCTTCTGCGGAATCTGCGCTCCTTCGCTTTGAGACCGATTTGAATGCCACCGCTTTCCCGCCTTTTTGTGCGACGCGGTCGGCGTTTTGGCCGTGGGCCAGGCTTATCGACCGCGGCTCCCAGGACGAATCCTTCCACGCGAGACCAACGATTCCGGCGGCAGACTTGATTTTTCAACGAGATGCCGTCAACCAGAGGTATTTTTTAATTTATATATTAAGAATATTGCATAAAATACAATATTTTAGTTATTTATAACATAAAAATATAAAATAAACAAGTGAAATAGACCCAGAAAGGTGGAGTTTCGAAATAGGCCCAGATTGCGCCAAAACGGATTTTTTTGTAGTTTGTTGTTATTTCTTGTTTTCTTTCAATTTACAAATCAAACTACAAAAATTTAGTAATTTTAATTAATATAAATTCAAAAATACCGTGAAAATTCCGATTTTCGCTATTTAAGTTCATTTTTTTCGGTTGTTAAACGACTTTTTCACTTTATCTGTTAATTTAACTGATTTTAGACGTCTAAAAATCAAATATATCTTAAAATAAGTGAGAAATTGTAGTTTTAAACTTAATTTCGTTGAAAATGGATTTTTTCAGTTTTCATACGATTTTTACACTTTTTTTGGTTATTTAGACGTTCCAAAGAGCTTATGTGTGCTAAAATAATTTAAAAAATATGTAAAAATAGTTTAAAATAGCTTAAAATCAGAGTTTTTCGTAATAAACTGTTTCAAGCGGTCTTAGGTTGCCATAAGCGGCCTTACCTTCTAGACTTTTCCACTTTCTTTGATGATTCAACACATTTTACACCTTTTAAATTTCAATTATTAATTTAAATAAGTGATAAATCGATATTTCAAACATAATTCGTTTAAAATAAATTTTTAAAAGTTTGTATACGATTTTTATAATGTTTTGGTGTGTTAACACATTTAAAAGCGTTTACATCGTTAAAGGAGGTTATATACGTTAAAATAATCGAGAAAAAATTGTGAAAATCCCTTAAAATTAGCTGCAAATCAGATTTTTTGTATTAAACAGTTTTAGGCGGCCTTAGGTTGCCAGAAGCGGCCTTAGCTTCCACTTTTTTGTATTTTCAGGTACCCCAAAACGCACGCGAAGTGTTTCTCAACGAGAAGCCGACAAATCTACAGAAGTCGATGTTGAACACCAGGAGGAGGAAGTCAAGGCTCCCATCTCTCCCCAGAAGCGAAGTATGCATTTTTTTTCCTTCCTAGTGGCCTTAGGTTACCCTAAGCGGCTTCCAAGCGGCCTAAGGTTACCAAAAGCGGTCCAGAAGCGGCCTAACGCTGCCATATTTAAAATAGCTTCAAAATATGATTTTAGCTCGCCGAGGCGTCTCGAGCCATCTCAAGTCACCGGAGAGACATGAAGAGGTGGAGGAAACGATGCAGAGCCCCCGAGGAAAACGCAGAAAAGTCGAAGAAGAGGTGATTTTTATTGATTTTCTGGATTATTTTATTGATTTTTCTTAATTTTTATTTATTTTTCTAGATTTTTTTTCAATTTCCCCTTAATTCCAGACCAAACTCACCGTCCATACGCCCCGTCGCCGTACAAGATCCACGGTTGAGCAGCAGCCAGTCGAAGAAATGTAAGTTTTTGTGCCTTAAATTCAAATTTTCTTGCCTTAAATTAAAATATTCTAGCTTAAAATTCAAATTTTCTTCATTTTAGGCCTCCGCCTGAAGCGACCACCTCCGACGCCGGTAGTGAGAGAATCGGCAGTGACAGCGGAGAAGTGGAGAAAAACGCCAAGGGGTTGGATTTTTATTTAATTTTTTTATTGTTTTTAAAGTTATTTTTAAATTTTAAAGCTATTTTTAAGGTTTTAAGATATTTTAAAGTATTTTAAGGCATTTAAAAAAATAATAAATCGATTTAGGAGGAGCAGGAAGGTGAGCTTCATGGCTGAGGTGGAGACGCCGGGCAGTCCGTCGACTGGGAGGAGTGTTAGGAACAGACAGCCGAGCAGGAGGATGATGGAGAGCAAGATGGTAAGGGATGCAGAGGAAGCCTCAGGCCGCTTTGGAAGGAAGCTGGCAGCCTCAGGCCGTCTTGGAAGGAAGCTGGCGGCCTTGGATCGCTTTTTTCAAATCTGCCTTACTTTTATCCGCTGTTTTTTTTTTGGAATTTAGGCAACCTCAGGCCGCTTTTTGGAATTTGGATGACTTCAGGCCGCGAATAAAGCCAACCTCAGGCCGCTTTCTTTTAATCTAGGTAACCTCAGGCCGCTTTTGAGGAGTTTTGAGAGATTCAGGCCGCTTTGGAGGGAACCTGGCAGCCTCAGGCCGCTTTTTAAATCTAGACAATCTATAACCGCTTTTTATTTTAAAAAAGCTGCGCAACATTTTTGGAATCTAGGTAACCTAAGGCCGCTTTTTTGTATTCTGCGTGGCCTCAGGCCGCTTTTAAGACTTCTGGATGACCTCAGACCGCTTTTTATAATTTGGTTAACCTCAGGCCGCATTTTTGAGTCTAGACAACCTCAGGCCGATTTTTGGAATTTAGGCAACCTCAGGGCGCATTTTTTAATCTAGGCAGCCTCAGGCCGCTTTTTATTAGAATTCAGGCAACCTCAAGCCGTTTTCGACTGCTCCTGGTAACCTCAGGCCGCTTTAATGAAATCTAGGCAATCTAAGCCCGCTTTTCAGTTTAGATAACCTCAGGCCGCCTTAAAAGCTTCTAAGCAACCTTGGGCCGCTTTTTGGAATGTAGGCAACATCAGGTCATTTTAAATTACTCCTGGCAGCCTCAGACCGCTCTAGCCGACTCCTGGCAGCCTTAGGCCGCTCTTTTTTTGTCCTTGACACAATTCTAATCTCCCTTCTTTCCAGGACGAGGCTCTTCTCCAGGAGGCCTTGGGCTCGGCCCGCCGTGGCTCCCGTGCGCCCACTGTCATCAAGCAAGAAGTGGAAGAGGAGGAGGAAGAAACCGTCGAAGTGGAGCAGATCGCAGATGAGCAGCCTCCTCCTGAAGAACCCCCTTCCGATGTCCATATTCTGATGACTGAGCCCCCTCAGGCCCAGGAGTACAAGCAGGTCCAGGAGCAGAGGATCCAAGTCCAGGCCGCTTTGGCCGAGCCTTCTGTGGAGGAGAAGCAGACGCCGAAGAGGGGAGGAAAGCGGCAGAAGGCGGGGGCTGATGGAGATGGACCTCATTTGGGTCCTCCGCCGAGGACTGTCGTTTTCAAGACCATCTCCACCCCGCAGGCACCGGAGGGAGAGAGGAAGAGGACGGTTTCTTCGTCGTCGAACCAGGGCAGCCCGTTGAAGCCCATTCTTACTGTCAAAGGTTGGTTTGGCTGTATTCTAATTTTTTAAACTATCGTAATCTCCTTAATATGGCCTTAAAATAGTAAAACAATATAGTGGTCCTTCAAACATTTAATTTGTTTTTAAATTACATTTTTTTTTGAATTTTTTTTTTCAAAATTTTTCAAATTAAATTAATTTTTTAAAAAAAGTGTCTAAAACATTTGTTGAAAAACTTTACTCTCCTTTCCATACCTATTTTTACTAAAAATTAAAAATTAAATAAAATTAAAAAGGAAATGATAATTTTTTTTTAATTAAAAAAAACTAAAAGTTCAAATTTTAAAAAAAGTAATAAAATATTTTTTAAAGATTTAAATTTTTTACTTTTTATTTTATATTTTAAAACGTTTAATTCCTATTTTATCCTCTTTTTTACGAAAAAAGTATGAAATTAAAAGTTGAAAAAAATACTATTTTTTAAAATTTTTAAAATTTGTTCTAAACTTTTTTTCACAAACTTTATTTTAACATTTAACTTTATTTAACCTTTTTTAAAACTAACTTTATAATTTTTTAAAATAACTAACCTATTCCACCTTTTTTATAACGTTTCCAAAAAAAATTTGTTTTAATTTTGAAAAATGTTGAAAAAAAGGGGTTTATCATATTGCTGAAAAGTGCTTTTTGTGGGTGCTATATGCAAATGAGGGTCTAACTCCAAATTTTGATAAACAGTTTTTTCTAAGGCCTTTAAATTCTAGGAAAAACTACCGTAATCTCCTCAAAAACGAGGTTTTCTTCTTAAAACTACCGTAATCTCCGTATTTAGACCTAGAAACATTGAGAAAGTACCGCAATATGCTAATCAATGAGTATTTTCAGACGGAGCCAAGGTCCTTTCGATGCCTCCGCTGCTGCGTCCCCCTGGATCCAAGGCCCCCGAAAAGTTGGAAATGAAGACCGAGGCTGTGCACAATCAGCCTTCCAAGGTTTGTTTTCTTAAGAATTTGGCAACCTCAGGCCGCTTTTTTGGAATATAGGCAACCTAAGGCCGCTTTTTCAGCCGCTCCACCTGGCTCAGCACATTCGCTCCGGCTGGGATCTTCCTGAAGAACATCGTCCGAAGGGCGCCGCCCGTCCTGTGGTTTTGACTCCCGCCCCTGGTGACGTGACGCCCGCTCAGGAGAAGGTAAGCCTCAGGCCTCTTTAGACCATTTCCGGTAGCCTCAGGCCGCTTTAGACCATTTCCGGTAGCCTCAGGCCGCTTTGAGGCCAATTCCGGTAGCTGAAAGTCTACAAATTCAGTTTCAGGCACAGTACTACCCGCCTGCTTCGGAAGATCAGAAGCCTCCGCGAGAGATGGTTCATCACCAGGAAGAAGAGCAGCAGATCCACGTGGATGAGAGTGGAGAGGCCTACGAAGTGATCGACGAGAGTGGGCAGCAGATGGTCTACGAGGAGGTGGTCCACGATGACATCGAGTACGCGGAACTGCCGCCGGATGCTGAAGGTAAGCAAGCGGCCTGAGGTCACCAGAAAAAGCGAAAAGTGGCCTGAGCTCGCCAGAAAAAGCGGAAAGAGGCCTGAGGTAGCCGGAAATTAGCATAAAGCAGCCTGAACCTCTCTTTTTCAGTTGTGATCGATCCGACCGACGAGGAAATGGACGAGGACGACCCGGCCGTGGAGGTTGACATCGAGGACGCACCGGAAATGGACATCGCTGGAATCAAGCAGGAAGCGCCTCATGGAGAGGTCAGTTCTCTTTCTCTCTCTCTCTCTCTCTCTCTCTCTCTCTCTCTCTCTCTCTAAACCTCTCTTTACCTCAAACTCTTCCAGGAAGACGACGACGCCCCTCCTCAGCTCGTTCCCGAACTTGGCCCCACCAGCACCGATCAGGGACGCAGACAGGAGGTGGGTAATTACGAATATTGCGAGCTGTTCCAATCTTCTCCGGACTGATATTTTGATGGATTTTGAATATGACAGAAGAGAAAAAGTGAAAAATTGGGAGATTATGGTGCAAAAACTAATATTTTGGTGTTTTTCAGGTTTACATGGAGGGAGAGAGCGGGCTGATCCGAGTGCAGTCGCCGGGAGGGACTTCGCAGTTTGTGCAGTTGGCTAGGGGAGAGGATGGTAAGAGAGAGAGAGAGAAGAATGATGGTTAGAGACGTAGAGAGATGGTTAGAGACGCAGATAGAGAGATGGTCAGAGAAGCAGACAGACATAGACATTTAGAGATGCAGACAGAGAGAGATTGTTAGAGACGCAGACAGGGAGATGGTTAGAGACGCAGACAGGGAGATGGTTAGAGACAAAGGCAGAGGGATGGTTAGATACGCAGATAGAGAGAGAGAGATGGTTAGAGACGCAGGGAGACGTGGTTAGAGACGCAGGGAGAGAGAGATTGTTAGAGACGCAGATAGGGAGACGGTTAGATACGCAGAGAGAGAGAGATGGTTAGAGACGCAGACAGAGAGAGATGGTTAGAGACGCAGAGAGAGCAAGATGGTTAGAGACGCAGAGAGAGCCAGATGGTTAGAGACGCAGACAGAGAAAAATAGTTTTTGACACGTTCCGCCAATGTTTACAGCCTTAAGCCGCTTTGAGCCCATTTCTGGTCCAAACCCAAAGTTGCCGAAATGCGGCTTTTAAAGGGGAAACAAGCAGGTCAGGCGGCCTATGGTCGCCAAAAAGCGGCTTTATTTGAGAGAGAGAGAGAGAGAGAGAGGGGGGGAAATGAGGCCTAATTAACCATTTCTGATTCCAGGAACCGAAATCTACGTGGATGAGAATGGCGAAGAGGTGCACATGGTGGAGGACAACCCGGAGGACCTTCGCACCGTGGAATTCAATTTCCTCGACAGCAAGAACATCTGCTGTGGCCTGTGCGGAGAGATCGTTCCCTACGAAACGCTGATGAGCCACCACCTGCCCAACCACCACCCGGATGTGTTGGGCGACGGAGGGATGAATCTGGAGGAGGTGCCCTACGAGAACTGGCTCAGGGACAAGTTGTACAACGAGAAGAAGAATATGGAGGGAGGGTTCAGGTGAGAGACGCAGAGAAGCAGAGATAGAAAAGGGAGAGAGTGAGGGGTTGGAGGAGACGCAGACGGCGAGAGGCAGACAAATGGCTTGACGCAGAAAGAGAGAAGAATGAGAGAGCGTTAGGGTGGAGGAGACGCAGGCAGTGAGAGGCGGTCAGAGACGCAGACAAGCTGAGGATATAGGTTAGAGACGCAGAGAGTCGGACAACCGGAAGTGGTTAGAGATGCAGAGAGACAGACAACCGGAAGTGGTTAGAGACGCAGAGAGACAGACAACTGGAAGTGGTTAGAGACGCAGAGAGACAGACAACTGGAAGAGGTTAGAGACGCAGAGAGTCAGACAACTGGAAGAGGTTAAAGACGCAGAAAGACTGGATTTTATGGTCAGAGACGCAGAGGAAATGCCAAAAGATCCAGCTAATTTGAATATTTTCCAGGTACGATGGTGGAATGACGAACGAGGAGATGATGAATCTCCGCATGCGAGGAGCCCGTCCTCTGCGCAAAGTCAGCCAGATCCGCGTCAATCCCGTCGAGATGACCCTTCCCCAGCTGGAGCTGGCTTTGAAGAAGAAAATGATCGAGAAGATGGGCAGAAAGGCAGGTTTTTCGTTGGTTTCTGTGAAAATTGCAAAAATTTGCATTTGGCCCCCAAAAGAAAATGCTGTTTCCCTCAAGAAATTTGTTTAAAAAAATCTTTTTTTCGCCAAAATTCGACGATTTTCCATTTTTAAATGATGAAATTTTCATTGTTTTGCCTGAAAATTGCAGAAATTTGCATATGCTCGAGAAAATGATTTTTTTTCTCGAAAACCTTGCTTTAAAAAAATCTTTTTTGGCCGAAAATTATGAAATTTTCATTTTTATGTTTGAAAATTGCGGAAATTAGCATGTTGTCCTCAAGAAAATTATGTTTTACTCAAGAAAGTAACTCAAACTACATATTTTTGCGCCAAAAATCGGCACTTGTTCATTTTAAATTGATGAAATTTTCATTGTTTTGTCTGAAAATTACTGCAATTTGCATATTGCACTGGAGAAAATAAAGAATCTTTTACTTTAAAAAATGTGATTTCCTCAAGAACATGCTTTTCTCTCTACACAAAAAACCAAAAATCGACCATTTCCCATTAAAAATGATGAAATTTACATTTTTTTTATTGCTGAAAATTTGCATATTGCGCTCAAGAAAATGCTGTTTTTCTCAAGAAATTTTGCTTTAAAAAATCCATCTTTTCGCCAAAAATTACGATTTAAAAAAAATTGGATGAAAAACGATGATATTTTCAGGTTCCCGTGGCTCTGGTGGACAAGCAGCACGCCCGCTGTGGCATCTGCAGTGCGGTGGTGTCGTTGAACAAGAAATTCGAGATCGTCCATCTCGTGCGCCATTTCAACGCCTGGCATCCGTCGGCCCATCGCTGTGCGGGGACGTGGCAGAACAGACCGGTCCAGCCGGCCAGTGGGAAACCGCTGTCCATTCAGGTGAGAGGCGGACGGAGAGAGAGGAGGGAGGGAGAGACGCAGAGGAATCCTAATTAGGGCACGCAGAAGACCGCTTTTTACAGCCTCAGGCCGCAGAAGACCGCTACTTAATTAGCATATTGCGCTCCACAACTCTCAATTTCAGGACTTTGCGGTGATCGATGTGAACATGGAGTCATCTGACAATCTACAGTGCATCTGGTGCGGAATGTTCATGGACCGCAATGCCCTGGCCATGCACTTCACCGAAGTTCACCCGGACGAGATAGAGGTTCCCAAGTGTCTTCTGTGTCTTCAGGTAGATTTCTAGCATTTTTTAATCGATTTTTAGCTTAATTTAGCGATTTTTAGCATATTTTAATGATTTTCTAAGTAACTTTTATCGATTTTCAGCGGATTTTCTTGAATTTTATAAACAGCACTAATGTTTTTTAGCGTTTTTAAATTGATTTTTTGCGCATTTTTATCGATTTTTAGCAATTTTTTATTCATCTTTAGCATATTTTATTAATTAAAAAAAATTTTTTTTAAACTGATTTTCGCGCATTTTTATCAATTTTTAATGTATTTTAATAATTTTCAGCATAATTTATTGGTTTTATAAGTATTTTAAATTTTAGCGTATTTTTTTCCGATTTTCTGTGGATTTATATAAGTTTTTATGTATTTTTTTATTGAATTTAATGTATTTTTCACTTAAAATTCCAATTTCAGGAGCTGGTGATCAACGCCCGTTTGTTGGAGAAGTACGGAGAGGACTTTGAAGTGGTGCTTCCCGATGAATTCCATGTGAAGTGCCACAAGTTCGAGCAGACCTACAGTACGGAGGCGGCGCTGGATAGGGTGAGAATTAGCATCTTGGCGATGAAAAGCCGCTTTTTGGCAACCAAAGACCTCTTTTTTTTTAAAATTAAAAGCAGCTTTTTGGCAACCAAAGGCCGCTTTATCCCCTTTTTGGCAATTAAAAGTCGCTCTTTGGCAACCAACGACCGCTTTTTGATAACCAAAGGCCGCTCGACCTGATTTTTGGAAATTAAAAGCCGCTTTTTGGCAACCAAAGGCCGCTTGACCCGCTTTTTCGAAATTAAAACATCATTTTCAGGCCATCGCCAAGAGGGTCCAAAAGATGCAGGCTTCTGGTTCTGCTGGTGACAGCGCCAACGGAGGAAATGACGACGACGATGAGGAGGAAACCGAGGATCGGGATACGGTAAGTCTCTCTCTCTCTCTCTCTCTCTCTCTCTCTCTCTCTTTTAACCCGAAAATGTGCTCCAATCGCAATTTTAACCCTTAAAATGCGCTCCAATCGTAATTTTAACCCAAAAATATGCTCCAATCGTAATTTTAACCCAAAAATATGCTCCAATCGCAATTTTAACCTGAAACGTGCTCTAATCCCAATTTTAATCTTCTCTCTCTCTCTCTCTCTCTCTCTAACGCTCTCTCTTTCCAGAATGTCACCAACAGTCGCATGAACTTCGGCCGTCGCCACAAGCCCAAGCGCAGTTTCGTCCAGCCCAGTCTGAGGTATTTATCTATTTTCATTAATTTTTTTTAATATTTTTTAAATTCATGATTTTTCAGACAAGCGGTGCCGGCGAATTCCAAGTACGTGGAGGCGGTGACGGAGTGCCAGTGGAAGTGCAAACTGTGCGGAGGAAACATCTTCGGAGCCGTCATTTCGGCCGGTAAGTGGCGTTTTATCGCCCTCATTTGCATATAGCGCTGTAAAACCGCGCTCCATTCGCAATTTGAGTCTGAAAATGTGCTCCAATCGCAATATCAGATCAAAACTACGCTCCAATTAAAATTTTTAGTCCAAAACTGTGCTCTAATCGCAATTTAAGTCCAAAACCGCGCTCCAATCGGAATTTTCGCTCAAAAAAATGCTCCAATTGAATTTTAACCTTAAAATATGCTCCAATCGCAATTTTAACCCTTAAAATGTGCTCCAATCGCAATTTCGGGTTTTCAGAATCGGAAAATTTGCATACAGCGCCATAAAAATGACCTTTTTGACTGACATCTGACGTATTTTCTCTCTTTCAGGAGCGATCAAGCACTACAAGCAGTACCACCCGGGAGAGATGGAAAGTATGCAGTACGAACTGTGCAAGGTCCATTTATTCCCCAATATTCTAATTTTTTTGCCAATTTTTTCTCACTTTTTTGTCATTTTTCTCAATTTTACCAGCTTTTCCAGCTTTTTTTCTCCCTTTATTCGAATTTTCCCCATTTCAGGCTCGTCTGGAGCGCGTTTCGGACGGTTGCATGGAATTCGTGCATCCGCAGCTGGTGGAATGCCTCATCTGCAATCTGACCTATGCTCTGCATAAGCCATACAACATGTGCAGGGGAATCCGGCATCTGAAGATCAAGCATCCCGAGATGATGCCCGAATTCGCGGGAGGACAGAAGAAGCAGTTCAGAGAGGGAGGGAAGAGAGGAGGTGATAGAAAGAGAGGAAAAAGCGGTCTTCTGCGGCCTGAGGCTGAAAAAAGCGGAAATTAGACTACTGCAGAGTAATTCCTCTATTTCCAGACATCCGCATGGGAGAGGTCATCGACGACCCGGAGATGCTGGCTCGCTTCAAGAACGAGTACAACGTGGACTTCGAGAAGGTCCAGACCCTCTACGGGGCCGACGGAGAACCCGTCTACGTTCTTCTGGGAGAGAACGAGACCCTGGATTCGGATACGGCCAAGGAATTGGCAAAGTCTCTGGAGGACGGGGATGGACCCCCCAGGGAGAAGAAGCCGCCCGTTGTGGCTACTCCTCAGGTGAGAAATAGAGAGCGGCCTGAGGCTACCAAAATGGCAAAATTAGGAACAATTTATTTTAAAATTGTGTTTTTTTTTTAAATTTTATTATTCAATTCAATTAAAAGTAATATATTCAATAAATATAAAGAAGCTGTTATTTTAAGAATTTAGATTTAATTTAAAATAATGTTTTCTTAAATATAAAATCTATTAATAAGCATTGATTCAATAAATAATAAAAATAAATAAACTGTTGATTTTAGAATTAAAATTTACTTTATTTTAAAATTATATTTTTTTATTTAATTAATTTTATAAGAATCTATTTTAAAATTTTTTTTTTTCTTTAAAATTAAATTAAATTAATAAGAATGTATTCAATAAAAAATAAAGAAACTGTTAATTTAAGGTTTTGAATTTAATTGTTATTTTGTTTTTTATAAAACTTAAATTAATAAGAATTTAGTTGTTAAAAATTTAAAAAAACACACATTTTTAAATTTATCTTTTAAAGCGGCCTGAGGCTGTCCAAAATAAAGTAATGTGTCAACGTCGATCTTTTCAGGTGGCTGATGCCGGTTTCGACGAAGAAGACCCGTACGGAGAGCTGGCGGAGGACGACGAAATGGCTGATATTGAGGCCAAGGCGGCGGAGCAGAGGAGGAGGCCTAGGGTTCGTTTTAGGGCCTAAGTCGACCCAAATTTGCATATTGCACCCCCAAATTGTCGCAAATTTGCATATTGCACCCACAAATTGTCCCAAATTTGCATTTTGAACCCTTAAGTTGTCCCACATTTGCATATTGCAACCACAAATTGTCTCAAATTTGCGTATTGCCGTGTTTTTGGAGTTTAAATTCTAATTTCAGGTGGTTCGTGGAGCGGTGGCTCAGCAGCCGGCTGAGGAGGAGGAAGAGGACACCTCGTTCTTGGAGATGGCTCCCAGCGGCAGTCGGCCGAAGGGACACGTGCTGGATGGAGGAGAGGCGGCGATGGACGAGGAGGCCGTCTACCACGAGGAGGAAGAGGAGGGAGTGGAACAGCAGTACGAATACTACGACGAGAATAATGAGGTAGGCTCAGGCCGCTTTGGACCATTTCCGGTAGCCTCAGGCCGCTTTTAGGCCATTTCCTGTAGCCTCAGGCCGCTTTAGACCATTTCCGGTAGCCTCAGGCCGCTTTAGACCATTTTGACCGCTTTCTGTCTCTATATTCTAATTTATTTTTTCCAGCGCGTCTATCTCGACGAGGACGGTCAGATCGAGGAGTACATCGACGTCTATGAAGAACCCGTCGAGGAGCAGTAATCTGGCCCTCTTCCCTCGTTCTTTCCGTTTCCTCCTCCATATTCCTAGCCTCTCATTATCACCTCTAACGGGTCCATTATCTGTAACCCCTCCTCACATATAACGACTGGCACGTTATAATTTTGTTTTTTGTTCAACTCAGATATTGGCAGGAATGAAAAAGATTCCAAGTTTGAATGCTCATTTGAATATAGGGGAAGATACATCAGTGGATGTGGTTAGAGACGCAGAGAAACAGACAACTGGAAGAGGTTAGAGGCGCAGAGAGAACGACAACTGGAAGAAGTTAGAGACGCAGAGAGGCAGAAAAATGGAAAAGGTTAGAGACGCAGAGAGTCAGGCAACCGCAAGTGGGAGACGCAGAGTCAGCAGACAATCGACAACCTCTCTCTCTCTCTCTCTCTCTCTCTCTCTCTCTCTCTCTCTTTTTCTCTCCTTCCTACGGATTTCGGCAAAATGACACCAAAATTCAAATGTAAATTTACGCGCATATAATTTTCTTTGAATACGAATAACAAAAATTCCCGCTTAAAATTAGCGATGTAAAAGCCGCCGATTTTATATTTTCATTCTTACGTTCAAAAAATTCAACATCTGTTTTTCTCCCCTTTTGTCACTTACCTAAACTTTATCCTTCAACATTCCACCGGGTTATTGCGCGGGCGTCCGGGTTACGGTACATTTTTAAAAGGTCGTAAAAATCCGCGATGTTAAGTAAATAGTGACCTAAATGTTTCATTTTTTGAATTTTAAAAATTCTCAAAACCACAAATTTTATGGATTTCCAGAAAAGGACCATGAAAATTCGCCTTTTCCTAACCCTTTTCACCATAGCTGGTGGAATGCCAAGAATTCTCGGAGATGACCTCTTTGACGTCTTCGAAGTATTACATACCACTGATCCCATTAAAACATTGGAGTTATTCTCACGAGCGGGCTATTACACGAGCAAGGTTCCAAATTCAGTTAAACCTATCACAGATCCAGTGGCTTCAACAATCAATAAAAAACCAGAGGTTACCTTTCAGAAGGTCATCGTGAATAATTTAGTTGTTTAGAAATACACAGAGAATTTATTAGACAATTATGTGGAGATAATAGAAAAGAAAGTAGACGTGGTTGTGGGAAGAATACGGAATCTGATTATAAATTTGTTTTACCGCTGAGCTTTATGAGTTGGTTCGAAACAGTAGGTGCAATTTTTCATTTTCTGTTGTGTATGTGTGACTGTGTGCACGTGTGGTTGTGAAAGTGTGCATGGGCATGTGAGTATGTGTACATGTGTGCATGTGTATCTGCGTATGTTAATGTGTAGTTGTGACAGTGTGCATGTGTACGTATGTGGGTGTGAATGTATGCACGCGTATGTGTGCATGTGAAGGTGTGTACCTGTGTGAACATTTACTTGTGGGTATAAAGTCGTGTGACCGTGTGCGTGTGTATATATGTTTGTGTGTAGTGGATGTGTGTATGTATGTGAACATTTATGTATGGGTATGTAAGCGTGTAAACGTGTGTGTTTGTGTGAATGTGTGTATGTGTACATATGTGCGTGTGCATGTGTGCATGTGAAGGTGTGTGTGTGCGTATGTGTACATGTGTGTATGTGTACGTATGTGTGAATGTGTGACTGTGTGACTGTGCATGTGTGAATTTGTGCATGTGAGTAAATGCGCATGCGTGTGAACATGGATGTGGGGTTACGTGTAGTACGTGTGTGTGTACGTGTGTATGGGAGTGCGTGTGTATGTGTGTATGTGATTATGTGCATTTGTGTGTGTATGTGTGTGATTTATGTGTAGGTATGATGACGTGTGAACGTGAGTGTGTGCCCGTGTGCTTATGTGTGTAGGTGTGTAGTGTTTGTGTGAATGTGTGAATGTGTACGTGTGTATGTGTGAATGTGTTAAGCGTGTGAGAGTGTGTACGTGAGTACCTGTGTTTAAGTGTGAGTACGTGAGTACGTGTGTGTGTATGTGTATGTGAGTACGTCTGTATGTGAATACGTGTGTATGTGTGTATGTGATTATGTTCATTTGTGTTTGTGTATGTGTGTGTTTTTATGTGTGTGTGTGTGAATCTGTGAAGCTATGTTTGTGTATGCACATATATGTGTGGGTACGTCTTGTTGTTTGGGCGTGAGCGTGTGTGCGCGTGTGCACGTGTAAGTGTTAGTGTGCACGTGTACAAACCTTCAGGATGTCCGACAGCAACTTATTTTCGTTCGTAATACTTTCCGTTGGGGGATAGATACTAGTTTTAACAAAAATTACAACAATTATGATGTTTTTGTGAAAATTTGTCAAACACACAAAATCGCTTCAGTAAGTTTCTTTAAAATTCACAAAAATATTAATTCAGGCCCTTTTATCAAACCTAAAACTTTGCACAGTTTTCTCAGAAAACGAAAAACTAGTATTTCGCAAAGTTAATGAATTTGCGTCGACCAGAAATATTTCCAGAAGAGAAAGAAGTGGTAACAAAGTTGTAAAGTTTTAAATTTTTAAAGAACTCCTTTAGATTTGTTTTTTCTGATGGCTGTGGAAAGTGAATTAAAGGAGATCAAAGATAGCGATTTTGGTTAGTTTTGAACAATTTATTTAATTTTTTTGTTTTAGAGAAGGCTTATGAAAGGGTTAAACATGAACGGATAAACCATGTCGAGTAAGTTTAAAAAAAAATTTGGTTTTTTTGTTCAGGGTGTGTATGATGAAGTTTCTTCACCTATATTATGGATTCGACCGTGCTGCTGTCCTTCAATGAGGAAGTGCAATTTTACAAACAGTTTTGGAATTGGTGGGGTTTTCCTTAGATACGCAGAGGAAGAGACAGAGACGCTGAGGTAAAGGGCAGAGACGCAGAGGTAGAGGAAGAGACGCAGAGGTAAAGGGCAGAGACCCAGAAGACTAGGTTAGAGACGCAGATGACTAGGTTAGAGACGCAGATGACTAGGTTAGAGACGCAGATGACTAGGTTAGAGACGCAGATGACTAGGTTAGAGACGCAGATGACTAGGTTAGAGACGCAGATGACTAGGTTAGAGACGCAGATGACCAGGTTAGAGACGCAGATGAATAGGTTAGAGACGCAGATGACTAGGTTAGAGACGCAGATGAATAGGTTAGAGACGCAGATGACTAGGTTAGAGACGCAGATGACTAGGTTAGAGACGCAGATGACTAGGTTAGAGACGCAGATGACTAGGTTAGAGACGCAGATGACTAGGTTAGAGACGCAAATGACTAGGTTAGAGACGCAGATGACTAGGTTAGAGACGCAGGTGAATAGGTTAGAGACGCAGGTGACTAGGTTAGAGACGCAGATGACTAGGTTAGAGACGCAGATGACTAGGTTAGAGACGCAGATGACTAGGTTAGAGACGCAGGTGAATAGGTTAGAGACGCAGGTGACTAGGTTAGAGACGCAAATGACTAGGTTAGAGACGCAGATGACTAGGTTAGAGACGCAGATGACTAGGTTAGAGACGCAGGTGAATAGGTTAGAGACGCAGGTGACTAGGTTAGAGACGCAAATGACTAGGTTAGAGACGCAGATGACTAGGTTAGAGACGCAGGTGAATAGGTTAGAGACGCAGGTGACTAGGTTAGAGACGCAGATGACTAGGTTAGAGACGCAGATGACTAGGTTAGAGACGCAGATGACTAGGTTAGAGACGCAGATGACTAGGTTAGAGACGCAGGTGAATAGGTTAGAGACGCAGGTGACTAGGTTAGAGACGCAAATGACTAGGTTAGAGACGCAGATGACTAGGTTAGAGACGCAGGTGAATAGGTTAGAGACGCAGATGACTAGGTTAGAGACGCAGATGACTAGGTTAGAGACGCAGATGAATAGGTTAGAGACGCAGATGACTAGGTTAGAGACGCAGATGACTAGGTTAGAGACGCAGATGACTAGGTTAGAGACGCAGATGACTAGGTTAGAGACGCAGGTGAATAGGTTAGAGACGCAGGTGAATAGGTTAGAGACGCAGGTGACTAGGTTAGAGACGCAGATGACTAGGTTAGAGACGCAGATGACTAGGTTAGAGACGCAGATGACTAGGTTAGAGACGCAGGTGAATAGGTTAGAGACGCAGGTGACTAGGTTAGAGACGCAAATGACTAGGTTAGAGACGCAGATGACTAGGTTAGAGACGCAGATGACTAGGTTAGAGACGCAGGTGAATAGGTTAGAGACGCAGGTGACTAGGTTAGAGACGCAGATGACTAGGTTAGAGACGCAGATGACTAGGTTAGAGACGCAGATGACTAGGTTAGAGACGCAGGTGAATAGGTTAGAGACGCAGGTGACTAGGTTAGAGACGCAAATGACTAGGTTAGAGACGCAGATGACTAGGTTAGAGACGCAGATGACTAGGTTAGAGACGCAGGTGAATAGGTTAGAGACGCAGGTGAATAGGTTAGAGACGCAGGTGACTAGGTTAGAGACGCAGATGACTAGGTTAGAGACGCAGATGACTAGGTTAGAGACGCAGATGACTAGGTTAGAGAGGCAGATGACTAGGTTAGAGACGCAGATGACTAGGTTAGAGACGCAGGTGAATAGGTTAGAGACGCAGGTGACTAGGTTAGAGACGCAAATGACTAGGTTAGAGACGCAGATGACTAGGTTAGAGACGCAGATGACTAGGTTAGAGACGCAGATGACTAGGTTAGAGACGCAGGTGACTAGGTTAGAGACGCAGATGACTAGGTTAGAGACGCAGATGACTAGGTTAGAGACGCAGGTGACTAGGTTAGAGACGCAGATGACTAGGTTAGAGACGCAGGTGACTAGGTTAGAGACGCAAATGACTAGGTTAGAGACGCAGATGACTAGGTTAGAGACGCAGATGACTAGGTTAGAGACGCAGATGACTAGGTTAGAGACGCAGATGACTAGGTTAGAGACGCAGGTGACTAGGTTAGAGACGCAAATGACTAGGTTAGAGACGCAGATGACTAGGTTAGAGACGCAGATGACTAGGTTAGAGACGCAGATGACTAGGTTAGAGACGCAGGTGAATAGGTTAGAGACGCAAATGACTAGGTTAGAGACGCAGATGACTAGGTTAGAGACGCAGATGACTAGGTTAGAGACGCAGGTGAATAGGTTAGAGACGCAGATGACTAGGTTAGAGACGCAGGTGAATAGGTTAGAGACGCAGGTGACTAGGTTAGAGACGCAAATGACTAGGTTAGAGACGCAGATGACTAGGTTAGAGACGCAGATGACTAGGTTAGAGACGCAGGTGAATAGGTTAGAGACGCAGGTGAATAGGTTAGAGACGCAGGTGACTAGGTTAGAGACGCAGATGACTAGGTTAGAGACGCAGATGACTAGGTTAGAGACGCAGATGACTAGGTTAGAGACGCAGGTGAATAGGTTAGAGACGCAGATGACTAGGTTAGAGACGCAGATGACTAGGTTAGAGACGCAGGTGAATAGGTTAGAGACGCAGGTGACTAGGTTAGAGACGCAAATGACTAGGTTAGAGACGCAGATGACTAGGTTAGAGACGCAGATGACTAGGTTAGAGACGCAGATGACTAGGTTAGAGACGCAGGTGAATAGGTTAGAGACGCAGGTGACTAGGTTAGAGACGCAAATGACTAGGTTAGAGACGCAGATGACTAGGTTAGAGACGCAAATGACTAGGTTAGAGACGCAGATGACTAGGTTAGAGACGCAGATGAATAGGTTAGAGACGCAGATGAATAGGTTAGAGACGCAGATGACTAGGTTAGAGACGCAGATGAATAGGTTAGAGACGCTGACTAGGTTAGAGACGCAGATGACAAGGTTAGAGACGCAGGTGAATAGGTTAGAGACGCAGGTGACTAGCCTAGAGACGCAGATGAATAGGTTAGAGACGCAGATGACTAGGTTAGAGACGCAGATTACTAGGTTAGAGGCGCAGAGGCAGATAGCAGAGAAGCAGAGATAGATGGCAGACGCAAAGGTAGAGGTTAAACACTAATTTTATCATTTCAGACTTACGTAACCGAAGTCTGCTCGACTGTGGTATATGCAAATGATACACAAGGCAGGGAAGTCTACGAAAATCAGTACCGGAAAATTATTGATGAAGTAAACGACATACTGTCCTGGTACCCTCAAGTTCTTCTGGTTTGTCTTGTTTAGATGCATTAAAATTCTGGGTTATCTAGGAAAGTTCCTGGCCATCGTTGGAAACAGCTGAAATAAGTTATATGGTAGACCAGGAAAACCTAGACTCTGACATGCAATCTAACCGCACTTACAACAAATTGGCTTCACAAATTTACAAACTTGCTACCACACAGGGAGATCCTAGGTAAGTTTTTAGCAAAGCATTAAAGGGGAAGGACCGCGTAAAATTGATTTTTCAAAGTATCTTATTATAGTTTCATTGAATTGATCGTTTCCCCGATTCCGAAACATACCCCTTTTATATAAGATTTGGGCTGCAAAAGGGGCGCGTTTTCACGGCCGATTTACGCGTTTGTCGCAGGGAAACACGGCTAGAGTGGGCGAGAGAGTGTGGGAAATGGGGAGACGCAGAGTTGGCGGCAATTCAAATGACAATTTCCCCAAATTTCAAGCGCTCCTAAATCGGTTCATTTTTATGCAAAATGAGTAAAAGAGGTATTTTTCGGAATCCTGGGAATAAGATCTACACTTTTATCACAAAAACAAAAAAAATATTTTTACGAGGTCCTTTCCCTTAAAACGAGGTATCCCTAATAATAAAGCAGGCCTTTCACAGTCTTAGGAGAGTATCCATCTCCTAATTTGACTCAAAAGTCATTATCAATTGTTTTTCCCGTGTTACGGTATGTTAATATTTTACACTAAATTTTAAAAAAAGTTTCTATTTTTAAAGCAAATGTATCAACATATGCAAAATCTCATGCATACGACGACCATTATAGCAAAAACTGAATTTTTGCGAATACGACCTCAAATTTAAAATAAAATTCAAAAAACTAGTTTTTATTGGAGGTTTGAGTCTGTCAAAAAATTTTTTACATTTTGGCCATTTTTTCGCAGCACCATGTTTCAAATGTTTCAGCGGAGTTTGGGTCATTTTGTCAGATTGCCTATTTTCCGAATGATTTTTAAGCATATTCACATACTGTACTATTTTTTGCACAATTTTTAGCTCAAAACTAGCCAAAAAATAATGACCCCGATTCCGCTGAAACCTTTTTTTTCGTTTTTTTTGGCCAATTTTACACTTTCATTTGAGTTTTAACAAAAATATTCAATTCCAATTTTTGAATTTAGGGTTTTTAAATGCGCAATTTCCCGTACCTACAAATAAAAGTGCTATCTTTGTGTTGTCATAGATTGTGGAAAACCTAAAAATGAAAAAAAAAACAACAACAAAATTGTTTTAAAGGAATTTGCTTTCTGTCAATTACGTTGTTTGTCAGGTTAAAAACAGCTATCGAACACAAAATACAGTTTTGAGTTTGGTTAAAATTGAAGAATGTTACCGTTACCCACTTACCGTAATCCGGGACCAAAAATCGATAATGACTCAAAAGTCTCGGAAAATCATAATTATAAAAAAAGAGTATGACCAAATCTCATGTAACGGCCCTGCTCGACGTTTTCTAACGATTCTCAAACTAAAAACAAATTTCAGGTATAACAAAACAATTTTTGTGACGCCTCCTTCTGGCGGTTACCGCTTAGATTCCGGTGGAAGTCAATTCTATGCATGCTTGACAAATATCTGTGCACCCATTAAGAAAAACAACTTTAACGTGTTGGTAGTTCGGGAGGAGAAATCAGAATACGACGAACGCAACAGCGCCGAAAAGACTAAGGAACTAGCACAAAACACCAAAAAGTGGCTGGATTTGGCAGAGTAAGGATTTTACGTACGTTTCGTATTGACTGCATTTAGAAACTATCCAAAACTGTATTTGGACCAAATCTATAAAGCAAAGATTGACTTTGCTGAATCTGCATTTATTGGTGTGCAGATCGTGAGCAATCTTCAACGATGGGGAGATTGCTACCCGGAATTTGCAGTGATGCCTAATATTAACAAAAAGTACGCGATTACGTACTATTACAACACCAAGTGGTTTTTCTGGATCCCCTTGCCGATCTGTTTCTCTTCTTTTCTTCTAATTTATTTATTGAATACGTATCCAAGAACAACTTGGAAAACATATTAATTATACGTTTAAAACATATTAATTATACGTTATAAACGTTTATTATACAAGTTAGTAAAAAATGTTGACTAGTCGTCTTCTTAACAGCAGCAGAAGCAGTCTTCACTCTTCACATCAGGTCCAAAGTTACCACTAAAAAACCATTTTCTTTTTGAACACCAGATTTTTATCGGGTGTTGTTGTTTACAACAGGTGTTGATTCCTATATTTACCTTAATTTTTCAAAATGATGCGTGTGTGTATATTAACCATATTTGTCTTTTTTGTGACAAAGCGTGCCTATCAGGTAAACTACAAAACATCCCACACATACTTTGGTTATCTCGCTACACTGAAGTTGCTCAGGTTCTAAAAGATCAGCAGTTCTAAATCCGGTCCAGCCCACATGCAGGGTCCCACGCGTAGCAAAATTAAAAAAAAACACTAGTATTTTTCCGTGCTAATAGTTTGAAACCCAAATTTCTAAATTGGGTAACCACACCATTCTTAACCACATTAATCAGAGTTGTGTTTGGTAGCATTTGAGCAAACATCAAATTTTCTTTTGATTTCTGGAATATCAGAATTCCCGAGTTAAGACGATAAGAAGATAAACCTTGAAATATTTTTCCATCTGTTGCTTGTAATCTAGGTTCAACCGGACTTCATGTTATCTTTAGCGCCCACACCCACCGTACAGTCAATGGTTGTTTCTTGATCTTGGTGCAATATAAAAATAAACCGGCAAGCATTGGTGGTACTGCCAAACATGCGGATTTTTCTGCTGCTTTGCTTAGCCAGCATCGTAATATCCTCTACGCAAACTACCTGCAAACCTGTTAGTAGTGCGTTTGGAGACAAATGTCTTCAAACAAAGGTTTAACAAAACGTCTTTACTATTTATATTTTAAAAACATTTTAGCCGTATGTTGGGAGAACGTGGTATGATGGTTACAAAATTTGCTCAACAGAAGGATATCCCATGCATGTCAAAGACGCGTTTGTGAGTTTTTATAAGATTTATCTTACGAAAACGATTTTTTAGGAGAACAGCGCTCTCTTGGACTACGTGAGGAACAACTCCCTTCCTGCTCTTTGGCTCGGTTTGACATGTTTGTCAAATGATCCATCATCTTGTCAGTGGGACAGTGGACTTAAATCAACTTTTAATTGTTTTGACCAAGGTTAGTAGAGTTTGTTTTAAGTTATATTTATTCAATAGGCGGTAATCTAGACGCAACAAGCGGGCCTTGTGTCTACCTCTCAGCCACAATTCTGAGATGGCACAGTGCGTCTTGTTCCTCACTGTTGTATTTTACTTGTCAATACGAAGTTATGCCAAATCGTAAGTAGAACACTTAAAAAGATTTTTGAATTGATTTTATCTTAGTAAAAGTTTGCAAAAACTCGTATCTTCCAAACATACCTTTCTTTACTACTACGTTCCGCGAAAAATGCTACTATTCGGCAACTGCTCCAGATGTACCAACAGCGGGTAAAATCTGCTCCGACACATGTGGTACATTAGCTTCGATTCACAGTGAGGGGGTGAGTAAATTCAACTTGCAGAAAAAACAATTAAAATCGTAGGAAAACAGTTTTATTCGAGACTTTCCATATGAAAAAAAAACGGCGGTATGACATTTCTTGGTTTTAACCAAAACAACGGAACCTACACGTGGAATGATGGAAGTGCCTATGGAGACTACACGAACATTGGTAAATTGTTTTTTTCACAAAAAACCTCACCAAATGTATTTTCCAGACCCAGGCGATGACCCGGCATGGGGCCAATGTGGGGCAATGGATGTGAACTATGATTTGGGAATCCCTGGAAAATGGTACAATTTTCCGTGCTCAAACCCGTCTTCAAATGACAATTTTGGGATTATCTGTAAGAAAGGTGATTTTTTTGTTTGTAAAAACACACATACTTTTGTTTCAGAGTATGACAACTTGTGTGATAACACGGGATCTACAGAAACTCCGGTACAGTGTCCTACAACGGCAATTCCTGTAAAGAATGACGATACTGTAAGTGGTGTTTGCTATCTGTGGGGCAGAAAAAACATGGAATGGTCCGTTGGCTGTTGAGAGTAATCCGGTCGTTATTTGTAAATTGAAGTTTATTTTTCTTCACACCACACAAAACCATTTTAAAAGCCATAAAACAATTGCCAAATACATACAGTAGCTAAATTGGCTAGCAGAACAGCAATCCGAATAAAGGGAGTGATTCGCTGCCACATTTTCGCAAGCAAGCGCCGGTACCTTACGCGGTTGCGCTTTTCGTAACATATAACGAATTTTTGTCTAGTGCCATTCTTGATGATATCCACGATATGATTACAAACATGACTTATTAAGCTTACTTGAATAAATGATTGATTATTAACAACATACATGGTTTAGTTCTACTCTCCCGGTTTTCCACGACCCAGTCTAACAAACGTTTGCAAATATGCGATCACAGAACCTTCGTTAGATTACGTTTCCATCAGTTTTCCTCAAATATCCCTGGATGAATACAGTACCATCACCATTTATGACTCAATTGTTCCAGGAGCGTCACCTTTAACAATGTAATCAAATATATGGTTTTTTTCTTGATAACTTAATTTTTAGCCTCACAAAGACAACATTTGGAACACACACAATGGAACATACTGCACTGACACAAACACTATGAAGGTGGTGTTTAGTACAACGCATCAAAGTGGAAGTAACAATTTCTTCCAAGCCCGCGTCAAGGAAATAACTGACTTGAATTTGTGTTTTTCTCGCTAAAATCAATAAACTTTTCTTGCTAATCGGTCCTAAAAACTTTACTTTATCCACTTGGGACACATGTGAATTTATTGGCGGTACTCACGGTTGAAAAGGACTGAGAAGAGCGTTTGGTCCTCAAAGCGGGTCTTATTGCTATATATGGCTAGGGACAAAGAACCAAAAAAAAACAATACAATTCTTTACATACCCCAGGACGCCAAAATTGTATTTTGTCCCGATGTCCTGCTCCAAGTAAGAAAAACGTTAATTTGTGGGTAGTAAATTTTTAGTAAAGTAAATTACAATTCAGGGAGCTTTTTATGTCTTCTGTTTCATTTCAAAGGCACAAAACTTCGTCTACAGTGCAGAATCGCCGGCATTCTCTGCGCGACCTTGTGACCTTCAAGTCCCAACAGCCTTTTGTGTTCCTGATTTTTGCGAGAATTTCGCCGTTAAGGAAATGCGAAATCATTCATTAAAAGTTTACCGCGGTTGGTTCTTTCTTATCTTTTCTTTACCAGTTTAAGTCTCACCGATTTCAGAATGTGGTTTCCATTGTCCATGTTCGTATGCTTGTTGACACATGCTTCCACTATTTCATTGAATATCATCTATCCACTAACTAGTGATAAAATCTACGATGACATGGCTAAAAATGTAAGTTTTTCAATATTTGGTACCGGGGGTTATTGCGGGCGGACCCAGAAAAGTAACGCTTCTGGGCACGCCCGCAATAATCCGGCACCAGTAACGTTAGCATTTTGGGCCCAAATAATTAAAGCCGCTAACTTTTCAGGGCTTTCTGACTTTCTATGAGTTCTTCCCTTCGTCTCTTGCAAATATGACAACAAGTGGAAAACGGTACATCCCACCGGGAAAAACTTTCTGCTCTTACATTGGAGAGCTGGTTAAAGATTTCACAAATATAACTTCGGACGCCTATGTTTTCATTATAAAAGTGTAGGTTTTTTTAAAATTAAAAAAAAATGGTTTTTCAATCATAGACACACACACTTATACACACGCGAAAACATGTTTCTAGATCTGGCAAGTTAGATATCTGTTTTCCCGAGTGGAAAACCAGCGATCACCTATTTGTGGCTCGTCATATTTCAAAAACTGATGAGGTTGGCTGAACTGTTTAAAAAATTATAAATACTTTGCAAAATTTTAGTTTCACTTTTTGTATTTCAACGGGACCAAGGTTTTGAAAGGAAACTGGACTATGATAGCCTCAAAAATATACGAAGTAAGGTCTTGATTTAGTGTAATAAAGCTTCTTTTTTTTAGAAAACGCCTGAACCAAAGGACCATGAGCGAGGAAATTCTAGTGATATCGTTTACAATGTTAAGGAAACAGTAAGAATTTTCACTTTATTTAAACTTTTTTTAAAATATTAAATTTATTTATTTTTCTAAATTTTAATCGTTTCCGATTTGGTATGGGTTTGGGGGGCGCCAGGCAATCCAGCAGGGCTGGAGACGCTGAGAAAACGAACGCGTAAACGCAGGGCAAGTTATGCGTGAAAACATGGTTATTAAAACACTTTGAAATAATTTGCCCTTATTTCTTTTTCAGACTGAAATAATTACAACGAATGCTAATAAAAAGTCTGACTCGTCATACTCAAAACATGGACGTGTTGTAGTCATACCCGTTGGTCTTATATTGGCGGCTATGTGGTTGTGCTCCAGGTCTGATAAGTAAGTTTTCCAAGTTTTACACTTTGGTTTACTTAAAAAATATTTAAAAAAAAAAGAATTCAAAACCTATTTTTACAGAAAGGAAGAGGCAGAACAAACAACTGAAACTGAAATAAAAGCCTGAAGTTGCTGTGAAACAGGATAAACTTCAGGAATGCGATATATTTGTTTTTCAGTGAACTAAATTGTTAAATGGGTTTTCATTGTTGAGAGAACGAGAGAGAGACAGAGAGAGAGAGAGAAAGAGAGAGAGAAAGAGAGAGAGAAAGAGAGAGAGAGAGAGAGAGAGAGAGAAAGAGAGAGAGAGAAAGAGAGAGAAGGAAAGAGATTGAAGAGAATGTTAACAAACCTGTGGGATTTAAATTAAAGTTTAAAGTGAAATTAAATCTGATAATTTCACCGTTTCGCCCCTGAGCTTCTGACGGTGGAATTATCATTCTAAGAGTGGAAACAGTTCAATAATTAGGGTAAATGATAAATTTAGATATCTCATCAGAGAAGTCTCACTCAATTTCACATAGAAGAGAATAAAGAGAACTACAGTTTAAAAAAAACCTATATACCTAATTAATTAAAATATCGCCGTTTCCGTAAGGAATGTCGAATTATAACCAGAATCTGGTTATATTTGCGTTAAAGAGACCTCAGCTGGAACTACTGTTTAAAGGTCTCATCATTAAGCGTGCTCCGTTGCTAAAGCTACAGTATACCCGGAGCCCGCACACTGACGCAATTCAAACGCCCTAGTCAATTCTCTGCGCTGACGCTGAACGGTTCTCTGTTGAATTGCTGATGGTTTTCCTGCTGAATTGTAAGGTTAGTATTTACTGGTAATTCTCGTCACTTTGGGCAACTTAAATTGTGTAAATCTGATGTAACCTGTGAGATATCCAATCTCACAGGTCCTAGGCTTCTGGCTTATGGCAATTGACCCTTGGGGAAAATGTTCCGTTGTTCCGTAGCTCATTCTTCCATTTCAGAACTGCTCTACTGATATTCTCTGGAAGACTGATGCATTTCTGAAGCCTGCTGTCTTGCGTCGACCCGTCATGCTGATCACCTGCCGGATCGTTGCCATTTGCTGTCTGTTAATTTTGTTTTATAAGCTTAATAATAAACTTCGAGCGCAATCTGAGTTCCTTGGAATTAAGGGACGTCACTCTGCTTGGATAATCTATATGCTCTTCTATGGTTGATACGAGGGAACCACCGCTCCGCATTTGTAAGCCAACCTCGAACCGCGTGGTAACTTAAAGATATTATAATAGTGAGCACAGCCGGGAGAAACATAAACTATTCCTTATGGAGATAAGTGCGTGAAAGTAGCAATGAATAATAACAAAATAATGAAAATGGTTTAAAATAGAAGGGAAGAGAGAGAGAAGAAAAGTTACAGACACTTACCTAACCTAACTGATTCTAACCTAACCTAACCTCTTTCTTCCGCAATGTCAATCAGGCTCATAAAAAGTCGCTTGTTGACCTATTCTCCTTACGTTATCTTGTTGTTTTTTTTTGCAGTTCTCAGGGTACCCTGAGATAAGACAACGCATGCCACCTTTTGATACTCAGGCCTTGGCTATTTTTGTTATTTAATTCTAATTTTGTTTACAAAAACCATTCAAAAAGCAATTTTCTTTTAGAAATGTTCCCATTATTACTATTATCAATACCCATGCTAGTCTCCTCCATTACTATTGATTGCAAGTTCGGTACCCTCAAAGGAGCTGAATTCAAAGCCAAAGATGGTTCTTTAGTTCACGCTTTTAAGGTAAGTCACTTAAGTAACCGTAATTCTTAGAGACTTAAGCACCTTAAAAATATATTTTAAGCATGTTCCCTTTGCCCAATCTCCTTTGAGTCAACTGCGCTACGCCTTGCCGCAACCAGTAAAGCCTTGGAGTGGGGTACTTAACGCAACAGGTTAGTTTACTATCGATCTCTTTAGTGGTTTCTTAAGTTCTTAAGGTAGTTAAGGTACTAAAGTGAGTAAAGGGGAAGAGCTTTCAATGTTCGTCAACTAGCAAAAACGCGGCTTTTGACAGCTGCCTGTCAAAGTGATAACTTCGGCGTGCGATATGGAAAACTTAAAAATTTTCCTTAAAAACATTAGGCCAAAAAAAGTTGAAAACAGCATTTTAAATGGCCAACCCGGAGCATTTCAGCTGAAATTCAGAATTGCCGTTTTTACCCATGGACTGCGTTTACGCGCCCTAATTTCGGAATCTAAAAATTTTAAATTTTAAAATATGCTTTTCAATTTTCAACTTCAATTTCAATTTTTTTTAAACTTCAAGTTCAGCATATGGCCCTGCCTGTATGTCAAACACCACAACTCCAAAGAACCATCAATCCTGGGTGGATGAAGACTGCCTCCATGTGAACATCTTCACTTCAGACCGTTGTTTGGTAATTTTGTTTACATTTATCATTTTAAAACTATTTTGATTCAAAATTTTAATTTTTAAAAATTCCAGAAGTCTCAAAATTGCCCAGTCGTTTTCTATGTTCACGGAGGAGATTTCAACTTTGACTCGGCTGTAATGTTTTCTGATGATGTTTTGGTAGAGAATTTTGGATCCGGAGGTGATTTTTTTAAAAAAATTAATTAAAATGTGTTTTTTTCAGATGTGGTGCTTGTAATTTCCGCTTTTCGATTGGGGTTCTTTGGGTTACTGTCGTTTGGAAATGATAATATTGTTCCGAAAAATCTGCCTGTTTACGGTAGGAAGAAAGAGAGAGAAAAAAAGAGAGAGAAACAGAGTAATCTGCGTCTCTAACCTAGTCATCTGCGTCTCTAACCCAGTCATCTGCGTCTCTAACCTAGTCCTCTGCGTCTCTAACATAGTCATCTGCGTCTCTAACCTAGTCATCTGCGTGTCTAACAAAGTCATCTGCGTCTCTAACCTAGTCATCTGCGTGTCTAACAAAGTCATCTGCGTCTCTAACCAAGCCCTATGCTAACTAAGCCATCTGCGTCTCTAACCTAGTTTTCTGCGTCTCTAACATAGTCATCTGCGTCACTCAACCTCCTCTCTTTCTCTCTCTCTCTCTCTCTCTCTCTCTCTCTCTCTCTAACCTCTCCCATTCAGATATCATCCTATCCCTAAACTGGGTCCAAGAAAACATCAAATCGTTTGGAGGAGACAAAAAGAGAGTCACCCTTTTTGGCCACTCAGGAGGTGGAACAGCCGTTATTGCCATCGCTGCTTCAAGAAACATTGACCCAAAAAGAAAGTAAGCTTTTAATCTTTTCCTCTAACCAATCACCTTAATAAGGCTCTTCCAACGAGTAATAGCCATGTCACCTGCCTTCGTACTGCCTTCTGATGAATTTCATCATCGAAAGTTATCCTTCGAATTTGTTACAAGAGCTGGGGTAAGAAAAAAAAGCTAAGAACTTAATAAGAGCTTAATAAATTTAGTGCAACCCTTTTGTTGACGTCAGTGAGCCTAGCGAGAACTTTGTGAGGGAGATTGTAGATTGTATGAGGAAAAAGGATGCTCATCAACTATTGGCGTAAGAGAGAGAGAGGGAGAGAGAGAGAGAAAGGGGTCTTTTCCAGAATCCAACGACAAATGGAAGAAGTTACAAAGAAAAACATGATTTCCGGATTCCTTTTTACTGAACCTCTATTTTCCAGCAAGAATATGCAGGAACTTCTTAAAAATGCACAGGTAATTTCATTTTTCATTATTAAGACTTCGTCTCAGTAAAAGTCTAGTATTGTCAGGACAAAGTTTTTTAATGTCTTCGATTTTGCTTCAAAATATAACCTTCCTATAGCCTAAAAACCTTATTATGAAAGTTTCAGCTTGATTTCACACGGAAAATTTTCAAAAATTTTTTGTTTACAAAGTCATATATATTATAATGTTCAGAATAACATGGACACAACGACTGTTACAATGGAAACTTCTGAGTTGCACACTCAAGACCAGAAATTCTCAAAAACCTGCAAAAACTATGTTTTTTTTGGGGTTTTGATGGACAACTTTGCATACATGTAATTATACTCAAAATTCATTTAAATGCTGAAATTTTTCTAAATCGGTTGAAAATTGACCCATTTTTGGCTGAAACGTTGAAGTGAGGAAGGGTAAAAATTATTAAAATTGAGTTTTTCCTCGTGTTTGGGCCCTTTTTTCACTTTTAATTGAAATTTTAAAAAGATGGTCGTCTTCGATTTTTGATTTTAGAAAACCAATCGATGCGAAATTTAACGCAGAATCTGATGAAAAGAATTTCTGGTCTTGAGTGGGCAACTCAGAAGTTTCCATTGTAACAGTCGTTGTGTCCATGTTATTCTGAACATTATAATATATATGACTTTGTAAATACAAAATTTAAAAAAAACTGAAAACTGAAACTTTTATAATAAGGTTTTTAGGCTATAGGAAGGTTATATACCAGTTCAGAGTAAAATCGGAGGCATTAAAAAACTTTGTGTTTAAAGGGTCCGCTCGAAAATTACTGAGACGAAGTCTTAAAACCATTTTTTGTTTCAGAAATTTCCGCTTATAACTGGGAATACTTGGTATGAGATGAATCACTTACACAGGGATTTCGCAGTAACGATTGCCGATGCATTGGGCTATAAGAATCCGACTAAAGTGGCAAAGAAGTATAAGGAAGATTGGGATAAAGGAAAATTGGGTAAGTTCTTTTCTTAACTTTTACCTTATCTTAGGTACCTTAACTACCTTACTTAATTTCTAGCATTCAACGCTTCATCCGAAACGCAGTCCCTCTTCCTCTCATCTTATCAAACTGCCACAGCCATTGCCAAAACTGGGGCTACAGTAACCTAAGCGTCTAGCCGAAAATACATTTGTTACAGTGTTACATGTATTCTTACCGCTACTGGCGCCATCCCAGACACACAGATGACCTTTCCTACATAATGGGAGTTCACCGATTTGAGCCAGATGAGAATGAGGCAGTTTTGGCTAAACTTTACCCTAAGTACTTTTTGAACTTTGTAAAGACGGGAGTTCCCAGTGCAGGTTAGAGATTTCAGTTGAAAAGGTGAATTTTTGTTTAGATTGGGAGCCTTTTAGACCAGATGATGATAACTACTATTCTGTGGACGTGAATATGAAGACAGGGCTGATGCCAAAGAATGAGAAGCATTTTGAGAGGTTAGGGAGAGAGAGAGAGAGAGAGAGAGAGAACCCGCCTCTTTCAGGGCAATAATCGACTACTGGACCAAAGACATGGCTGCTAACGATAGAAATCTCACTGCTCTCAGTAATTCGGTAGATGGATTCACCAGGTCGATAGAACTTAATGACCCTAATGATAACGTACCTAAGGTTATTAAGGCGTTAAGCTTCCTTAATGTTGCGGTTTCAGATAGTATCTGATGACAATTGCATTCTCACCAGGTTCATCTACTTCGTATTGGTCCTTATACTGGGAGTCGTGATTGGCCACTTCTTTTCTTCAAAGCCCAAAAGAGTCCAAAAGGGGGCTAATGAAAAGACACCACTCTTTTTGAAGTAAAGAATTCCTATTAAACTGTTCCCTTTTCTCTCTATCTCTCTCTTTCTCTCTCTTTTATGTAACTTCTGTTTGCCAGTTATCAAGCGCACACACATTTTTTTGTTTCAAAAAATGGCTAAAGTCCTCTCCCTGTCCCTGACTTTTCCACTTCTCTTTGTTCATATGTACTACAAATTTCTCAAGTATGTTTTATTAATGAGGGTTTAGTGAGGTACATTTGTTGTGCAATTAACTTTTACATTTCCCACAACAGTTTCCGAGGTTGCAAAGAAGGCAGTTTTCATACACACGTAGCTCATCTGATCAGCCTTCGTCGATTCTTTCAAATATGACTGCACTCTGAAAGTATTTGTTCAATCATGATTTGTAAAAAGATACATACTCGTAAACTTAGATGGACTCTGGCAAACGGTGCATTTCACGGGACTCTGCCCAATTCTTACTTGTCCAAAGTGGTGGCAAACAGTGAAGTTGACCCATCTAAAAATGATTTTTGTTTGAATTTTGTGTTATAAACTTACATATTTCCGGGGACCACATGACGGTGACGTCATGGCAGTGTTGACAATACACGCTAACTTTGTCTTCTCGTAGATGGGGAGCAATGGGGAAGACGGATAAACACCTGGTGCAGGTTATTTCTAAAGTGGCGTATTCTGTCTATCTGGACGACCTATATACTAATATGTGGGTACATGTGTGATCGACAGACCACCCACAACCCTGAACATTTTGAAATTTCCCCAAAAATGGACGTTTTTAATCCTGGGACCCTTCCCAAATTTAGCTATGTTATGTCGCCGTTTCCGTGAGGAACCGTCGATTTATAACCAGAAATGGTTATAATTCGACGGTTAAAGAGAACTCAGCTAGAATAACTGATTAAAGGT
>JAJQXH010000030.1:5062500-5067500 GCA_022343465.1 Oscheius sp. G VE-2021 | reverse complement strand
TTTATTGAAAAATGCATCAAAAACATAGTTTTTATTGCTTTTAAAAATACATTAAAAGAGTTATAATTCTTAAATATTATGCTATAGATTTGGCTGATCAACTACTGTAACCCGGACACGCCCACAATAACCAAACACTAATATCGATTTTTTTCACAATGTATTTAATTTTGTAAAATGTATAACTCACATTTTCAGCCACTTCCTTGTATTTCTCATTGTCAAATGGATAGAAAATATCCACTTGGATAGTGGAAACGTAGGCAAGAAAACAGGCAAAAATTGAGAAACGAAGCCACATTCTGAAAAAAAAACTTATAAATTAGTTTTTTAAAAGAAAGAACTATACAAAAGAGAGAAAGGAATGATCTTCACTAACGGTAGACTGTTAATGACTGCCTTCGAATTTCTTTAACGGCGAAACTCTTGCGAAAAATCAGGAACACAAAGCCTGTTGTGGCGCGAAAGGTCACAAGGTCGTGCAGAAAATCGCGACGATTCTGCACTGCAGACGAAGATTTGTGACTTGTTTCGAAATGTCACGGACACACAGACACAGACACAGACACACACGCACGCACACACACACACACACACACACACCTAGAAAAACCTAAAAATCAATTAATATTGATCGTTATTACGTTACTTTTACCTAAGTTTTCGATCGATACCGTATTGAGTTCAATATGTTAAGTTTCATTTTAAGCAAAGTTCTGGCACGTAATTGCTTCAGGACCCAAAATGTGAATCAATATTTATCGATTTTACTTTACTTTTACCTAAGCTTTCGATCGATACCATTTTGAGTTTACTCTGTTAAGAGTTTCAATTTTAGCAAAGTTCTGGCACGCGATCGCCTTAGGAACCAATCAAGATTTTTGACCTGTGACCTACTTTTGTCTAGGATGAGGTTGATCGATCCAGTAGAAGCTGTGATATTATATGAGGTCACATACATACATTTGCGCTTTATATAAATTAGATCACAAAAACATAAACAACTTCCACGAATAGGCACCATAAATGTTGTTTTCAAAGAACTCAATTTCAGTGCTTGAGTTAAGTAGAACTTCTTTTCCAATGTTAATTCCGGCAAACATCTTGAAATAAGCTGAATTTCTGAAAAGAAGAGCTGTTCCGTAGCCTCCAACTTGAAAAAGAGGGCCGACTTCTTTTTCCATTCCATTTAAGACATCTTTTGCTGAGATGTTGTACGTTGAACGTCTAAATTCCCGTTGTAAATTAAGAGAGAGAGAGAGAGAGACAGAGAGAGAAAGAGAGAGAGAAAGAGAGAGAGAGAGAGAGAAAGTGATCAACCTACTCCAAGTAAGATACAATTTGCTCCTTCTTGGTTTCCGTGAAAAGCGCAAAAGTGGGTGAATCGCCAACTTTTTCTTTTCGAGACCGAATTAAATGACAATCCAGACCGTTGACATTAAGAATATTGGCGTATCTATTTGTTTTGCCTTGAAGAACGCTCCAATGCTTATTTTGTGGTTTTGTTGGAGTAACCAGAACCTGGTAAAAGTCTCTGAAAACATTTTGTTCGAGAAAGTCTCTGCGTGTGTGTGAATGTGTGCCCATGTGTATGTGCGTATGTATGCCTGTGTGTACGTGTGCATGTGTACATGTGCCAATGTGTGTATATGTATATGTGTGTGGGTGTGTGTATGTGTGAATGTGTATGTGTGTTTGTGTATGTTTGTGCGTGAATGTGTGCATATGTGTACGTGTGAGCGTGTGAATGTATGTATGTCTGTATATGTATCTGTGTGTGCGTGTGCGTGTGTGTGAGGATGTGTATGACGTATGTGTGTGAATATGTGCACGTGTATATGTATGTATGTGTGCATGTGTGAACATGTAATTGTGTACCTGTGTGAGTATGAGCCTATGTGGGAATGTGCGTATGTGTGCACGTGTGTATATGTGTATGTGTGAATGAGTGAATGCGTATGTGTGTGCGTGTGTGAATGTTTGCACGTGTGTTTGTGTCAATGTTTATATGTGCGTGTGCGTGTGTGCGTGTGTGTATGAAACTTACCCTTTGGGTCCAAACTTATTCACTTCTCTCGAAATTTGTCCAGCAACGTCACTTAGTTTGCTTTCATCTACTGTAAGATTCTTCATAACACTCTCAGCCGCTTTAAAATGAAAACTAGGCCAAGACAAGGTCTGAAAATCATTAGAAAACTAGTTAAGGCCCTAAAACCTTACCTGAACCTCTTCAATCCAAGAATGAATGTAGTTAATTAAGCCTTCTACTTCAGAAGCCAAGTTGTTAACATCATCTGCTTTAAGTGAACCTGATTTAACACCAGTGCACGTAAAATTAAAAAGGGTCTGAAATTGTTTTTAAATGCTTAAAAATATTTTTTTTGAAAATGAATTTTAATTTTGAATTAAAATTAATTTTTTGAAATTGAATTTCAATTTTGAATTAAAATTTATTTTTTTGACAATTTTCAATTTTTCAAAATTTTGAAATTTCAAAATAGAAATTTTTAAAGGTGACTTATAATTTTCAGTAAATCAATAGCCAAGGGCTGTAGAGGGAGAAACAATTCTTCTCGTTTGTAAAAGTTGGCGTTGTTTACAACTTCCAAGGCGCATCTGAAATTCTTTTTCTGCTTCTATAAGGACCTCTGACAGCGTTGCCGATCTCGTACGGGGGAGAAAGCGGAAAAGCGCGCATTGAATGTAAAAAAGCGCGCGTAGATTGCAGAAAAGCGCGCGCGGAAGGTGTTTTCTAGAAGAAAAAACTATTATCTAACTTACCTGTTGCTAAGCATATCGACATAATCATCAACAAGGAGGTATTTAATTTCTAAAAGTAATTTTATGGGATAATTAGTAAATTTAACGAAAACCTTTCAAAGAATCAACAAGTTCCTTTGGAGTCGTCGCAGTGACTGAAAATAGGGTCTCTTGGTTTTTAACTTAAAGTGGGAGGACCGCGTAAATTCAATTTTTCTGATTTTGTGATAAAAGCCTAGATCTCATTCCCAAAAATACCTCAATTAGCGAAAAATACCTCAATTAGCCATTTTGGATAAAAATGAACCGATTTAGAAGCGATTGAAATATTTTGGAAATTGTAGTTTGAATTGCCACCAACTCTGCGTCTCCCCATTTCCCACACTCTCTCGCTCACTCTGGCCGTGTTTACGTGCGGCAAACGCGTGCCGTGTAAACGCGCCCCTTTTGCATTCCAAACCATATAAATGGGGCATGTTTCAGAATCGTGGAAACGATATCTATTCGATGAAACAATTGTGAAGAGACTTTGAAAAATAATTTTACGAGGTTCTTCCAATTTAATTCTAATTTAATACATTGCCCTTACTATTGTTAAGCTGTGAAAGAACGCCCATTCTGGTGTGATTGGCCACCGACATCAGATCGAGCAGAAATTCTGAAAAAAAAAGAGATTAGGGAGAGAGAGAGAGAAAGAGAGAGAGAGAGAGAGAGAGAGAGAGAGAGAGAAAGAGAGACACTTACTTTGCTTTTGCAATCCATAGTTTTCAGATTCAGAAAGTGCATTTTTGTCTAAACCAATGCAAGAAGTTTTCTATGAAACGTAATTTTTACCTTTCTGTAAATCCTCTAGACGCTGAAAAGCCTTCTGAATCTCCCAATAGGTTTCCATTCGGCTGCGGAAGGGAAAAATACAATTCTTGTAAAACATTTCAACAAGGGTCTGAAAGGAATAGTTTCATTGTTTCCTCTCTGTCTCTGCCTCTTTCTTTCTTTTTCTCTCTCTTGCTCTCTCTCTCTATGTGTGTTCTCTCTCTCTCTCTCTCTCTCTCTCTCTCTCTCTCTCTCTAACATACACCGAACAAACCGCTCGTAGACTCGCATGTTCTATAAATCCACGACTTTATTTCGTTGCTAATATCTGGACTGATAAATTCCTGGAACCTCCGGTCCGTTTCCTTTAGGGCCATGCGAATTTTCTAAACAGAAGATAAACATATGTTTTGAGATCAACAACCATGTATTTGTTGTTGATGACGTCAAAGTGTGGAGTCCAATCGGAGAAATTTCGTCTGGCTGACATGCCTAAGGTAAGGTAAGGTAAGGTAAGGTAAAGTGAAGTAAGGAAAAGTAAGAAAGGTAAAGTAACCCACTTTTAAATCCGGTGTCTATTTCGTTATTTAACTTAATTAAAGCTTGTTGTTGCTCACTTTCATTCTAAAAAATTTTCATAGATTTTCATAAGAGAGGACTAAAATACCTCAAATTTTTGCTTTTGAGATTCTAACAGAAGGGAAAAGACAGGGCGATAGAGTTCCAACAGTTCCCTGCTTCCATTTCCAAGTTTGGCCAAAAAAAGACCCACATTCGGCTGAATTATAATGAACCAATTCCAGCAGAAAAAAGGAAAAGAAGTGCATTAGCATAATGACGAGGAAAATCTAGTTGACAGGAATTCAAATGTGGATAAATAGCTATAGGCGTCAGTATTACAGCAAGGTATCACTTACAGCATTCGGGAAAATCGATTGATGGAGAGTAGAGAGAGGATTAGAGAAAAAAAAGAAAGGGAGAGACTAAGAGAGAGAGAGAGAGAGAGAGAGAGAGAGAGAGAGGGAGAGAGGAACTAAGAGATTGAGAGAAAGAGAAAGGGAAATTTAAAAAAAAACATTATAAAGGAAAATGTTTAAAAATAAATTAAATTTACCTACACAAATTTCACGCAAACATATCTTTTCAAAACGAAGCTGTTTTCTAATTTTTGACGTTTTTTCGTAACCAAGACTGGGACCCCCTAAATCTCATAAAATCCTGTTTTTCCATCTGAAAAAGTTTTTCGGCTTTTTTACAAATTAAAAAAAACTATTTTTAATTGTGATTTTTAAAAAAATAATTTTTTTTAAATGTGATTTTTAATTGTAAAATGTGTGATTTTTGTGTAGATTGTTGATTGGTAAATTGGAAAATGGTATTTTTAAAATTATATTTGTATATCTCCAGGGTTTTTGCGGGCGCGCCCG
>JAJQXH010000030.1:5040000-5057500 GCA_022343465.1 Oscheius sp. G VE-2021 | reverse complement strand
TCTCTCTCTTTCTTTCTCTCTCTCTCTCTTCTCTGAAAAGGAAACAATCCCAGAAACAAAGAAATTTATTCGCAAAACCTTCCTGAGATATCGACGTTTATTAATAAAACAACACATAGAAAATTAGCTCTTTTGTGAAAGCACAGAGAGAGTTTTTTGTCTGAGAGGGCGAGAGGGGGCAGAATAAAGAGAGTGAGAGAGACAAAAAGAGCGCGGAATGTCACTCTGGGCGAGGAGGGTGCAGACGGCTAGAGAAAGGTGGAAATGGAGAGGGAAAGAGAGAGTGATGATGCAAAATTGAACCGGTGTGCGAGATCAATCGGACGGAAGACGGGTGGTGGTGTCCGCTGTTTACGGACCGTCGTTTACGGCCCGGTGTTTACGGATAGCCGTTGGGAAGGTACTTGTTGCCGTCCTCGAATGGCCTATGCCGCGACAGCGTCGGGTCGCTATTCTTCGAACGTTCCAGGCCTACGTTGCGGCTGAAAAGGGGATCGATTATTGATTGATTCTATTGGGTTTTTAAATCTGCGCGGCTGCCGGCGCGGACTGTTTTATAGGCGCGCGGCACACCGTTGACAAAGGTGCCGGCTTGGCGCAGGCGGGAAGAGTTCGGACTCATGAGCGAAAGGTAGTAGGTTCGGTGCCCGCTTCTATTTTCTTTTTGCTTTTATGTTTTTACAGCTCAATTTTGACTCATCACTCCAAAAAGTTTTAAATTGAGATTTTAGAAAATTTAATGCCAATTTTGACGCATCAATCCAAAAATGGGATTTTAGAAAGTTTAAAGCCAATTTGACGCATCACTCCAAAAATGTTTAAAAATGGGATTTTTGAAAATTTAATGCCAATTTTAACGCATCACTCCACAATTTTATTCAAGGATATTTTGAAAAGTTTAAACCAATTTGGCGCATCACTCCAAAAATTGTAAAAAAAAATGTTTAAAGCCTTATTTAACGCATCACTCCAAAAGTTAATTAAAATGAAATTTTAGAAAGTTTAAAGCCGATTTGACGTCACTCCAAAAATTCAAATTGGAATTTTAGAAAGTTTAAACCAAGGATCACTCCAAAAATGGTTAACAATGGGATTTTAGAAAATATATAGGCAATTTTGACGCATCACTCTAAAATTGAGCCGATTTTGACGCATCACTCCAAAAATGATTGAAAATTAGATTTTTGGACGTTAAAACCCAATTTTGACGCATCACTCCAAAATTGATTCAAATTGAGATTTTAGAATGTTTGAAGCCAATTTTGACGTATCACTCCAAAATTGTATAAAAACTACCGTAACCCACTTGAGAAGGTCTTCAACTTCACTCCTGTCAGTCTTCTTAAGTGCCATTGGCTTGTTCTGGTTGATCACGTCCTCATCGAAATTCTCAGTCGTGACCGACAGTGTCCTCAGCGTTTTCGTCCGCACGACATCCACCTTCGGCTGAAAAAGACTACCGTAACCCGAAAATCCCACACAAAAAGCTACACTGCACGCACGGAAAGCAATTTTAACCAGCGCGTAGTGATTACGGTATTACGTTAAGACGACAGAGATTGATTACCGTAAGACTGAAATTGCGAAGACAGCCGGGACAAATGTGCAGTCTACAGGCACACCTCTGCAAAAGAGGTAGGGTTAGTCGAGGGAGGAGGAAGAGACGCGTTAGGGACATGCGGCCAAAGGGTAGCTCTCAAACGGGCCAGTCCGGGTGGTCCAGACTGCCTGGGTGGTCCAGACTACCTGGGTGGTCCAGACTGCCTGGGTAGTCCAGACTACCTGGGTGGTCCAGACGACCTGGGTGGTCCAGACTACCTGGGCGGTCCAGACAACCTGGGTGGTCCAGACTGGTGGTCTAGACTGCCTGGGTGGTCCCGACTGCCTGGGTGGTCCAGACTGCCTGGGTGGTCCAGACTAACTGGGTGGTCCAGACGACCTGGGTGGTCCAGACTACCTGGGTGGTCCTTGAGAGGGGAACAGAAGATATGGGTGGCAACTGACACTGCGGGCGACGAGCGCCGAGGAAGGGAACATGGCCGATATCAGGGACGAGCTATCCAAATCCTAAAAGGGCACTCCTTGAGGTGATTTTCTAGTTTTACAATTTTACAAAACTTTTTCATTTTTGTTACCAATGGCGCAATGGATAGGGCCTTCTGTGACACTATGAGCAAAAGTTCGACACCCAGAGGGATTGAACCATCGACCACTGGGTGGCGCGCGCCGTTTTGCAATGGACCAAATGGACAAGGGCCAAGAGGCATGATGAAAAAAATCACACAAAGTGTTTTGAAAGGAAACATGCTCTGTTGATAAAAAAGACCTTTAAAAAATGGATTACTAACCTTATTGACGACGGTTACTGTAGGTTTTCGAACTGGAGGGTACATTGCGGTGACGATACTCGAACTGGCTGGTATTTGTTGTTGAGAGGACTGCTGCTGAAATTGAGGAGCGTGTGAAAATGTGAGGATGTGAGGAAGTGATGAGGTGGGATGTGCGAAAGTATGAATGTGAGAACGTGATGATGTGAGTGTGTGAGCGAGTGAACATTTGATGATATGAGAATGTGATAATGTATGGAAGTGAGGATGTGAGGATGTGAGGCAGTGAAGAGCTGAGAAAATGATAAGATGAGAACGTGAGAGGATGAGAATGTGAGAATGTGTAGGCGTGAGGATGTGCGTATGTGTAAAAATGAAAAAGTAAGGAGTTGATCAATTAAGGGTATCAGAACGTGAGGAAATGACGCAGTGAGGATGTGAGAAGTTGAGGAAGTGAGGATGTGAGGCTGTGAAGAAGTTATAAAGTGTATAAGTGAGGATATGAACACGTGAACAAGTGAGAAAATAAGGATGTGATAATGTGTGATTGTTAGGACGTGTGAACGTGTGATTTTGTGAATATTTGAGTATATGACAAAATGACGGAAAAGTGAGAATATGGGAAAGTGAAGAAATGATGAGATCAGAATATGAAGAAGTAAGGAGAGAACGTGAGACAGTGAGTATGTGAGGAAGTGAGGCAGTGAAGAGTTGAAGAAGTGAGAAGATGAGACTGTGAGGAAATAAAAACGTTAGATCGTGGGGGCGTGAGGATGTGAAAATGTGGGGAAATGTAATTAGAAGGAAAGAAGTAAGGATGTGAGGGTGTGAGCAAGTGAAATTGCAAGGAAGTGATGAGGTGAGGAAGTGAGAAAGTGAGATTATGAGAACGTGAGGCAGTGAAGATGATAAGTGACTCACCGGGTTTTCTGAACTCCTATCCGCAAACAACGATTCTACCGTAACCCTGTCTCTCCGCCGGCGGTCATCTTTCACCACCGGAATTGGTGACAACGACTCCTCCGCCACTCCCTCCAATTCCGGTTGTTCTCTTTCCCGTATCCTGAAAATTATAATTTTAAAAAAATGTTGAAAATTTAATCAATTTTTGGAAAAACTGCAATTATAGATCGAAATTTTAGGTATGATTGGGAACTCCGATTTTCAAAGTCACTTTTTTTCAAAATGTAGCAAATAATTTCAAAATTTTAAATTCGTTGGCCGCTTTTTGCACGTCTGTTAAGTGTAAGGCCGAAAATGCAAAAACTATATTTTTCATTTTTTTGCTTTTTTTAAAAATTTTAGTCAAATCTTAAAGGGGAAGGACCGCGAAAAATGATTTTTCTGATTTTGTTATTAAAGTCTAGATCTCATTCCCAGGATTCCGAAAAATACCTCATTTACCCATTTTGGATCAAAATGAAAGGATTTAGGAGCGCTTGAATTTTGGGGAAATTGTCATTTGAATTGCCGCCAACTCTGCGTCTCCTCATTTCCCACACTCTCTCGCCCACACTGGCCGTGTTTCCGTGCGGCAAACGCGTAAAACTGCCGTGTAAACGCGCCCCTTTTGCAGTCCAGATCATATAAAAGGGGTATGTTTCAGAATCGTGGCAATGATATCTATTCAATAAAATATTTATTAAGATAATTTGAAAAATCAATTTTACGAGGTCCTTCCCCTTTGTAAGGCCGAAAAATGCATTTTTCAACGCGTGTGTCTGTGTGTCTGTGTGACCCACCTTGGATTGAAAGACATCCGACTGAACTCCTTCTCCCCTCTGAGAATCCCTCCCTGCTTCGCCTGGAAGGACGCCCTTCCTGCAGCTTTCCTAGGTGGGCTACTAGGGCCCGGCTGTTGGTCATCCTCCTCCACCCGATTTCTCCTCTCCAACTGGGATATTGAAGGAATGGTAGGGACCGAGGTTCCAGCATAGGATGGAATCGAGAGATCAGCTAAGGGATTGGCCATGAGGACGTTGTAAGAAGGCATCATCTGTTTTCCAGTCCTTTCGTATTGGTCGCTACTGGAGTAATCCGTCGTGTCCTCATTTGCGCTTTCAGGCTCTGTTCGGTTTCCGTCGTCTTGTCGTCGTTTTTCATCCTCTTTCTTGGTTGGAGGAAGGGAGCCGGAACGGAGATCAGCGAGGGGTTGGACCTGAAAGTAAGCAGTTAAAGGGGAAGGACCTCGTAAAATTGATTTTTCAAAGTATCTTTATTATAGTTTGTTTGTGTAGCTATCGTTCCCACGATTCTGAAACATACCCCTTTTATATGATTTGGACCGCAAAAGGGGCGCGTTTACACGGCCATTATACGCGTTTGCCGCACGGAAAAACGACTAGAGTGGGCGAGAGAGTGTGGGAAATGAGGAGACGCAGAGTTGGCGGTAATTCACATGGAAATTTCCCCAAATTTCAAGCGCTCTTAAATCGGTTCATTTTTATGCAAAATGGGTAAAAGAGGTATTTTTCGGAATCCTGGGAATGAGATCTAAGCTGTTATCGCAAAATCAGAAAAATTAGTTTTACGCGGTCCTTTTCTTCATAACCATTGTCATGGATTTGGACCATGTCTCCGATTTCGCTCTAAAGTTGAATATAAGCTTCCTGTGACCTATAAACCTTATTCTGAAAGTTTCAGTTCAATATCGATTTTTTTTGCCTGGGTTACGGTAATTCAAAAATTTGAACCCAAAATTTTCAAAATTTTTGTAATTTTAAAGTCGTATACATTTTCATACCCAGAATTCAATGAGAAAAACCACCGGTACAGTTAAAACTCATCGGTTGCACACACATAATTAGCAACCTTGAAAAACCTCCAAAAACTTCTACGTAAAATTTACGTTCTACGTAAAATTCTGCGAAATTCTACGTAAAATTCTGCGTCGATATTGATTTTCAAATCAAAAATAGAAGGTGACTATTTTTGTTTAAAATCCATTTGAAAGTGAAAAATTGGTCAAAAAACGCACAAAAACACGATTTCTTGCAGTTTTCTAGGTACGTCTTTTCAATGATTCAGCCAGAACGGGGTCAAATTTTTCCCAATTTTAACTTACTTTTGCTTATGATTGATTCTTGAGCACATATATTGATAAAATCGATTACCCATGATAATAATACTGAAAAACCTAAATTGGAAAAAATTGGTAAAAATTTGACACCATTCTGGCTGAAACATTGAAATGACAAAGCGAAAAAATTGTAAAAAAAAAATCGTTTAGGGCGTTTTTTGATTTTCACGTTCAAATGGATTTTAAACAAAAATAATCCCTTTCGATTTTTGATTTGAAGGCTCCGTTGACGCAGAATTTTACGTGGAATTCAATGAAATTGTTATAGTTTTTACACTTTGTATGGTGAATGCTCCAAAACCTCAAAAAACCAGCCGATCAGTTTTAACTGTACCGGTGGTTTTTCCCATTGAATTCTGCGTACGAAATGGTATATGACTTTCAAATTACAAAAATTTTGAAAATTTTGGGTTCAAATTTTTTAATTACCGTAACCCAGGCAAAAAAAAATCGATATTGAGCTGAAACTTTCAGAATAAGGTCATAGGAAGCTTAAATACTACTTTAGAGCAAAATCGGAGACATTGTCCAACTCCATGACAATGGTTATGAAGACCCCGCTCGACTTTAACGTCTTGAAGATTTTTATGTTTCCGAATGTCTCTTTTCCCTCGCTCGCGAGAGAGTTCCAAAAATTTAGAACACTTCAGTAGGCCTTGGGCTTCACCGCGTGTCCAAACGGTGGCCCGCGAACCCTTGGTCGCGTCTGGTTCTTAACATGTGATCCGCTCCTCCTCATACTCATTCTGTCTGGCGCCAAACAGAATGAATATAACGAGGAGCGCATCATATGGTAAGAACCAGACGCGGCATAGAAGTTGAATTGTTGGGGAAAGGCCGATGGTCTTACGTTTCGGGCGCGGCCTATTTGGCACGGGTGCGGGCGGAGAAAGCGCTATCTGGATAGAGAAAGGATCTCATCTCTAAAACATTCCTCTGCGTCTCTTGATAGAGACCAAGAGAAATGGAAAGGGAGAGAGAGAGAGAGAGAGAGAGAAGGAGAGAGGGAGAGAGAGAGAAGGAGAGAGGGAGACAGACAGAGAGGGAGAGAGAGAGGGAGAGAGAAGCAGAGAGAGGCAGAGAGACCGAGATTATGCTTAGGTAATCGGTCCCCTTACCTGATAGGGTAGATTCTGCTTCGTCGGCTGAGTACCAAATGCCAATCTCGCGTCGTACTGTTCATGGTAAGACATGAAGCCAGGAGTGGCAGCTGTAGGCCCCCTTGACGAAGTGGGAGACTGAGGTACCTGCTGGACCAAAAAACTTTAAAACTTTCTTCTAAAACTATCTAACCTGTTGAATTTCGCCAGTAATCTTGTTCTCCAGATGTTGTAACCTCTGGACGAGGTTCTGAACCTGCTCCAGTAGCTCTCGATTAGCATTTAACAATTGATGAGTCCTTGACTGAAAAAAATTTCAATTTTAAATTGAAAAATTCAGAAATCTCTTACCTGAGCCTCTAATCTCGCGGTAGTTTCACTAGTCAATTGTTCCCTTAGCAATTGCACCTGGCAGCCGGCGACCTGCGCCGACTGTTGGGCCTGGTCCAGCTGGGAGCGGATCAGCTGCTGGTTGTACTGCTCAAGGGAACGGTTAAAAGAGTCGGGGTTGGAGGGATCCAACTGAGGAAACATAGGAAAGGAAGGAGAGGCGGGGTACCTGGGGAATGTTGAGTTGTAATGTGGCATAGGGAGAGACCATGACGGGGGATTGGAGACCGAATGGGAGGGACCCGGTGGAACCAGGGACCATCTGGAAGAGGCTCTGTCTCTGTCTCTCTCCTTCTCTCTCTCTCTCTATCTCTATCTCTCTATTTCTCTCTCTCTCTACTTCTCTCTCTCTTTCTCTCTCTCTTTCTCTCTTTCTCTTTTTCTCTTTCTCTCTTTCTTTCTCTCTCTCTCTCTCTCTCTCTCTCTCTCTCTCTCTCTCTACTTCTCTCTCTCACTCTTTCTCTCTATCTTTTTTCTCTCTCTCTCCATCTCTGTCGCTCTCTCTCTCTCTCTCTTTTTCTCTTTCTCTCTATGTCTTTCTCTCTCTTTCTCTTTTTCTCTTTATCACTTTCTCTCTCTCGCTTTCTCTTTCTCTCTCTATCTCTCTCTCTGTTTCTTTCTCTCTTTGTCTCTCTCTCTCTCTCTCTCTCTCTCTCTTTTCTCTGTCTGTCTGTCTCTCTCCCCCCCCCTCTCTCTCTCTCTCTCTCTCTCTCTCTCTGTTTCTCTTTTTTCTCTGTCTGTCTGTCTGTCTGTCTGTCTGTCTGTCTGTCTGTCTGTCTGTCTGTCTGTCTGTCTGTCTGTCTGTCTGTCTGTCTGTCTGTCTGTCTATCTGTCTGTCTGTCTGTCTGTCTCTCTCTCTCTCTCTCTCTCTCTCTCTCTTTTTCTCTGTCTGTCTCTCTCTCTCTCTCTCTCCCTCTAACCTACCGGATAAAACATAGGTGTAGGCTGCGGCGCGGATTCCGCAAGTGACTGAGCCGATGAAAACGCAGTCATCTGTGGATTGACAGCTGGTTGGGAGGCAGCCCACGTCCGACTATGAGGCAGGGTTGATGATTGTAAGGGCATCATCATAGGGTTCCCTGGCTGTTGCATCTAAAACAATAGGTTAGAGAGAGAGGGGATAGAGAGAGAGAGAGAGAAAGAGATGTAAGGTAGGTAAGGTAGTTAAGGCCGTAAGGTAAGCGGAAGAGTGCACTTACCCCAAATTGCTGTGGCAATCCCTCAGCTACAGTAGGCAACGACGTTCCTGGATAAGTAGCGGTGTGGCCCATCGCTGCCGTGGGAACTGTGGCCGTCGGCGTGTTTGTGGTCGTAGCTGTGGCCTGCATAGCCGCTGTGGCCGCCGCAGCCGCTCTAAATCTACCGTAACCCTTACCCAAATCCAAAAACTTACTGTAACAAAGGATTATTAGGATTTGTAGCCTCAGCCTTTAGCTCCATCCCAGTCCCGGCTATCGTAGTCTCCGCTACCGTAGCCGCTGAAGAGCTGGCCGTGGAGGCCTTCCTTGGCTGGAAGAGGGACATCCTCTTGGAGTAGAGAGGGCCAGGAGGGGGCTCCATCGGACTGGCGGATCTGCTGGAATCTTCCCCGCCCTTCTGAAAAATGGGCCAGGTCTTTGAATTGTTTGTTTTATCTGGGAGGAAAATAGCATTATCGGAGGGGGAATCTCATTTGTCTGGAGGGAAAACTCATTTTTCAGGGGGGGCGCAACGGGGTGCAATTAGCAGGTGTTGCTTTAAACAACGCACACGCGGCAAGTGATCGAAAACGTGGCGCTTTGAGGAATCAGTGGTTGTGGTTAGCTCCCTTTGCGGCTTTTAGGCCAGTGTCGGCAACCTCAGGCCGCTTTGAGACCGTTTCTGGTTGCCTCAGGCTGCTTCAAGACCATTTCCGGTAGCTGCCGCTTTGAGACCATTTCTGGAAGCCTTAGGCCGCCTTGGACCATTTTTGGTAGCCTTAGGCCGCTTTGAGGCAAGATCCGGTAGCCTTCGGCCGCTTTGGGACTATTACGGACTGCTTCGAGCCGCTTTCAGACCATTTCCGGTAGCCTCTGACCGCTAAGACAAAATTTTTGGTAGCCTTAGGCCGCTTTGTAGCTATTTTCGGTAGCCTCAGGCCGCTTTGAGGGCATTTTAGCAACCTCAGGCCGCTTTAGGCAGTTTCTGGTAGCTTCGGGCCGCTTTGTGACTACTCCCACTTTCATACCATTGCTGGTATCCTCAAGCAGATTTGAGACCAGTTCCGGTAGCCTCAGGCCGCCTTTAGCTCCTTTTCGGTAACTTCAGGCCGGTTTAGACTATTTCATGTAGCCTCAGGCCGCTTTGAGACCATTTCTGGTAGCCTGAAGCCGCTTTGAGGACATTCGAGGTCGCCTCAGGCCGCTTTGAGAACATGTTTAGTAGCCTCAGGTCGCTTTAAGTCCATTTCATGTAGCCTCAGGCCGCTTTAGGCCGCTTCCAGGCTAGTTTTGTTAGCCCTCAGGCCGCTTTTAGACTATATCAGGCAGCCTCAGGCCGCTTTGAGGCCATTTCCGAAAGCCTACAACCGCTTTAGGACCATTTATGTTAGTCTCAGCCCGCTTTAATCTCATTTCAGGTAGCATCAGGCCCTAGTAGTACAATTTAGGGAGCCTCAGTTCGCATTGAGACCATTTCTGGTAGCCTCAGGCCGCTTTAGACTATTTTTATTAGCCTCATGCCGTTTTGAGGAGATTTCTGGTAACCTAAGGCCGCTTTGGGCTCGTCTGCGGGTGCCCAGGTTGTTTTGAGACCATTTCAGATAGCCTCAGGCCGTTTTAGACCATTTCGGGCATCCTCATTCCGCTTTTAAACCAATTACGGTAGCCTCAGGCCGCTTTCTCTGCCGCTTTCTCTCTCCCTTTCTCTCTCTCTCTCTCTCTCTCTCTCTCTCTAACCCACCGTCTCCTCAATAACGTCGAGTGTCTGCTGTGGCTGATTGTCCTCCTCACTGATAACAGAGACCGATCGCTGCTTCTTCGCCTCGTCCTCGTGCTTCTCCTGCATCTGCTCTTGCGCCACCTTGTGACACACCTCGAACGCCTGACCGATCGTCCGAACCACGCGCATGGCCTGCGACTGAAAACAAATCATCAGTCAGTGTCTGACTCCTTTGCACTTTCCCTCTTTTCGCAAATAGAAACCACAAACTATAAATATTTTGCCCTTGTGTTTTTTTAGGAACTTACGTCTGGTCTGCCCTGCGTTTACGCTCAGTAAAGATAGAGCATTCGGCTAGAGTGCACTGCGTTTACGCCTGGTTAAATCCCGGTCTCTAACCCTGTACTCGAGGGATCTAGGCCACCCCTGCAAACTGCAGCCATTTGTTTTCCTCTGCTCCCCGAGCTCTATTGTCTCTCTTTTGCTGCCGGAGGCGCGAAAACTGGCGGATAAATGGCTTCTGATAGTGATTTTACACTCCTCGCTGCGAGCGGATCGATCGCAGCAGAGAAAGAATAACACGATCGTTCGCTAAACTCGTAACTGCTCGTACAAAGCGGCCGGTTGTTGCTGAAAAGCGGGTTATGAGCAGGGGAATGGGCTCGTAAAAGGGGGGATGTCGCAGGGATCCCTAGGAAGCTGTCGTTTGATGCTATTTTTAAACTCAGGTATCCAGATTGTAAGTGAAACCCGTACTATATCGGAATTTGATATGGGTTTTCCAAAACTTACGTCTGATTTGTACTGCGTTTACAGGAGGCGGTTAAGCAAACCTCAGGCCACTTTGAGACTTTTTCTGGCAGCCTTAGGCCGCTTTGAGACCATTTACGACAACCTCAGGCCGCTTGAGGCAATTTCTGGTAGCCTCAGGCCGCTTTGAGGCAATTACTGGTAGCCTCAGGCCGCTTTTATGCAATTACTGGTAGCCTCAGGCCGCTTTGAGATCAAATCTGGTAGCCTCAGGCCGCTTTGGGCCCTTTTCCGCACTTAAGGCCGCTTTGAGACCAATTCTGACAGCCTGAAGCCGCTTTAAGACCATATCCGATCTCAGGCCGCTTTGGGATCATTCCGACAACCTCAGGCCGCTTGGAGACCAATTCTGGCAGCCTCACCCGCTTTGAAGCCATTTCTCATATTTTCGTGCCGCTTTGAAACCATTTCCGACAACCTAAGGCCGCTTTGAGAGAATTAGTGGTAGCCTAAGGCCGCTTCGAGAACAATTTTAGAGATTGCAATTTACGCTTACGTCTGGTTTGCACTGCGTTTACGGGTAAGAACAACTCCGGTGCGGAATTGCGGCTAAAAGCCTATCATTCAGTTCGTCTGCCTAGTCTGTACTGTGTTTATGCGACATATTAGACCGGAATGACACCCGTACGACATCAGAGCATGACTTTGACCAATCAGAGCTGACTTATAGTATGCACTCTGTTTACAAACTTATAACACTTAAAGAAAATAGATCTTACGCCTAGTGAGTACTCTGTTTACGCGTGCACTACGTTTACGCCAACACTGCCAAGGTCACTGTGAAACTTACAACTGATCTGCCCTTAGTTTACGCCCTTAGTACGTGAGATTAAACTGTTGACTAAACCACTACGATCTTATGTATTGCTTGTCCTGCGTTTACGCGGGGGCCAACCTCCAAGACTGGGTCGTCGTTGGCTGCTGTGGTTGTGGAGGACGTCGGCTGGTCGTCGGCCGACCAAGTCACGAATTTCGTCTTGATCGGCTTGCCGCCCGGCTTGGCCATCAGGCGCAGGTAGTAGAAGCGCTTTTCTTCGCCCATGTCGGACGCCTCCTCCGACGGGTCAAGTCGAATCATGACGAAATCACATCCACATCTGGGAATGAAGGGGTGAGAGAGAGAGAGACGAAGAGGGAGGAATGGGCTTGTAATGGTTAAAACAATGGGTCCTGAGGGGAAAACGCGCCAGATTGCAAATTTTTTGCTCTAGAAGGCTTCAACATCATTATTTCGGCACAAAACTTGACTTGTCAAAAGTATATAGTTTGCTGATAACACTGGGATTTTTGAATGTGTTGGGTCCTGGAGGGAAAGCGCGTCAGATTGCAATTTTGTGTCCTGGAGACTGAAAACGTCAACTTTTTTGTAATCAAACTTGGTATGTCGATAGTAAAAATGTGTCAAAACCTCAAAAACAATCAGAAGCTATGGGTCCTGAGGGGAAAGCGTGCCAGACTGCAATGTTTTACCATAAACGTCTTCAAACTGGCTATTTCTTAACTAGACTTTATTGTTAAATAATCCAAATTATTTAGAATTTTAAGGATGTTGAAAAGCTTTGGGTCCTGAAGGGAAAGCGTGCCAGATTGCAAAGTTTTGCAGAAAAATTTGAAAAATTGGATATTTCTTACCCAAACTTGATCGGTCAATAATCCAAACTAGAAAATAACTTTATTGGGTTGATAATTCTTGGGTCCTGCAAAGAAAGCGTGCCAGATTGTAATTTTCCGTTCTACAGGCTTTCAATGTCATATTTTTATCACCAAACTTGGCAAATCAACAGAAGTGGCTTTTTTTGCAACTTTGGAATATTTCAAGTTAGTGGGTCCTGCAGGGATAGCGCGCCAGATTCAATTTTTCGTTCTAGATGCCTTAAATGTCAAGATTTTGTGACCAAAACTGACAAGTCAACAAAACTTACCTGCTTGCAATTTTATAATGTTTGATAACTTTGAGTTTTGCAGCGAAAGCGCGCCAGATTGCAATTTTGCTTATAAAAGCAAAATTCTTGATTTTTTCTACCCCAAACGTGGGAGGCCAGTAATAGAAATAATAATGAAGCTCTAAAGAATTGAAAACCACAAGGTCCTGCAGCGAAGACGCGCCAGATTGCTATTTTGCCTTGTGAAAGTAAAATTGGAAGTTTAAAAAAGCCCAATCGATTGAAAAAGCGGTGGTTGGTGGGCGCAGGTGTTGAAATGTGGCAACAGAGGTGTTGATGACTTTCATGATGTATAGCCCAGAGGATTTCAGGCCAGAAAATCGAAAATTCGTCTTGAAATTCTAATTTCTCGCTATTTTAGATCGAGAATCGATGAATCTCATCAATAAGTGATGGATACTGTGTATTTTATTGATTTGAGAATATAAATAAAAGAAGCTTAGTTTAAAGGACCGCCAGCCAAGGGAATCAATCGATTGGGGGAATCTGAAAGACGCAATTGAGTGCACGTGCGAAAGGGCGCGACTCGGGTGAGCGATTGGTGGCAATCGTGGAGGGACCACTGGTTTTTTCGCACGTCACGCAACTTTTTGTCATCATTTGTAATCAATCGATTGCATCATTGCAATTTCATCATAATAAATCAATCGATATTGATTAATCAATAAATAATCGAAAGTTGTGTAAAGCGAAACAAGTATTAGCGCCCTATTGTCAAAAATTTCAAGTATGCGTGCTCCAATGACATAATCTTTAAGTAATCGCGCTCCAATGGAAAAATCTTCAAGTAATCGCGCTTCATTGCCAAAACCTCAAGTAATCGCGCTCTAATGTCAAAATCGTAGTATTCGCGCTCCATTGCCAAATCTTCAAGAAATCGCGCTCAATTAGCAACATATATAAGTATTCGCGCTCCATTAACAAACCGTTTAAGTAATCGCGCTCCATTAGCAAAAACTTCAAATTAGCTCGCTCCACTGTCAAAAACTACAAGTAATCGTGCTCTATCGTCAAAATATCCAAGTACTCCATTGTCAAATTCTTCAAGTAATCGCGCTCCAATGCAAATGGCCATTCCTTTAAAGAACCAATCAAACTCGACAAAGTAGAATGAAAGAAACTGTATGTTTTAGTTAAAAACTCAGTTTTATAAATATTTTTAAATTTTATTTTCTGAAAAATCAATCGATAAATCCAAAGCAAACGAGGAAATGGATAGACTTTGTCAGTTTTTGCAGTCGAAACTTGAGAATACACACAAAGAGTGGTTGTTCGAGAGAAAGCGAGAAATCGGATCCTCCGACAGGTGGACTTTCGCTTCAGGACCCCTGATTATTGATTTATCGATTGATTGGAATGTTTATTTTTGATTGGGATAAACGTTTATTGGTTGAATAGTGGAGAAATGTAAAAGAAATTGATTGTTGATTAGGACTTAACGTGGTGGGTGGTCCTCTGCCGGCGAGCTCTTCCAGGCTGTCCGCTGTTTACGGGCGTGCGGGGACCACCCACGTAGGGTAAAAATCGATGGCTGGTCGATAAATCATAGGGATTGGGAAGAGAAAGGAAAGCGTAGTATAGGCAGAGGATGTCGTGGCTGTGTCTCTCTCGAAGGACAGCTGACGCGGCGCCGAGAAACAGAGAGCGCCAGCCGGCTGCCAGCAAGTTGCGGCACTGAGTGATCGACTCGGGTCGGTTCCGGGTCGAAAGCGGGTCGGCCCAATTAGTGAAATTCGATTTCAGTTTAAGATTTAGGTGATAATGCCAATTTTCCAAATTAAATTTGCTTTAAATCTAATTAAATCAAAACTTTGGTCCAAAATTACAATTTTTCAAGTCAAAATCGATCCAAATCAACGCAAAAAACAGAAACGAAAAAATTGATCGATTCTAAGCAGTCAGAAGTCAAAAACAAGTGAGCAAAAATGATTGGCTCGGTGGAGAGTCGAACACGCGACCCTCTGGTTACGGGGCGAGACTGTTGCCATTGCACCATGGGATCGAACAGTGACAAGCGGCCGCGGCGGCTTATAAGCGAGAGGCGCTGGATTACCCCACTTTTGGTGTGCAAAATGAACAATTTTCAAAGTTAGAGCTAGTTTATTGAATTACTTATGATTTTTAACCAATTTAAAGGTCTAAAAGCAGTGAATGCCTAATTTTCATAGGACTAATTCGAATTTGGATTGGTTTTAGAGCACATTTCACATTTCAGGTTGGTTAAGACGAAAATATGCAATTTAAACACTATTTGAATAAAAAATCCAAAATACTGAAAAATTTGGTGATATTAATACAAAACTAACAAATTCTAGCAGTTGTAAATCGAAAATCCGTATATTCAGTCCGAAAATTCAGACCTGTCGTCGTTTCTCCGTGAAATCCGAGCCCAGCCGGCCGGGGCTCGTTTCCGTCGTTTCAAAGTTTTGTGGGGTTGCTGTAAATATCGCTGACGTAATCGCCGCCGTCGGCTCCAGGACATGTGCAAGCGCGGAGAACAGCCAGGGAATCCTAAGGCGCCTCTACACCGCAAATACTGTTGGTCGGATACTGCAAGGGATAAGTTTTTGCTTGGCGCGCGCGAGGTCAGGGGATCGATCCCGCCCGGTGCGCAATGGTTTTTGCTTTTGTAAACAATGATAAATTGGTGTTTCTAACATCTAAAAAGCCGATCTTGTGGTAAACTGATTTTCAGGCTAGAAATCCGCCGAGAGACCCAAGAGATCTCTGTTTGATCGGACCGCTCGCCAAGACTACCGTAGTCCGAAGTGCGGCCGCCGCCCGGGCGACAACTGTTTCTAATTATTATTGACGGCTGTTTTGGAGGAGTCGCAAAAAAGAAAGATGAGCGCCCGGCGAATCACACGAACAGCCAGGTGGGGGCACGCCGGCGGCCGCAGGCACGAGCCACGCCGGAAGCTTTATCTTTTCTCAAAGATTGATTAAACTACAAAAATACAATAATACAATATTTGAAAAAGAATAGAAATATATTTCAGTTATAAAGTCAGGGTAAAACATCGAACTTAGACCTTTTCGGTCCCACGGCGGAAAGTTTGTATTTTGGGTCCCAAAGCGAAAGTTGTATCACTTGAATGACAGTAAGCTCTTGAAATCAAGGTTAAAGAGAAAAGTAACCGAGGGGGATCGAACCAGGGTTGATTTTCTCGTGCGCGCTACTTCCCACTGCGCCAAGAGAGCATAGAGAACAGCGCGGCGGCTTTTTCGAGGAATAGGAAGCAATTTCTGGTCTTTCTGGAAAATTTGATCACCGGAAATGAAGAAGACGAAGAAATAGATATACTGAGGTCTAAGTGCGTGTGTATTCAGTTAGTCGGCGGTGCAAAGTGGCAGATGGCTCGGCGCCCGCCGCCTTTTTCCTCACGGGCAACGACGCCACAGACTCTTTTTTGCCGGCGACAAGGGCACGTTGAACGAGCGGCAGACGTGGAATAATGGGAGGAAGAGGAGTTCAAAGAGTTAGAGAGAGAGAGAGAGAGAGAGAGAGAGAGAGAAAGAGAAAGAGAAAAAGAGAGAGAGAGAGAGAGAGAGAGAGAGAGAGAGAGAGAGAGAGAGAGAGGGAGGGAGAGACACAAAGATAGAGAGAGAGAGAAAGCGAGAGAGAGAGAGAGAGAGAGAGAGAGAGAGAGAGAATGATAAATAGAAAAAGAGAGAAAGAGAAAAAGAGAGAAAGGGAGAGAGAGAGAATTGTTAGGGACGCAGAAAAACGGAGTGATAAGAGAAGCAGATGAAGCAGAACGGTTAGAGACGCAGAGGTGAAGTCTGAAAGAGAGATGGAGAGAGAGAGGGAAAGACAGGGGCAGAGATAGAGATAAGTAAAAGGAAGAAACACAGAGAGAGATAGACAGATGAGTGAGTAAGAGAGAGTTAGAGACGCAGAGAACCGAAGGGTTCGAGACGCAGGGGGATAGACTTGTTTAACACACAAAAAACCATTATGATAACAGACGCAGATAAAACAGATTGGTTAGAGACGCAGACGGAGTGTCAGAGAGAGAAAGAGAGAAAGGGAGAGAAAGGGAGAGAGAGACAGAGTCAGAGGAGAGAGTAGAGAGAAAGAGAGAAAATATGATCCCAGTCCAACCCCAAAGTTCCGATCCATCTCTATTATCCCCTCTCATACGCTTGTCGTAGTCGTTCCCCAGCCCCCCCCCCCCTGGGAATGCCCTCTGGCCGCCCATCTCTCCGTATGAATGGATGTCGTCCCTTCGATGACAAGCGATGACACCAGCTACATTTTTGATATTAGTAAGGGCGACCTCTATCAAAACCGACTTAGACGGATTCGAACCCACGACCTTTGTGTCAGGCCATCTACTTGCCACTGAACCATGAGTCCTCACTCACCTTTTTGGAGCACTTGAAGACATTGCACTTGAAGGTGTTAGAAGCCCCATCTCTTGCAATGTAGGAGAAGATCTGGAGATCTTGAGAATCGTGGGACACGTAGAAGACTCGATAGATCGGATGGAACATAACCAAAAGCTTGGATTCGTCCCACACTTGGCCCTTTTGCTTCTGCTGTAATTTTACGGGTTTGGGTTATAGGGAAAGGAAGAGTGACCTTCTTTCGCTGCAGGACCACTTTGACTCCGTCGACTGAGACTGTGATGTCCACGGGGCGTTTCTTGATTCCGCGGGCTTTGAACTCGTACTGAAATAGGGAGGTTAGAGAGAGAGAGAGACAGAGAGAGAGAGAGAGAGAGAGAGAGAGAGAGAGAGAACAGACAGACAGACTTACCCGGACGCGACGCATTGCCGCCACAATCTCGATACGTGTTCCTGGACGGGGGATCTCCATACTACCAACATACTGAAAAACAAAGTTTAAGAGAGCCTGTCTGGTAGCAATGAACACCCCCTGAAATGAAAGTTAGACAACATTTTTCTCTATCGAATAAGGCCCCCAAGTTATAAATCGGACGACATTGA
>JAJQXH010000030.1:5030000-5037500 GCA_022343465.1 Oscheius sp. G VE-2021 | reverse complement strand
AACTGCAAAGGTGCAACTTTTTTGGGAGAGGAGTTTGCAGAGAGAAAATATACTGTAGGAAACTCAAGATGACTCGTTTTTGGGCCGGAAATGTGGTTCCTGTGGAACAGCAGAAAGTTTTACTAGGAGGTCAAATTCTGCCTGTGTGGTCTTATTGACACGGTGGTTTTGGCCTGGCCTCGCGAATCATTTGCTGACTGGGTGGTCATATTTTGACTGGGTGGTCCAATTATGATTGGGTAGTCTAATTGACTGAGTGGTCCTAGCCTTGTGAATCATTTTCTGACTGGGTGGCCGTATTTTGACAAGGCGTTCAAACTTTGATTGGTTGGGCTTTTTGACTGGGTGGCGTTTGCCTGCCTTTGTGAAAGATTTTCTGACCGGGTGGTCCTATTTTGATTGGGTGGGCACATGTTCTGGGTGGCCTTGGCCTGGCCTTTTCAATAATTGTTTGACTAGGTGGTAAAATTTTGACTGGGTGGTCTTATTAACTGGGTGGTCTTCACCTAACCTTGTGTATCATTTCCTGCCTGGGTGGTCTTCACCTAACCTTGTGTATCATTTCCTGACTGGGTGGTCTTATTTTGACTAGATGGTAAAATTTTGACTGGGTGGTCTTCTTCCGGAAGTGTGTTATTTTCTGACTAGGTGGTCATATTTTGACTTGGCGGTCTCGAGGAAAGAACATAAATTGTGTTTCGTTTTTAAATAAGCATTTGATTGTTTTTAAGTAAGTTTTAAAAATTCAAAAACGAAAGTTTTTGTGGAAAACTATTCTTCGCTTTTGGGCACATTTGCGTCTATAAACTATCTGCTATTTGCAATAAATTCAGTAAAATATCCTATTTTTCCTTGTTTTTAGAGCTTAAGGAGGAAAATTATAGGGGAGGGGTCTTCTCCGGGCGGGTAATCAGCGGCTAATTCGCAGTCGGCGTTCCGCCTGTTGCATCCCGCGCCCTAACGAGACCACACGACGCCTTCCGCTGCTTCCGAAAACACAAAACACAAGAAATAAGATACTACTACGAGAGATTCTGCAAAACTTTCACAAACTTTCGAAAAACAACTTAGAATTTCAAAAAGTCCACCTTTTGTGAATAATTTTAAAAATTATCAAAGAATTGGTGGAGAATTAAGCCACGCCCCCTTTTTAAGGAGGTTTTTTAAAAACTAATTTCAGCTCTCTTCTGGAAAATAAGAGTTCTCATCTCTGATGCTTATTTGAAATGAGAGAGTGAGTGATGACAAGTACATTTTCAATTCGCTGAAATTCGATACCGACACCTTGGAGATGCAAAAGATACACAAAGCGAAAGAGAGAGAGAGAGAGAGAGAGAGAGAGAGAGAGAGAGGGAGAGTGAGAGAGAGAGGACGGACATAATAAGAAGATAGGAAAAAAGCTACATAGACGTTAAATAAGCTGAGAGCCAGAGAACTCGGGAGAGATTAGAGACGCAGAGAGCCACGCAGAGAGAAAGGTAGAGAGAGAGAGAGAGAGAGAGAGAGAGAGAGAGAAGGATAAGAGACCTAGAGCAAAAAAACATAGAGAAGGAGACAGGCAGAAGAGAGACTCAGAGAGTCCCACGAATGGGAAGATATTAGACACGCGGGCAGAGGACAGGTTAGAGACGCAGAGGAAAAGGGAGTTTGATATAAGGGAAAGAAAGAAAGGGAGAGCTAGAGAGACGTTAGAGACGCAGAAATCCAGATGACTGGGTTGAGGTTAGAGACGCAGAGACAAACATCCGGAAAAGGGCTAGAGACACATAGAGGCAAACGACCAGTGAGAAGCTAGAGACACAGAGAGTCGGATAGAGAGAAGCGTAGAAAGAGACACACACACAGAGAGAGAGAGAGAGAGAGAGAGACTTGAATGTTTTCCTCACCTTGAAGGCGGAGAACACGCGAATTCATTGTTTTCGGGGTCTCAGTTTTCGCGAAAAGAGAATTTAATTTAAGCACTGGGCCGGAATTAGGCCAAAAGCCCGAATTCTCAAACTTTCGCCGACTTGGCGGACAAATTTCGTCTTTTTGGGAGGGATTAGGGGACAAAAGGAACGACGTTTGCGATTTATGAGGTGGATTTGAGGAGAAGAGGTGGGGATTGTAGAGTAAATGACCAGAAATTGAGAAAAACTTGAAAAATGGATCATAAGTTACGCTAAATACGTTAAAATGAACCCTAAAATGCAAAAGTAAGTCAGGCTAATAGGCTACGGTGATGTAAAACTTTAAAAGACCTGAAAAATTGGGTTTCCGCAGCGCAGACGCGCGAGTGTCTCGTGTTTTCTAGAAAAAAAAATTTGACAAGTTCAAAGTAAGATAACTTCGTCAACTGTGCGTGAAGTTTTAATGTGTTGGGTCCTGCAGGGAACGCGCGCCAGATTGCAAAGTTTTGCTGTAGAAGCTGAAGAAGTCAAGGGTTTTAAACCAATTTAGACAGGTGTATAGTATATTATGGCTGATCAACTTTCAAGTCGTTAAAAGTTGGGTTCTGAAGGGAAAGCGCGCCAGATTGCAACTTTTCATCATAGAAAGGCGTGCCACATTGCAAAGTCTACCTTTTAAAGCTGAAAATTCTAACTTATCCCAATCAAATTTGATAGACATAGTGAAATACCGCCTATTAACTTTAAAATGCATAAAAAATTGGGTTCTGCAGAGAACGCGCGCCAGATTGCAAAGTTTTACTCTAAAAGCTGAAGATGCCTGCACCACTCAACAAAAGTAGAATGTTATACAGGATAATACTTTCATTCAACATTAAAGCGCTTAAAAAGTTTGGTCCTGAACGGAAAGCGTTGCAGATTGCAAAGTTGTACCAAAAAACGATTGCTTTTCGTCATTGAACCATCCAAATCCAAACTTTCTCATGATTTCTATACGCAACCTGGCAAGGTTAAAAATATAGAACGTTATTAAGTCTCTCTGGAGTGTAAAAATACTAGGTCCTTTATCGAATGCGTGCCAGATTGCAAAGTTTTGCTCTTCTTGCCGAAGAAGTTAAGTTTTTCCTACTGAATTGAAAATACAAAGAGTAGAATACAGCCTATTAACTTTCAAGGGCGTAAAACGTTGGGTCCTATCGTGAACGCGCGCCAGATTGCAAAGTTTTGCCCTAGATGCTGAAAAAGTCAACTTTTCCAACCAAATGTTTCAGGAATATAGTAGAAAACCTAATATAAGATTTAGAGTGCCAAAAAGTTGGGTCCCGCAGCGAAAACGCGCCATTATACAATTTTTCGCGTGCTCATTGCCCAGACTGAGTGTACTAAAGCCAATTAGCGTTCGGAATGAGGCATGGCGGGGAGTGGCGGAGTGTGACCCGAATCAAATCAGCTCCTAGGCCTTGTGTTTATGCCTTCGGGGATCAAAAAGAATCGCCAGGCTGGGAATTATGGACGGAGTGCACTCTGAAAACAAGCACACGCAGCGTACGCAGGCAAATTGCATCAGAAGACAGGAGGAACCACACGCAAAGCTAATTTTCAAAGGCGGAGATCGGGAAGAAGATGGGTTTCAAGCTGTTACAAGCAAAATATTCCAGAGGGAATCGAACCAACGACTCTTTCGGCGTTAAAATCGAATTTTAAGCACTAGACTATGATAAATTCGTTTTTTAAAGTTTTATTTATTTAAAATCATTAAAATAGAGGTTTAACAAAATTAGTTCAGGCGCAAAATTCACCAGGGGGTCGAACCATGGTCGTTTGTTTGGCGCGCGGCGCATCGCGATGCGCCATGATGCCCAAACGCTTTCAATTGCTTTTTGTTGAATTTATAAGTTTTTTATCGATTTTTGGTCTAAAATATAAAAAATTTGCTGGAAAAGGAAGAATTGTACGCTGAAATGGCATACGAAATGGATAACTAAATATTTTTCAAAACATTTTTTTTCTAGAAATTTGATTAAAAAATTACATAACATTCAAAAACTGAATGTTTAAATGATATAAAACAATATAAAACAATGTAAAATGTCTGTAATCAAATTAAAAGCAGCCAGCGGGGATCGAACCTGGGTTGTTTTTCTGGCGCGCGCGACATTGCACTGCGCCAAGGTGAACAAAACAAAAAATGCCATTTTCTTTGTGCGATTCATTAAATGATCCTAGTTTAACTTTGAAAGTAAAAAAAACATATTAATACCCCTTTAAAATAATGTCGCTTGGACAAGCAATTGAATTATCCATGCGAATAATAAGGGCGGTTGTCCTTTGGGAATTGACTCTGGAAACTGAGAATATGCTCAAAAGGAGACAAACGGTGATTTAAATTTTTTTGAAAGCCTTCATTTTCTTTATATTATGATTTTGGCAGTTATTTCGCTTTTTCATTAACACACTTTGCTTTGCGCGGCGTATTCAAATGCGGCGCGGGGCGCATGCTACAACTCGCCAGATGGTGCAGTGGTTGGTCTCTAGCCTACTAATCAAAAGGGCAGGAGTTCGAATCCCGGATGAATCATTTTTGTTTTGTTCACCGGAATAACAATTTTACACAATAATTCACTTGTTTTGTGTCAATTAAGGCACCTAATTCATGTTTCTGCCACTTTCTCTAGAAAAGAAAGGGAAGAAAAAATATGAAAAATCAAGCAAAAATAATATAAAAAATCATTATAACTTTAAAATTTTCAATATGAAATATTGAAAAAAGTTTTATTTTTTTAATAAAAAAAGTTTCAAAAATGGGTTAGCAAATGTAATTTTTTTATAAAATATAGATTTTTATATAAGATTTATGGCTTTCTTTCAATTTTTCCGAAGCTTTAGGCTTAAAAACTTCGGCGAAGGTCGCTCTGCTAATGGCAAAGTGGTAGTAGCTACGCTTGGAAATCTAAAGGTCAAAGGTACGAACCCCCACATTTTCTATTTTCTTTTGCTTAAAATAAAGATTTTTCTACTAAAATTTAACTGAAAAAAGACATTTCCTTATTGAAAATCCAAATTTTTTGAGGTTGTCTATCCCAAAACTGAGGAATTCTTAGAAATTTCAAACTGAAAACTAAGTTTTCATGTAATTTTGGTTAAAACACCCATAACCCTGTTAACAGCCCTTGTCAATGGGTCGTAAGAAGGTGGGAAAGTGAAAGGCTTCCTGGATGTTGAAAGTGGGAGCAAAAAGGGTTTATGGGCACAACTGCGCCTCTCTGACGACAGCCGCAAGCGCCCCCGAAGACGTAAATCTCAAAAAATGCGCAGAGTGTCAGAGATCTAAAAATATTGGCACTTTTGAATCCAGCAAAAATGATTAGTCATCGGGGGGAATCGATCCTCGGACCTTCAGATTGTAAAACGAGATCGCTACCGCCTGCGCCATCATGGCTCTTGGGAACCGTAGGGAGCGCGCGGGTTATAAAGAGCCAGGAAGGGGATGGAGAGAAAAAGAGCATTGAAAGATGGGGTAAATGTGGCGTGAAGTCCGCCGCGTTGCAAATGAAGCGACGATCGAAACAAGCCATAAAGGGAAAATTAGCGGCACAAGTGGCGAGGAGGAGGAGACGCAGAACGATTGTTGCGGGATGCGTGCCTTCGAGGGAGGCAATAATTAGCATATCAGATGAGGGGAGGGGCAGCGGGGATTCTGGGATTCTGGAGAAAGTTGTATAGTGAGAGAGAGAGACAGAGAAAGAGAAAGAGTGAGAGAGGGAGAGGGGGAGAGAGAGACAGAGAGAGAGAGAGAGAGAGAGAGAGAGAGAGAGAGGACCAAAACAAAGAGGAAAAGATTAGTCGCTTTAAGACCCCAAATCCCTCTAACAACCCCATAAATCTCAAAAAACGACCATAAATCGGCAAACTCATTTGCCTAGCTTATGCCAATCTCCAAAAAAGTAGAATAGCCTTGAAATTGCAAGCAATTTGATTGATTGCTCCAGAAAGTGATATTTTTCACACCTGTGGAGTGCATAAAAACAGACTTTGCACGGCAGGTCAATTAATTTGCGGTTAGAGATTGATTATAATCAATGGAGTAATGGGGAAATTAGTTATTTTTTGAATTAAAGGATCAAATTCTGTCTGGAACATGGGGGAAACAGTGCAACCTTTATAAGAATGTAATTTTCCCACAGTAGGTCTACTGGGGTTCCAAAAATTGATCACTTGGGGTCTCAAAGAGGCCCTGGGTGGTAGCTTGGGGGCTTTAAATGTTTCTCTGATTTAGGCAAGGCGGCCAGGGTCACCTAATTCAGGCGCTTATACAATATGCGGGTGAGATAATGCTCTCTCGCGCGGAGACACAGAGAAAGCAGACAGTGTGAGAGGGGGGAGAAAGGGGGAGAAAGAGAGCGAGTGAAAGTGAGAGAGAAAGAAAGAGAGGAAAACCAAACGACTGGGAAGGGGTTAGAGACGCAGAGAGCCAGACGACTAGAGAGAGGTTAGAGACGCAGAGAGGCAGACGACTAGGGAGAGGTTAGAGAGGCAGAGAGTCAGACGACTAGAGCGATGTTAGAGAGGCAGAGAGCCAGATGACTAGGGAGAGGTTAGAGACGCAGAAAGCGAGACGGCGGAAAAGGGGCTGAGATGCAGAGAAAGACAATCGGGAAAAGTTTAGAGACGCAGAGAGAGAGAGAAAGAGAGACAGACAGAAAGAGACATAGAGAAAAAGAGAGAAAGACAGAGAAAGAAAGAGGAGGAGAGAGTTAAACAAAGAAATAAATGTCAAAAATTAGAGGAAATGAAGAAAATATAGAAAAAATCTTCTTAAATCTTATTGATTGATTGAAATTATCGATTAATAAAGAGTCCTAGCGAGTATTTCCGGGGGAACGCGTTTGCCGGCGACGGTCAGCGACAGCCGGGTGGCTGGAGTCGGCCGATGGGCCATTCATTGCGGCCGATCAACAAGTGTCTGCCAACCCCCTGCCCGGAGTCACTCTCCCCCGCCTCCCCCCTAAGAGGGTTCTTTTACGTCAATCCCTAATCTCTTTAACTGCCCTAAGGTCTCTAAGGACCTTAGCCTTAGTCTCGGCCAATCGAGGAACCGGTGCGGCGCGGGTGCCAACTCCGCCGGAGAGTGCCAATTGTTCGATCAATCGCTGCGTCAGTTCCTGACGTCGACTGACAGAAATAAACTGGGAGCGGCGGGGCGAAACGCCTCAGGTGTTAGAGGGCGAGAAATTTTGGAGGGAAGGGGAAGGGAGAGAACAACAAAGTTAAATTCATTTAAAGATGTTAAAAGTTTTCTACAAACTTATATAACCTTATATAAAATTAAAACTTTACAACACGAAATGCCAAAAAAACGTATTCTAAGAAATTAAACTTCAAATTTCAAAAATTGCGCGTGCAGCCGAAAATGCCTTTTAAATACGCAAAAGTGGGTGTTAATCTCTGCTGCTAGGGTCAGCATGCACTTTTGCGTATTCGAATTGTATTTTCAGGTGCACGCAAATTTTTCAATTTGAATTTACAGACGAAAAAAAATAAATTTTGTTTTATTTACTTAAAGGGGAAGGACCTCGTAAAATTGATTTTTCAAAGTCTCTTTACAATTATT
>JAJQXH010000030.1:5010000-5022500 GCA_022343465.1 Oscheius sp. G VE-2021 | reverse complement strand
CTAATTGAATTTGGTACGATGAGACGGTTCGAATGATACCCATATTGTAACCAACGTCAGAAAATAAGATTTAACGCGTCGCGGCGTGCTGCGCGGCGCGCTGGAGACGCGCGATGCGGCTGCGTCGCGTGTACCGTCCACTGGCGCGTGAAGAAAATTGCAATTAATGTGATAACAACTTTAAAAAGTTGAAAAATTGAATCTTTTTCGTTTTTAAACAGAAAAAAGACTTCAACAAATTGTTTAAAATCAGTTCTAATCAATTAAAACTAATTTAGAAGACTTTTTAAACTTAAAAAGTAAAATCTTTCTTTTTATTGCTTGATAATTTGAATTTATTGTCTTTTTTGCAATGAATTTTGCACTCTAAGCCATTTTTTCTTCTTTTTTTTTAATCAATAAAATGGAAAATAAAACAATATGTTTGTTTAAAACATGCATTTTTGTTGTCCAAACCAACAAATTAACTCACCTGAGCCACTTGAGCGGGGTCGTCGAGGCTCTGAGGAACGGTTCCCGACAATTTCCATCCATAATCTCGGAAATACTTGGGATCAGTGAAAATGGGAAGTCCAGATGATTCAAATTCAATGATATCCTGAAAAAAGCAGATGATTCTGCTTTGAAAATGGCGTTTCACAAGCCTGCCGCCGTTGTTTGCGCTTGTCGGCGGCGCCCCGCTGTATTTAGGGCGCAATCGCCCGACTGCAACAAAGCGCACCTGTGGCCGAGTGGTCTAAGGCGCTTGCGGCGCCAGCCACACGGCGCGGGTTCGATCCCCTCCGCGGCGTTGATGAATGCACATTTGCTTCTGACACCTCTTATGTTAGTGGCCATTTCCGGGTCACAATGATTCCAGTAAGTGTTACTGAGCCTCTCATTTTTGACTTTTTTGTTTGAGTTTCGAAACTAACCGGGTTTGTTCTCGGTTCCAAGGTGAAACAACACTTGTAAATGTCGTCTGGGTAGTTTTCAAAGTCGGAATCGTCACAGAAAGTTCTAAAATTCACAAATAAACATATTTTTTAAACAAAAAAAGGCTACCTCAGAGAGAAAGCAATGACAGCTGAGACATTTCCATTGTGGAAGGCATCCACCCGTCGCATTTCAAAGGCATCTCCATTTTTCAAATGAGTGTCTTGGCTAAAAGAGAAAATTCGTCTTAAAAGTTGTATAAATTGATATTTTTCTCAATTACTCGTTACAAAATATAAATTTTACGGTTAAAAAGTAGTTTTTTTACAAAGTTTAATCGGTAAAAACATTTTTTTAATGCAAATTTATTTTAAGGCGGGATTGAATAACGTACTGGGGTCTGTTGATAAAGGACTCAGCGCCACACACCTATGTTGCCAATTTGGTGCAGTGGTTTCGCTCTCGAATCTAAAGGTCCAGGGTTCGGATCCTCCCTTGGTCATTTTGTTTTGTTCGCTTATACAATGCGTTTACGAATGTTTTCAAAGCTTTTTTCTTGTTTTCAGAAATTTGCAAATTTTAAAATCGATTTTCAGCGTGTTCAGTGGTCAAAAACTGAAATAAACCCAATTTTTAGCTGAAATTGAAAAAAAGAAAGAGCTATAAGAAGAGTTTAAAATCATATTTTTCTCAAATATTATTGGCGTTGTCGTTAAAAATTTCAAATTTTAGACTGAAAAGGTAAAATGCGCAAAAACATTAAAAACGAATGAAAATTTGCTTTCAGGCGGCATTGAATAACCCACCCCGTCTGTTGATAAAGGGCCTAGGGTTTGGGGCACACTTCCCCACTATAACACAGTGGTTGCGCTCTCGCTTACAAATCTAGAGGTCGAGGGTTCGGATCCTCCCTGGGTAATTTTATTTTGCTCGTTGAGATAAGACATTTGTGAGTGTTTTCCAAGTGAAGTTTACAATTTTAAATTTTTTAATGTTCTAAAAATCGATTTTCAGCGTGTTCAGTGGTCAAAAACTAAAATAAAACTCAATTTCTGTAAGAAAACTCACTTCTGCGAGATAAAAATGGGGAACCAAACATGGTTCAAACTCTGAATGTGCAATTTCTCCATCTTCCAGGTGTCAGTATTCCAAACGAGACGGTCATCAGCCCAACTGACCTCCAAGTACCCATGGATAGCGATATCTTTCAAAAATTCGTTCTAAAATCGATTTTCTTTCTTTTTTTTGAGAAGAAAAGTTTTACCAATTCAAAATGCTGAAGAGTCAATTGATTGAATTTGATTTTCACAGGCTGGCGAGAGACATAATTGGGCGGAACCGAGGCAATTGGGTGGGGAATTCCAAGCCTCTTCATTCTTTTGGCGCTCTCTCCAGCTAGGAAATAATAGAGGCATTGCTCCAATGAGGCGAATTCGTGGGCTTGAAGACTTTCAATGCCTGAATACGGTAGGTTACTGTAATTCCAAAAAGTGGTGAACTTGTAAGATTGGCGATCATATATTGGCAAGGGTCCAATTCGTCGGAGGAGGTGGCTCTGGCCTGAAAATTAGTGGTGATTTTTGAATTTTGAAAGAAAATGGGAAATTCTTTGGGAAAAATGAAAAAAAGGTAAGACTGACCTGGAAAAGAGCGGCTGGGGGGTTGATGACTTGGGGGCCGGCTCCGGGGGCGCCCTGGGCCGCGGCTAGCGCAGGCACCAGAAGGAGGAAAAACATGGACCTGAATGAGGGGGTTGGAGAGAGAGAGGGAGAGAGAGAGGGAGAGAGAGAGAGAAACCGAGAGAGAGAGAGAGAGAGAAAAGCAAGACGGAGTTAGGGAGATGTTAAAGAATACGGTTAGACACGCAGAGAAACTTAAACCCATGAAGGTGGTTAAAAAGCAGAGACAGAGAGAGAGAGAGAGAGAGAGAGAGAGAACAAAGAGAGAACAGAGAGCAGAAAGACAGCTAGAGAGACAGTGAGATGGAGGAAGGCAGCAGAGAACCAAGAAACAGAGTGATAGCGAGACCGAGAGAGAGAGAGAGAGAGAGAGAGAGAGAGAGAGAAAGAGAGAGAGAAAAGTTGGAAAGCCAGAGAGACAGGGAAAGAGAGACAGTGGCATAAAAACAGAGACACCGAGAAACAGAGATACAGTGAAACAGTGAGGGAGGGGGAGGGAGAGAGACACAGAGACAGAGAAACAGAGAAGACGGATAGTAGAGACAGAGAAAAACAAGAAAATAAAGAGAGATATAGAGAGAGAGAAAGAGAGAGAAAGAGAAAGAGGGGGAGAGAAAGAGAGAAAGATAAAGAAAAAGAAACAGAGAGAAGCAGAGAGAGAGAGATAGAGAGAGAGAGAGAAAGAGAGAGAGAGAGTGAGTGAGAGAGAGAGAGAGAGAGAGAGAGACCTAAACCAACCCTCCCCTCTCCCGCAGATCGAGAGAGCTGAATAGTCTTGAAAGAGATCTCTAGGTCAGCGCATAGTATCCAGGAGAGGCGCCCGAGGCGCTTGACCTCGGAGGCATTGGCTGCGCCTCCAAGGCCCGTAAACCGCCTTTCCCACCCCTCTCCCTCCCCCAGAAAGAGGTTTAAAGACAAGCTGAGGATGAAATTAAAGAAAGAAGAGCGAATGGCGGGCATCGAGGGAACCGGCTGACCAGACTGCGTATTTGTATTGACCACAGACCGGATAAACAAGAAATTGGCGAACACTGCCGCAGGGGAGATGGATACGGCACGGCAGTCTTTGGACACTTGACCAGTTGGATAAACATACACTTCAGGAAGTCAGAGATCAGAGAAGCAGAGAGTCAGACGACTGGGGGAAGGTTAGAGACGCAGAGAGTCAGAAAACTAAAGAGAGGTTAGAGAAGCAGAGAGACAGACGACTAGGGAGGGTTAGAGAAGCAGAGAGTCATACGACTAGGGGGAGGTTAGAGACGCAGAGAGTCAGACGACTAGGGGAAGGTTAGAGACGCAGAGAGTCAGAAGACTAGGGGAAGGATAGAGACGCAAAGATTCAGACGACTAGGGGAAAGTTAGAGACGCAGAGAGTCAGACGACAAGGGGAAGGTTAGAGACGCAGAATTGGAACGCTGGCTTTTTTGTAACCCAATCCCGCACGCGTCTTCTCATCTGGTATTCAGTGTCTGATGTTCCGTAAAATGTGATTCGGGCAAAAACGAGGAAAGAGGTCAGATTGGACAGTCGGCTGGCAACAGCAGGGAGGCGTGATTGACATTAGCAGAGTGGATTCGGAACACGTTCTTGGCTACAAGGAAGCCGGCTGGCGGCTAATGCCATCGGCGGTATCAATTGGAAGAAGCTAGGAAGTGGAAGGGATTGGTCTTTGACTTTTGGGAGAGAGAGAGAGACTAGAAGTGATCTCAGAACTGAAAAAAGTGTCCTAACAAGCGCGTGCCAAATAGCGATTTGATCCCAGTTGTCCAGCCAGTTCTGTTAGAAAGTCTGGGCAGAACGAATGACGATCTGGGCGCGATTTACGACCCTAGCGGGTTCTGGACAAGCGTTCAAGGGAAGGTGAAAACAACAACTCTCTCTCTCTCTCTCTCTCTCTCTCTCTCTCTCTCTTTCTCTGTCTCTGTCTCTCTTTTTATTTCTTTCTTTCTTACTTCAGCAGGGCGCATTCGTCCAAAGGTCAACTCTTGCAAATGCAGCGGCGCAAAAAGTTTTTAGCACTTTGAGGAATACCGCCGTAGGTTAATTGTCCTAGTTCTTATAGTGAGTTTGGAGGATGTTTCGTTGGATGGAGGAATACACAGAGAGAAAGAGAGAGAGAGATAGAGAAAGAGAGTCAGAGAGAGAGAGAGAGAAAGAGAGACAGAGAGACAGAGATCTCTCATGGAAAAGGAACGCCGCTTGGCTGAAACGGCCTGGTGAGGCTCGGGTTTTATGACAGATGGCGTGGAAACTTGCTGCGCTTGGCGCCCTTGGCCGCCTGCTGGCCTTCGAACAGCTGGAAAACTCGTCAGCATTCGGATACATTTCTCCAGAGCCTGAACTAAACTAGAGAGAGAGAGAAAGAAAGAGAGAGAGAGAGAGAGAGAGAGAGAGAGAGAAAGTGAGTCACATACAAGGAGCCATGAATCTGGGAAGCTGAGCAAAACGGAAAATATTTTGAAAAATGAAAATTTCAAAATTCTACCGTACGGTGCATACTTAAACTTTAAAAACAATTAATTCAATTCTTGTATTTTGGTGGTGTTTTGTGTGAGAGTGAGTATGCGAGTGAGTTTTACTTTTTCTTTCAAATTGTAACTCAAATCGACTCCAAAAAAGGAAAAGGCTGTGAATCTGGGGAACGTCGCAGAAGACCGCTTTTTACAGGCTCAGGCCGCAGATGAGGAATAAATCCACCCACTCTTTTGTGTTGCACTTTTTCACACATGCAATGTTCTACCACTTCTGGTATATTTTCTGCTTTATTTAAATTTTAATCCCAATGTAAATCAAGTAAACCACTTTTTTTAACAAAAACTTACAGAAATATTGATTATTTCAACCTAAATAAAACAAATTAATCACTTACAAACTGAATTGAAGATTTAAATAGTACGAGAAATAGTTATCTTTACGGATCACTCTGTCCGTTGTTTACGTCCGCCTTCTGTTTACGAGGCACCATCCGGGCTCCATTTTCCTAAGTTTCTTTATTTATTTTTAAATTTGTGCTTGTAAAATTTTTATTTTACTTGTATTTTACATGTACATTAATTAAAAAAGTTATTTTACACTTATTTAAGCAAACATAATGGTGAAATTTGCGGCATTTCATGTTTTCCGCGAGATTTCTTAATTTTCAAGACAACATTGCATTCTGGCTTCTTTTTAACGTGGTTAATTTCTTATTTAGTGTGCAATATCGATTTAAAACTTGATTTTGTCGATTTATATTCAAAAAGTACTCCGTTTCCTGAAAAATGAGGCTTTTTGTGAACCCAGAGGGTAATTTACACGTAATTAACGCTTTCAGTTGCTTTTACTTTAGATTTGCTGTTTCATTTTTTTTGCATTTTATTTTTTAACTGTATTTCTCGTCTTTATTTCTTAAAATACTTATTTTCTTATTTCAGTGCGGGTAATCGTTTTAAAACGTTATGTCGGCAGAGAAGAAGCCAGGGGCGCCGTTCCCCAGTCAGTCGTTCGAAGACTTGGCCCGAAAGGTATTTATTATTATTATTAGAATCTATTTTAATATTTGAATAATGAACTTTCTATTCAAAATTGGGTTTTATCCTGGTTTACCGGATTTTTTAAAAGGAAATTACCGGATAAAAATAATTTTTTTAACGGTGACAGCCTTGTTTGCTCGAAACTAAAAAAATAATTTAAAATAATTTAATTTATTTTAAAAAAATGTAAATTAATTTTTAAATTACAAGCATTACTAAAGTTAAAATTTTTTTCAAAAAAAAATCTGTGAAAATCTGTCAAAAATAAATAAATAACCACGTTTGCATTCGTAATTATATTTTCTAAGAAAGAAGTAACAAAGCTGTCCAAATATCTTCGTAGTCCTCCGGAACTGACCAATTCCAGAAAAAAAAATCTGTTAAAAAAGATCCGGTAATTTCCTGTTTTTAAATCCCGTAAACCAGAATAGAACCCATTTGAATAATGCTATTTTCATTAAATATTGATTAAAATATGATTAATTATTCATTTGATTTCAGCCAAACAACCAGGGAGTGTGGCCGGCCGGAGGAGGCCACGGCCGAGAGGTGAAGATTGAGCAGGCGCGTGGCTGGGTGGAGAGCCCCCAGTGGGGCCGCGGAGACAGCAACGGCAGATCGCAGCGGGTTGCTGTAAGTTCTTGTTTTTTTGAAGATTTTAAATTGTTATTTTTGAGCTTCTAAATTTTAAGTTTAGGTCAACGAATCGTCGCCCTGGGACAACACGAGGCTGCAGGAGACGGAGTACGGACGGCGCACGCCCAGGGTCCGTAATTCCGTGGAAATGCGATAGATCGCTTGGCAAAAGCGGATTCAAGCCGTTGACGACGTTAAAAGCGGCTGGAGGATGCCTAAATTCCTAGAAAGCGGCATTTCGTTGCTATTATTATCGTGAAGCGGCCGAAGGTTGCCTTGGTTTGCGAAAAGTGGCCTGTGGTTGTCTAGATTTTGTAAAAGCGGCCTGAGGTTACCAAGATTCTAAAATAGCGGCCTGAGGTTGCCATTATCCTCGTGAAACTGCCTGAGGTTGCCTGGATTCCCTAAAGGCGGCCTGAGGTTCCCTATATCTCGAGAAAAAAAAACGGTTTTATGTCGCCTAGGTCCCAAAACAGCGGCCTGAGCCTGTCCACATCATAACAAGCGGCCTGAGGCTGTAGAAATTCCAAAAAAGGGACCTTAGGTTGCCTAGATTCCAAAAAGCGGTGAGGTTGCCTAGATTCCAAAAAGCGGTGAGGTTGGCTAGTTTCTAAAAAGGCGGCCTGAGGTTGCCATTATTCTTGAGAAGCGGCCTAAGGTTGCCTAGATTCAGCGGCCTGAGGTTGCCTCGAATGGAAAAAAGCGGTCTGAGGTTGCCTAGATTAAGAAGCGGCCTGAGGTTGTCGGGAATTCTGCAAAAGCGGCCTAAAGTTGCCTAGATTCCATAAAAGCGGCCTTAGGTTTCCAAGATTCCAAAAACGGACTAAAATTAGTTAACCATTTCTTTTTCAGAAAGGAAAACACCAGAAGCGCTTCGACCGCCCTCGCATCCATCAGAGCAAGCCCGCCGTGAGTTTCTCTTTTTGTATTCAAAAAATTACTAAGTATAATTTTATTCTTTCATTTTATGAAAATAATTTTAATTTTTCATTTTGCAAAATATATATTTCCAGGCTCCCCCGAACGGCAACAACGGGTTCGTCCGCGTGAACCAGCACGAAAGTTGGGACGCCTTCACGAAGAGAGGAGGCGGTGACGTTTCCCAGGACTTGGAAGACTCGGACGCCGATTTCGCCGCCGCCGTCGCTGAGATGGATGCCCAAAGGGAGGAGAACCTGCTGCCCCGCCCCACTGTGTCTCTCGAGTCCACCGACGAGAAACTCATGGACTTGGCCATCCAGGAATCCATTGTGGGCTTTCTTGTCATTCCTGCTTTTGGCAATTAAAAGCCGCTTTTGGCAGCCAAAGGTCGCTTGGCCTACTTTTCGAAATTAAAGCTGCTTTTTGGGAACCAAAGACCGCTTGATCTGCCTTTTCCGATTAAAAGTCGCTTTTTAAAAACGTATTAAAAACTTATTTTATTACAGATAATTAAAAAATAGTTAATAATAAGTTTCTTTTAAAAATTTAGCTTTTTGATTTTTCTCATTTTGTATAATTCCAATATATCTTTAAACCTCGTGATAAATAAAAACATTCAAATTTAAAAAAGGTAAATTAAACAAAAAATTGTTCACGGATTTTTAATGACAAATATTTTTTTATTATTTAAACTAAAAACATTTTCTTAGCGGTCCAAAAATTAAAGCTGTCCATAAAATGTTTTACAATTTTTTTGTTTAGATTTTTTAAAATTAGTTACGAGTTTAAAGGGTATATAGTGTCATTGTATCAAATAATGATTAAAATAACGTCTAAAATTAAAACATTTTTTTTGTTGAAAAAAGCTTTAAAATGATTTGTTTAAATGTTTAAAAATCGACTAGAAATTGAAAATGTACATTTTAATTAAATATGTTTTTAAAATTATGTCAAACACCCCATATTTGCACATATCACCCCAAAAATATGCTTTTTAGCGTCATTTTAAGTTTTTCACTTTTTGGCTGGCTGAAAGTGGCTTGATTCAAATCTCTCGTTTAGAAAACGGCCAATACCCAGCTCATGAAGGAGGAGCTTGAGAAGCAGAGGGCTGTCGACGAGGAGGTGCAGAAGGCCTTCCTGAAGAGCATGGCCGACCTGGCGGTTAAGGAGGAGCCCCGCCACGAAATTGGAATGCACGAGGGCCATCAGGGCGCTCCCACCACGGAGGAGGCCAAGGTTAGATCATATTTCAGTTTATTTTGATTATAACAATTTTCAGCAGCCGGAACACGAGAAGAACCAGAAACCGGACAATACGAAGAGCGAGAAGAAGGTGGACCTGCGGGAGATGGAGCTCCGCTTTTTGAGGTAGTCTCATTTGTTTTGAGGATCTTATATGCTAATTCAGGAGGAATGATGAGCCCGAGAGACCTCGTCTGGACGCCGAGCTGCCCGCAGATTTCAGGAGCGACGACGTGGACAAGAGGTTAGATCTACGGATTGATTTGGAAAGAAAACAGTCGTTGGATCGGTCTAAAAGCGGCTTGAGGTTGTCTAGATTCCTTAAAGGCTGGCTAATAGCGGCCTAGATTTCCAAAAGCGGCCTGTGGTTGCCTAGATTCCAAACAAGCGGCTTGAGATTGCCTAGATTCCAAAAGCGGCTTGAGGTAGCCAAAATCCCCAAAATCGGCCTGAGGTTGCCTAGGTTTCCAAAAGCGGCCTGAGGTTTCCTACATTTCAAAAAAGCGGCCTGATGTTGCTTAGATTCCTAAAAAGCGGCCTGAGGTTGCCTACATCTAAAAAAGCGGTCTGAGGTTGCATATGCTCCAAAAAGCGGCCTAAGGTTGCCCTGATCCCAAAAAACGGATGATCCGTAACTTTCAAAAGCGGTCTGAGGTTTCCTAGATTCCAAAAAAGCGGCGTTTCCTCCCCTAAATTCCAATTTTCAGTTCGGACGAGTCGGACTTCAGCGACGATGGCGAATTTCACCACGAGCTGCACCCCCTGGGCACCGGCTGGCAGCACGCCCTTTTCCTCGGAAGCCGCTTGACCCGTGAAGGCATCGCGGTAAATTTCTCTTTCTCTCTTTCTCTCCCTCTCTATCTCTCTCTCTAATTCACCGATTTCAGGTGGAAATCTACCTGGCGAATATGGGCATGGTGACCTGTTCGCCCATTTCCCCGGAGATCGCCGAGAAGATCAAGAATGCCACCTTCATTCGCCTGAAGAAGGACAGCCAGGGCCAAGTCCGCATCGCCCCGACCAGGCATTCCTGCGCCCGCGCCACCTCCGTCAAGGTACTTTTTCCTGCGTGAAATTCTAATTTCCCTACTTAAAATTCTATTTTTTCTAGTTAAAATTCTAATTTTCCTAATTAAAATTCTTATTCTCCTATTTAAAATTCTAATTTTGTGCACATAGGTTCGTCCCGGCAGATCGGTTGAGGTCAGGACCACCGCCGTGGTCGCCTACACGAACGCCTGCGACCCGTCTTCGATATCCATCTGGTTCGTCTGGAATCTTCTCCAATATTCTAATCTATCCGGACACGTCTGCAATATTCTAATCTGCCTGTCTTAGGTGCGATCCGATCGGCTGGCTCTCCCTCGACATCACCAGACAGGGAGTGCTGAGGAGGGGAACGGAGAGGGACCTCGGATGGAGCACCTTCAAGCCGCTGAAGATCGTGGAGTTTACAGTGAGGGTCCGCGTCGATATGTGAGTTTCCCGGGTCGAGCGGCCTGTTGTTGCCAAAAGGCGGCTTTAAATCGAAAAAAGCATGCCAAGCGGCCTATCGTTTCCAAAAAGCGGCTTTACTCACCCAAATCTCCCCCTTTTCAGTCCCTTCCACAGCCTGACGCAGTTCAGGGACGGTATTATGATCTCGGATCTGGTCCAGGTCTGCCATCTGGACAAGAATGGCATCGAACTCCCCACGAAGTACTTCCCCCTCGTCCCCAGGCGCTTCTACGACCTCCGCCTGGTGAACAGGAAGCCGGACAAGGAGGGAGTACGTTTCTTAATGGAATTTCTCCTTTAAAATTGGAAGTTTACCCTTTAAAATTTGAATTTATCCCTTTTAAATTCAAATTTCTCCTTCAAAATTCGATTTCTCTCTTTAATATTCTAATTTCTCGCCTAAAATTGGAATTCAGCGCCACAACTTCCGTTCGAAGAGCCATCCGGAACTGGCCTTCTGGACCCACACCGACCAGTACGCTTACAAGAATGAAATGAACTGCAATATGTACGCGATGGCGGTAAGTTGATCTTCTTTTTTAGCAATTAAAAGCCGCTTTTTGCAACAAAAGGCCGCTTGACCCGCTTTTTGGCAATTTAAAGCCGCTTTTTGGCAACCAGAGGCCGCTTGACCTGATTTTTGGCAATTAAAAACTACTTTTTTTTTTAGCAATTTAAAGCCGCTTTTGGCAACAAAGACCGCTTGGCCTGCTTTTTTGACTATTAAAGCCGCTTTTTTGACAACAATAGGCCGCTTGATCTGCTTTTTTTTCAATTAAAAGCCTTCTGGTTCCTTGACTTATACTTCCATTTTAGGGCGTCTTCGTGCCGGTGGCGGAGAACCAATACCGGGCACTCGTGGTGGGCCCGGCGCAGATCGTCATGTACCAGTGCAAGGACCGGCTCCTCGACTACCGCCGCGCTTCCGTCAAGAGACAGTACAAGCCGACGGACAAGCAGTTGATCGAGAGGGTTAGTTTGGCGGTTCAAGCGGCCTTTGGTTGCCAAAAAGCTGGTTAAGCGGCCTTTGGCTGCCAAAAGCGGCTTTTAATTGCCCAAAAACAGGTCAAGCGGCCTTTGGTTGCCAAAAAGCGGCTTTAAGATAATTCCGTCCTATTTCAGGTGAAGGCCAAGGGAGCCGAGTTGGATGAGCTGCTGGCGGCGGCGGAGTACGAGGGAACCAAGAAGATGAGTGTATTTTTGTAAATTCCAACAGTCGAACCACGACTGTCTCTGTTGAAATACCGCTGTTGTTTTTTTCCCCGGAATAATAAACGTATTAATCCAGACTCCCTTTTGTTTTTGTTTTGTTTTTTTCTCTTCTTTTTTCTCATTTTTCTCTTCTTTCTCTCTTTAGCTAAGCTGACTTCAGCCACGAACATCTACACTTCTTGACATCCGATGGATTCTGCGCCAGCATTCCAATGATCCAAGAAGTCTACCTACCGAGCGGGATCGAACCTTGGCCTTCTTCTTGACACCGATCCAACTCAGCACTTTCCTAAGCCTTGTTTAGACGGTCCATAAAATTTAATTATAGCGGTCCATAAAAAAAGTTGAAAATTAAAAAATATATTATTTTTATTTTATTTCATTTTCGTAAGTTTTTGGTTGGTTTAAAAAAATTTTGGCACTCACTTTCAAAAAAATTAATTTAAATTTTTTAAAAATATAGAGTTTCATTTATTGATATTTTATTATAATGTTGTGTATATTTAAATTAGAATTTTGGAGATTTTTTTTAATTTTCGAGATACAGAGAGAGAGAAAATACAGGGTAAGAAAAAAGCTGCAGAAAGTGTCGAAAATTAAAATTAACCAAAAACACAAAAATGAAATATAATGAAAAAAATATTTAAAATATTTATTTTTTTAATTTAAGACGCGATGTCTGAGATATCGACAAAGCCCTTTTTACTCTTGGACATAAAAATTCATCGTGCTTCGTTTGTGCTCAAATTTGGTGTGTGAACATCCTAGAACACTAATATGACGAAAATAATGCGGAAAATCGATTATCGATTTTTGGGTCCGGGTTACGGTAATGGGGAGCGTGGTACTGTAAGTCGGGTCAAACTTTATGAAAATATAAAAG
>JAJQXH010000030.1:4990000-5007500 GCA_022343465.1 Oscheius sp. G VE-2021 | reverse complement strand
CTGAAAACTTTCCGCAAGAGCCAAACAACCGAAAAAAGGGAAAAATATTCGTATTTTTCGCCCTTTCACTTATGAGACAGAAATGAATAAGACCAACTATTTAAAAACTATAGATGCTTAATATTTTTTAAATAGCTTTCAAAATCAGAGAACCACATTATACCGAAAATTTCTATCAAAGGCGCAAATGTTTCGAAAATTTTACTAATTTTTTCAATTTTCATTTCACAGCTCGTTTAAACCTGGCTTACGATTAGACATGTTTTATGTACCCTGTAAGGCTTGAAGATTGTATGGGGATGTACTCAATAAAAATCTTTATCCAAACTTTAAAAAAAACCCGTTTACTTCAAAAACAAAGGAGTTCTCTCATCCGCTCCCATTTGGACTACAATTTGCCTTGGAGAAGATAGCCTTCCCAGTAAGACTCCAGCCAGAAGGACCATTCCGAAGACGATTGTACTGTAGATCCAGGAAAGAAGAGTGAATTCGGTTGATTCCTCCTGGAGGTCTTCTTCAGCTTCAAGTGGTAGGTCTCCAGCTCTTCTGTGGGGTCTAACTGGAAGACTTGGAATTCTTAGGGAGGTGACTTTTTTATCGTAGGCGGCCATTTCTTTGGTCCAGTAGTCGATTACTGCCCTGAAAGAAGAGATTCTCTCTCTCTCTCTCTTTCTCTCTTCTCTCTAGCTATCTCTCTTACACTTTGGGGGAAGGACTGCGTAAAAATAATTTTTCTGATTTTGTGATAAAAGCCTAGATCTCATTCTCAGGATTCCGAAAAATACCTCTTTTACCCATTTTGCATAAAAATTAACCGATTTAGGAGCGGTTGAAATTTTGGGGAAATTGTCGTTTGAATTGCCACCAACTCTGCGTCTCCCCATTTCCCACACTCTCTCGCCCACTTACCCGTGTTTACGTGCGGCAAACGCGTCTGTTGGCCGTGTACACGCGTCCCCTTTTGCAGTCCAAATCATATAAAAAAAGGTATGGTTCGGAATCGTGGAAATGATGTCTAATCAATGAAACTGTAATAAAGATACTTTGAAAAATCAATTTTACGAGGTCCTTCCCCTTTAAGGATTTTAGGTACCCTATAACGTCACTCTGGACCCTTAAAACTACATTTCTTTCTCCCTCTCCCTCTCTTACTTTCTCATTCTCTCTCTCTCTCTCTCTCTCTCTCTCTCTAACCTCTCAAAATGTTTTTCATTCTTCGGCATCAGCCCAGTCTTCACATTCACATCCACCGAATAGTAGTTATCATCCTTTGGTCTAAAAGGCTCCCAATCTGAATCAAATATACTTTTTTCAACTGAAATCTCCCACCTGGATCAGGAACTCCCGTCTTGACAAAGTTCAAAAAATACTTAGGGTAAAGTTTAGCCAAAACTGCCTCATTCTCATCTGGTTCGAAGCGATGAACCCCCATTATGTAGGAAAGGTCATCTGTGTGTTTAGGGTGACGCCAGTTACGGTAGGAATAGAGGAAACACTTTAACAGAGTTAAGGTCTTAAAGTAAGAATAAAGATTACCTTAGCTCCGGCTTGGGTCATAGCGGCGACTGTTTGGCGAGCAGAGACGAAGATGGATTGGGTTTCGGACTGGGATCCGTTAAAGGATTCTGAAATGCGTGGTCAAAGAGAGAGAGAGAGAGAGAGAGAGAGAGAGAGAGAGAGAGAGAGAGAGAGAGAGAGAGAGAGAGAGAGAGAGAGAGAGAGAGAGAGAGAGAGAGAGGACAACCTACTCAATTTCCCCTCCTTCTCATCCTTCTTATACTTTTCCGTCAATGCCATAGGATTCATATAACCCATGCTATCGGCTATTGTGACAGTGTAGTCGGTATCCACATGGTTCATCTCATACCAAGTTGCTCCAGTCATAAGTGGAATTTTCTTTAGAAACCAATAGTTTCATCAATAAAATTATATTATTACCGGAGCTTTAGCAATGAGTTCCACAGGAGTTGAACTGGAGAAAAGGGGTTCAGTCATCAGAAAGCCTTCAATTTTGAAGCCTTCCTCCTCCATTTTTCTTTGGATTCTGAAGGAAAAAGCTTTAAAAAGCGGTCTTCTGCGGCCTGCGGCTGTAAAATGCGGTCTTCTACGGCCTGCGGCTGTAAAAAGCGGTCTTCTGCGGCCTGCGGCTGTAAAAAGCGGTCTTCTACACCCTGAGGCTGGGAAAAGCGGTCTTCTGCGGCCTGAGGCTGGGAAAAGCGGTCTTCTGCGGCCTGAGGCTGGGAAAAGCGGTCTTCTGCGGCCTGAGGCTGGGAAAAGCGGTCTTCTGCGGCCTGAGGCTGGGAAAAGCGGTCTTCACACAGACAGATTCACACATCTACACAACCTACGCCAAGAGTTGATGGCCATCCTTTGTCCTCATACAATCCACCATTTCCCTTATAAAGTTGTCGCTAGGCTCACTGACGTCATCATACGGCAAACACTAAAAACCTTTAGCCTCATTTCAAAAAGTTGGACTTACCCCAGCCCTTCTAACAAAGTCCAACGTTCCATTTCTATGTCCTAGTTCAGTGGCCTTCAAGGCCATTGGAGCTGACATGGCTACTACTCCGCGGAACAGTCTAAAAGTAAATTCTTTTTTATTGCTAGTGGATGGCTTACTTTCTCTTAGGGTCTATGTTTCTGGAGAAAGCGATGCTGGCAACGGCCGCGCCACCTCCGGAATGGCCAAAGAGGGTGACCTTCTTTTTGTCTCCTCCAAAGTTTTTGATGTTGTCTTGGACCCAGTTGAGGGAGAGAATGATATCTGAATGGGAGAGTTGGTTAGAGACGCAGATGACTGGGTTAGAGACGCAGAAGACTAGGTTAGAGACAGATGACTAAGTTAGAGACGCAGAGGACTAGGTTAGAGACAGATGACTAAGTTAGAGACGCAGAGGACTAGGTTAGAGACGCAGATGACTGGGTTAGAGACGCAGATGATTAGGTTAGAGACGCAGAAGACTAGGTTAGAGACGCAGATGACTAGGTTAGAGACACAAAGGAGTTGGTTAGAGACGCAGATGACTAGGTTAGAGACGCAGAGGGCTTGGTTAGAGTAGCAGATTTCTTGGTTAGAGACGCAGAGTTGACCTACCGTAAACTGGAAGATTCCTCGGAACAACATTATCATTTCCAAAAGTCAATAACCCAGTGAAACCCAATCGAAAAGCGGAAATAACCAACACAACATCTGAAATTTAGATATCTGTACGTAAAGTTAAAAAAAATACCGTTAGATCCAAAATTATCAACCAAAGCGTCATCAGGGAACATCACAGCTGAATCGTAGTTGAAGCCTCCCCCATGGACGTAAAACACAACTGCGCACTTTTTAGATTTCTGAATTCACATTTTACAGTAACCACTTTCTGAAAATGGTACCAAACAACGGTCCGAAGTGAAAATGTTGACGTGAAGACAGTCTTCGTCCACCCATTTCTGGGGGCTTTTAGAGGTGGTAGAGTTGGTCATGCAGGCAGGGCCATAGGCTGAAATTGATTGAGTGTGAATGTGTAAGTGTGATTGTGTAAATGTGAATGTGTGCTAGTGTGAATGTAGGAATGTGTGAGTGTGATTGTGCGAGTGTGAGTATGAATGTGAGAGTGTGAATGTGTGAGTTTGAATGTGTGAGCGTTAATGTGAACGTGAGTATGAATATGTGAGTCAGAATGAATGTGAATGTGTGAGTGAGAATGTAGAAATGTGAATATGTGCATGTATATGTGAATGTGTGCGTGTGTGAGTGTGATCGTGATTGTGTGATTGTGAATGTGAATGTGTGATTGTGAAAGTGTAAGTATGAATGTGTGAATGTGAATGTGAATGTTTGAAGGTGTGACTGTGAATGTGTGCGTGTGAGTGTGAATGTGAATGTGTGAATGTGTGAGTGTGTGAGTGTGTAAGTGCGAATGTGCGAGTTTGTGTGAATGTGTTAATGTGAATGTATGAGTGGAAATGTGTTAATGTGTGAGTGTGTGAATGTGAATGTGTGAGTGTGTTTATGTGACGGTTCTTACAACTATAGTCAGGTCTAGACCCTCCGCCCTTCAACCGATTCCATACGGGTGCGAGTCGCACAAATCTGACTGTGACAGGCACACGTGAGCCAAGGACGCAGAGTCCTTTTTTCGCGTAAACACAGTGCAATCCATGCGTAAAAACGACCATTTTCCCCCACAAATGCTGGTGTTTGATCTACCGCTGCTAGGTCAGGCGGAACACAGATAACGGCCAATTTTGACATTGGATAAGACCACGTGTTAAAGAATAATTTGGTTTTTATCCAACAAAATGAATTTTACAACCATTTTTATGAATTTTATACACGCTTTTAAAAAAACAATGAAAAAACTGACCAGTTGCGTCTTTAACTCCTCTCCAAGACGTAGCTGGTTGCGGCAAGGCATACCTCAGTTGACCCACTGGAGTTTGAGCAAAGGGAACATGCTTAAATTAAGTTCTTAAGGTACTTAAGTGACTAAGAATTAAGGTTACTTAAGTGACTTACCTTAAAAGCATGAACTAGCGAACCATCCTTGGCTTTGAATTCTGCTCCCTTGAGGGTACCCAACTTGGACTCGATTGTAATGGAGGTTACCACCGTTGCTATTGATATGAGCCATAATAACATGGCTAAAAAATTAAAATGTAACAGGTTATTGATTTTTTTTAGAGAGCAAAGATGATTAACGACGCAACGGCCACGGTGGGCAAGTGTTATCTATATCGAGACGAGAGAACCGCTTTCATAACAAGATAAGGGACTCAAACCACATTCATTATTGACCAACATGGTCTATCCCTCTCTCTCTCTCTCGCTCTCTCTCTTTCGCCTAACTCTGCGTCTCTGACCTCTGCCTGGTCGTCAAGGTCTGCGTCTCTAACCTTCGCCTAGTTCTCTGAATCTTTGCGTCTCTTACCTTCCCCTAGTACTCTGAATCTGCGTCTCTGACCTCTCTCTCTCTCTCTCTCTCTCTCTCTCTCTCTCTCTCTCTTAGCCATTCTTTATTTCAAAAACAGTGGTGTCCTTTCATCTGCACCCATCTGTACTACAATCTGCTTCGGAGAAGAAAGCCTTCCCAACAAAACTCCTGCCAGCAGGACCATTCCAAATACTATGGTGTTATAGATCCAAGAAAGAATAAAATTAGCAGCGTAGTAGTCTTCCGGTTCTTTAGAATCATCTGGCAGCTCCACTGCCCGTCTCTTTGGTTTAACTGAAAATCCTGGAGATCTTAAGGCGGTTACTTTAACATCGTAGGCGGCCATGTCTTTAGTCCAGTAGTCGATTACTGCCCTAAAATAAGTGATTTCCTTAGCTTAACTTACCTTATCTTCTCTCTGTCTCTCTCACTCTTTTCCTTTCTCTCTCTCTCTCTCTCTCTCTCTCTCTCTCTCTCTTTCTCTCGTTCTCTCTAACCTCTCAAAATGCCTCTCATTCTTTGGCCTCAACCCTGTCTTCACATTCACATCAACCGAATAGTAGTTATCATCTTCCGGCCTGAAAGGCTCCCAATCTGAATTTAACATCACTTTTTAACAGAAATCTCCCACCTGGATCAGGAACTCCCGTCTTGACAAAGTTCAAAAAGTACTTTGGATAAAGTTTAGCCAAAACTACCTCATTCTCATCTGGTTCGAAGCGATGAACCCCCATTATGTAGGAAAGGTCATCTGTGTGTTTCGGGTGCCGCCAGTTACGGTAGGAATAGAGGTAACACTTTAACGGAGTTAAGGCGTTAAAATTAAGGGGGTACCTTGGCTCCTGCTTTAGTCATGGCAGCGCATGTTTCTCTAGTGGAAAGAAAGATTGATTGACTTTCTGATGTTGAGTTCATCGCCCCTGAAAATTGATGATTGTGGTTGTGTGAACGTGTGACTGTGAGTGAGCGAGTGCGACAAAACCTACTCAATTTCCCCTCCTTCATATCCTTCTTATACTTCTCTGCTAGAGCCATAGGATTTCTATAACCCAAGGAATCCGTAATTGTTACGGACATGTCCGAAGGGGTGAAATTCATCTCAAACCAGGTTGATCCAGTCATAAGAGGGATTTTCTAAAGAATTTTCTTTTTTAAGCGAAGTTAGCTAAAAATGGAGTACCGGAGAATTTGCTATGAGTTCCGCAGCCGTGGTACTGGAGAAGAGAGGCTCCGTCATCAAGAAGCCTTCAATTTCGAGACCTTCCTCCTCCATTTTTCGTTGGATTCTGAGAAATAGTCTCATTGAGAAAACTATCACACATTCGCTCACTCTCTCACTCACTCACTCACACACTTACGCCAACAGTTGATGACCATCCTTAGTCCTCATACAATCCACCATCTCCCTAATGAAGTTGTCGCTAGGCTCACCGACATCATCATAAGGTAAGCACTAAAACCTCTAAATGCTCTTTAAAGGGGAAGGACCTCGTAAAACTGATTTTTCAAAGTATCTTTACAATGATTTCATCGAATAGATATAGTTTCCACGATTCTGAAACATACCTCTTTTATATGATTTGGACTGCAAAAGGGGCGCGTTTATACGACCGTTTTACGCATTTGCCGCACGGAAACACGGCTAGAGTGGGCGAGAGAGTGTGGGAAATGGGGAGACGCAGAGTTGGCGGCAATTCGAACAGCAATTTCCCGTGATTTCAAGCGGAGCACTCCTAAATCGATTCATTTTGATGCAAAATGGGTAAAAGAGGTATTTTTCGGAATCCTGGGAACGAGATCTAGGCTTTTATCACAAAATCAGAAAAATTATTATACGCGGTCATTCCCCTTTAAATTAGGTTTTCTTACCCCAGCTCTTCTGATGAACTCCAATCCCATGGTCCTATGATCCAGTTCATTGGCAGTCTGGGCGACTATTGTTGACATAGCGATGACTCCTCGGAAAAGTCTGGAAAAGTAAGGATTTCTAAGAGAGAGAGAGAGAGAGAGAGAGAGAGAGAGAGAACTCACTTTCTTTTTGGGTCAATGTTTCTGGAGAACGCTATACTCGCCACGGCAGAGCCACCTCCTGAATGGCCAAGGAGGGTGACCTTCTTTTTGTCTCCTCCAAAGTGTTTGATGTTTTCTTGGACCCAATTGAGGGATAGGATGATATCTGAATGGGAGAGGTTAGAGAGAGAGAGAGAGAGAGAGAGAGAGAGAGAGAGAAAATGAGACAGAGGGAGGGAGAGAGAGGCACCAGACGCGCAGAGAGTGCTGAGGAGAGAGACGCAGGGTTCGATTTAGTAGGTTAGTGACGCAGAAGACCAGGTTAATGACGCAGAGGACAAGGTTAGAGACGCAGATGACTCGGCTAGAGACGCAGATGGCTTGGTTAGAGACGCAGAGTTGACCTACCGTAAACAGGCAAATTCCTCGAAACAACATTATCATTTCCAAATGACAGTAACCCACTAAAACCCAGCCGAAAGGCCGAAATAACCATCACAACATCTGAAAAACACTTTCTTCTTTCTTAAAAACAGAAAACCTGCCGTTGGATCCAAAATTCTCAACCATTGCATCATCCGGGAACATAACAGCCGAGTCGTAGTTGAAGCCTCCACCATGGATGTAGAATACTACTGCGCAATTTTTGGACTTCTGAATACAATTTTTCCAATTATAAATTTGCTGAAAATGGTACCAAACAACGGTCTGAAGTGAAGATGTTGACGTGGAGGCAGTCTTCATCTACCCATTTCTGGGGGCTCGAGGAGGTTGTGGAGTTGGTCATACAAGCAGGGCCATAGGCTGAAATTGATTGAGTGTGAATGTGTGTTTGTGTTTGCGTGAATGCGTGTATGTGTACGTGTGATTGTTTTGCAATTGTAGCCAAGTCTAGTCCCTCCGCGCTTCCACCGATTCCATACGGGTGCGAGTCGCGCAAAACTGACTGAGACGGGTACACTGGCACCAAGGACGCAGAGTATCTTTTTCGCGTAAACACAGTGCACGTCATGCGTAAAAACGACATTTCTCCACCACAACTGCTGGATTTTGAACTACCACAACTACCATACTGCCTTAATAAGGTCTTCACGTCCTTGACCCTGTTACATAAGGGAATAGGGCCTTAACCAGGGCTTATAGACCTTTACTTTAGGAAACAGAGCCTTAATGAAGAATTCTCGCCCTTGACTTAAGGATAAAAAATCCAAATATCAGTCCTTTTAAAGAAAAAAAAATAAAAATTTAGTCAATTTAAAAAAAAAAACTACAATTTTAGATTAAGGTATGATTGGGCACTCCGATTTTCAACGTCATTTTTTTCAAAATGTAGCACATAACGTGTGTGTATGTGTGTGTGTGTGTGTGTGTGTGTGAGAGTGAGTGAGTGAGTGAGTGAGTGAGTGTGTGATTTATGCCCTTGTCACTTTCATAAGAAACCAGCCTCGATGATTGACAGCTTCTTAGCTTTATCAGGACCACTGAGGTCACCTCCGGTGTTTTTTATTCTTTTTTTCTAACCATCGAAACACTATTCTAATCAATCGAATTATTATTGAGATGGTTGACTTTCACATGAAAATTCTCGTTTTGGCTATAAAATTCTCTAATATTCCGAGAATTCATTGAAAAAAATGGAAAAGATGATAGTTTTATTGTTGCCACAAGGTTTTATCCTATTGAAATTGTGGTAAACATGCTATTTTATCAAAAAGCAAAAGAATGCCCAAGACAGGAATCGAACCTGTGTCGCCACGGCCACAACATGGAGTACAAACCACTATACTACTTGGGCCGTGGCGCCGCGGCGGGAGGCTAATGAACCCAGGCGCGCTGAACAGTGGATGTGCCATTGTAGAGAAAAGCGCGCCAAAAGCAACATTTCATTTCCCTGCCCTTATCAGGGTAATTAGAATACAGTATTTATACAGGAATTACCAACTTGTTGCATCACGTATTCCTCTCCAAGACGTTGCTGGTTGTGGTAAGGCATACCTCAGCTGACCCACTGGAGGTTGGGCAAAGGGAACATGCTAAAATTAGGTTCTTAAGGTACTTAAGTGATTAAGAATTTAGGGTAACTAAGGTAATTACCTTAAAAGAATGAACTAAAGACCCATCCTTGGCTTTGAACTCAGCTCCTTTGAGGGAACCCAATTTGGTGTTAATAGTTATAGATGAGACCAAAGGAGCTATTAATAATAGTAAAAGTGGTAACATTTCTGTAAAGAATGAATTATTGTGGTTGTAAATTAATAAAGTACAATTGATTCAAAAGAACAACACGTGATAAATGGTGTAATGAAGACGGAGGGCACTCCCTTATCTCTATTGGGCCGAGAGAGCAGAGGGAAAACAAGATAAGGAATTAAAAATAAAGCGTCTTGATGCTCTCACACACATTCACACATATACACATGCACACAAGCTCACACACACACACACACACACACACACACTTTCAATAGCTACTCTCACACGTTCACGTTCACACGTACATTCACTCATTCATTCACTTACACTCACATTCTCACACGTTAACATATTCACACACTTTGAAGCTTACATTTCACACGTTTACACTCACGCATACACACACTCATCCACTCATACTAATACTTCACACGTTCTCACCCTCACACCCTCGCATTTACACATGGACACACACACACACACACACCCTACACACAATCACACACTCACATGCACACATGCACACAGGCACACACGTTTATTTCAAAACCAGAGGCATCCTTTCATCTGCATCAGTTTGAACAATTTTGTGGCTTCGGGAGAAGAAGCGACCCAAAAGTACCCCTCCAAGTAGTACTATTCCAAATCCAGCAAAATGGTACAACCAGGAAAAATAGGTGTATTTAGAAGAATCCTAGAAATTTTTTTTCACGTTATTAAAGGGGAAGGACCGCGTAAAAATAATTTTCCTGTTTTTGTAATAGAAATCTAGATCTTATTCTTAGGATTCCGAAAAATACCTCTTTTACCCATTTTGCATCAAAATGAATCGATTTAGGAGCGCTTGAAATCACGGGAAATTGCTGTTCGAATTGCCGCCAACTCTGCGTCTCCTCATTTCCCACACTCTCTCGCCCACTCTGGCCGTGTTTACGTGCGGCAAACGCGTAAAACGGCCGTGTAAACGTCCCCCCCCCCCCCTTTTGCAGTCCAAATCATATAAAAGGGGTATGTTTCAGAATCGTGGCAATGATATCTATTCGATAAAATGATTGTAAAGAGACTTTGAAAAATCAATTTTATGAGGTCCTTCCCTTTTAAGGCCCTTTTTCGCTGGATTCTGAAAAGGGGTCTTAACTCTCTCTCTCTCTCTCTCTCTCTCTCTCTCTCTCTCTCTCTACCCCTCAGTTTCTCTCTCTACCTCTCTCTCACACACGCTCACACAACCTACGCCAACAGTTGATGGCCATCCTTTGTCCTCATACAATCCACCATCTCCCTAATGAAGTTGTCGCTAGGCTCACTGACGTCATCATAAGGTAAACACTAAACACCTTTAAATGTTCTTTAAGTTAAGTTTTCTTACCCCAGCCCTTCTAACAAACTCCATTCCTAAAGTTCTATGCTTAAGTTCTATCGCGTTAAGACTCATAGGGGATGACATAGCGACCAATTGGTGGAAAAGCCTGTTTTCAGAAGTTTGAAGTTTAAAACAGAGGGATTAACTCACTTTCTCTCGGGGTCAATGTTTCTGGAGAAAGCGAGAGCAACGGCGGCTCCACCACCTCCTGAGTGGCCAAATAGGGTGACTCTCTGTTTGTCTCCACCGAAGGATTTGATGTTTTCTTGGACCCAGTTGAGGGAGAGGATGATGTTTGAATGGGAGAGGTTAGAAAGAGAGAGAGAGAGAGAGAGAGAGAGAGAGAGAGAGAGAGAGAGATTGCAGGAACGTGTATGTAAGTGGGATCGTGCGTCAGTGTGACTGTGTGTATGTGAAACTGTTTGAATGTGTGAATGCGTAACTGTACGAGTGTATGAGTGTGTTAAAATGCGGGTATCCCAGTGTGTGATTGTGTGAATGTGTGTAAGTGTGAATGTTTGAATGTGTGTAAGTGTGTATGTGTGAATGTGTAACTCTGTGAGTGTGAATCTGTTTGAATGTGTGTGCGTGTGAATGTATGATTGTGTGTAAGTGTACTAGTGTGAATGTGGGTGAATGTGTATGTATGTGTAACTGTGTGCATGTGTAAATGTGTAATTGTGTGACTGTGAAACTGTGCATGTGTGAGTGTGTGAATGTGGGAGTCTGAGTATGTGTATGTGTGAGCGTGTGAGCGTGTAAGCGTGTAGGTGTGAATGCGTGAGTGTATCTGTGAATGTACGAATGTGTGTAAGTGTGAATGTGTGTTTGAATATATGAATGTGTGTATGTGAGATTATGTGAATGTGTAACTGTGTGAGTGTGAAACTGTGAATGTGTGATTGTGAGCATCTGTATGTGAGTATTTGTGTGCGCGTGTAAGTATGTAGGTGTGTAAGTGTGAATGTGTGAAGGCGTGTGTGTATGTGTGAATGTATGTGCGTGTGAATGTTTGAATGTGTGTAAGTGTGAATATGTATGTGTGAATGTGTGAATATGTGAGTATCTCAGTATGTATCTGTGTGAATGTGAAACTGTGTAAGTGTGTGTGAGCGTGCAAGTGTGTATGTGTGCATGTGTGAGCGTCTGTGTGCGTGCAACCTACCAAACAGTGGTAGATTCCTCGGAACAACATTATCATTTCCAAATGACAGTAACCCAAAGAACCCTAATCTAAAAGCTGTAATTACTAAAACCACATCTAAAAATTCCCAATTCTGTTGAAAACAAGAAAATATCACCTTTGGATCCAAAATTCTCAACCAAAATATCATCTGGGAACATAACAGCCGAGTTGTAGCTAAAGGCACCTCCATGGATATAGAATACCACAGGGCAATTTTTTGACATCTAAAATATCTGAATTTTGAAAATTTAAAATTTATATAGTTTATAAATTTGTAAAAAAAAGTACCAAACAACGGTCTGAAGTGAAGATGTTCACATGGAGACAGTCTTCGTCTATCCATTTCTGGGTTTGGGTGCTGTTGGAAATTGAGGAGTTTGACATACAGGCAGGGCCGTAGGCTAAATGGGGGACTCTCCTCTCTCTCTCTCTATCTCTCTCTCTCTCTCTCTCTCTCTCTCTCTATTCATCTGCGTCTCTAACCATCTGCCTGTCTGCGTCTCTAACCATCTGCCTGTCTGCGTCTCTAACCATCTGCCTGTCTGCGTCTCTAACCATCTGACTGTCTGCGTCTCTAACCATCTGCCTGTCTGCGTCTCTAACCATCTGACTGTCTGCGTCTCTAACCATCTGACTGTCTGCGTCTCTAACCATCTGCCTGTCTGCGTCTCTAACCATCTGACTGTCTGCGTCTCTAACCATCTGCCTGCCTGCGTCTCTACCCGTCTTTCCGTCTCTCTCTCTCTCTCTCTCTCTCTCTCTCTTTCGGGAAACCTGGTTAAAACTAACCTATGGCGTCAAGTACCCCACTCCATGGTTTTGCTGGTTGTGGCAAGGCATACCTCAGTTGACCCACAGGAGGTTGGGCAAAGGGAACATGCTTAAATTAGGTTCTTAAGTTACTTAAGTCCCTAAAATGTAAAGATAACTAAGGTAATTACCTTAAAAGCATGACCTAAGGACCATCCTTAGCTGTGAATTCAGCTCCTTTGAGGGAACCCAACTGAGTGTTGATAGTTATGGAGGTCACCAAATTAGGCAACAGTAAAAATATAAGCATTTCTGAATTTTAAAATCGTAAATTACAAAATTTGGGTTTTGAAAGTGTTGTTGGAAAGTGCAAGCAGATTGGGAATGCTGGGACTGCGTTATCTTGTTTGTTCGCAGGAGCGAATGCGGGAAAGCTAGATAAAGTACATAAAAATGAGCCTGACATGTGTCAATCAGTTTCTCTCTCTCTTCTTGAATGTATGATTTGATTGGAGAAAGACAGAGAAGGGAAAGAAAGAAGCGCCGTCTAGGCCGAAACGCGCCAATTGTTCATTACCGGCGGCGCCCGCGTAGTCTACCGCGCATCGGTGGTTCAGTGGTAGAATGCTCGCCTGCCACGCGGGCGGCCCGGGTTCGATTCCCGACCAATGCAATTCTTTTGCTTTTCACTACTACTATCACTAGATGAAAGGGTTTTCCTTCAAAACTGTTCCTTAAGGTCTAAAGACCAATTCATTTACTTCGGAAGACAGTTTATAAGCTTAAACAGTACGTAAACTTCAAACTTCAACATGTCGCTATCAGAATGTGCGGTTCATGTCATTTATCCCTTTCAGGGTGTTGATGTCTCAACACGGGTGTTTGTTTCTTCCAAGCTAAGCGAATTGATCGATTCACAGGGCGGATCGTCTCGTGCTTGATGAGTAAGCGGCCCCTCTTTGTCTCCCTCGCTGTCCCGCGCCCTTGCAAGTTATATGCGCCGTTTAGCGTCGACGCATCGACCACAGTCATCCCCATAATTTACTACTTTCACTGATTTCTCTTATTTAAATAATTTGAAATTTTAGGTAATATCCAAGAGGATTAGACTTTGTAACTTAGTGTCTATTCCGATTCTTGTCCTAATAAAGGAAATAGTTAAAAGAGAGAGAGATATAGAAAGAGCTGTGATAGAGAGAGTGGGAATAGAGAGACAATGGATAGAGAGGGAGAGAGACAGAGAGAGACAGAGAGAGAGGGGGATAGAAGAGAGAGAGAGAGAGAAAGAGAGAGAGAGAAAGAGAGAGAAAGAGAGAGAGTGGGAGAGAGAGAGAGAGAGAAAGAGAGAGAGAAAGAGAGAGAAAGAGAGAGAAAGAGAGAGAGAGAGAAAGAGAAACAGAGATAGAGAGAGAGAGAAAGAGAGAGAAAGAGAGAGAAAGAGAGAGAGAGAGAAAGAGAAACAGAGATAGAGAGAGAGAGAAAGAGAGAGAGCGAGACAGAGAAAGAGAGAGAGAGAGAGAAAGAGAAAGAAAGAGAGATAGAGACAGAGAAAGAGATAGAGATAGAGAGAGAGAGAGAGAAAGAGAAAGAGAAAGAGAAAGAGAAAGAGAAAGAGAAAGAGAAAGAGAAAGAGAAAGAGAAAGAGAGTTAAGGAGTTAGAGAGTTAAATAGAGCAAGAAAGAGAGCGTTAGAGACTAAGTGAGTTAGAGAGAGAGCGAGAGAGAGAAAATAAAGAGAGAGAGAAAGAGTGAGAGAGAGAGAGAGAGAAAGAGAGAGAAAAAAAATAGGGAGAGAGAGAGAAATATAGAGAGATAGAGAGGGTTAGAGATAGAGAGATCGAGAGAGAGAGAGATTTCAACACTCCATTTCCCATTGTCTCAAATCGGTGTTTGATTCCCAAACTTACGAATATCGCGAAAAACACGTCCGCTCGTCTCGTGCTAGCTGAGTCATTTTTCTCTTTGTCTCCCCTCCCGCCTCGCGCCCACCGCTGCATTTGAATATCGCCCTTCATTCCCAAAAAAGACCATTTTAGCCCTATTTCAGCTTTTTTTTCAAAACTTTCTGAATTTTTAACTTCTTATGATTTCAGGTAATCCCTCGAGGACCACCATGTCTAACCACATTGTCTTCGAAAATCTTCCTAATTTGCTCCAGACTCAGATCTACAAGAAGGTAATCAGAGAAAAGGCAAAGTTAATTAGGACTTTTCAGTTTGGCTTTAGGGATGTGGCAAAATTTGGTGGGTGCAGTCGCTTCTCTCAATCGTTTACCCAGGAAAACGCAAGAATTAAGCTTCCCATCTTGGTGTACAATCTTCTGATCGAGGTAGGTGACTTTTGGGTCAATATCGAGTTTTCGTCCCGGGTTACGGTAGGCTGAATCTGGGTTACGGTAACTTTCTTCAAACTTAACTAATTTTCAATTTGAAAAAGTAATCGATAGCTCTTTTTATGCTGACAAACACGGTAAATAAATCTTTTTCAAGTTGTCACTGAAAATGTCTAACTAGAGCCAAAAAACCGCAAAAAAGTGAAAAATTACGGGTTTTTGCATTTTTCGACCATTGATTGTTTAGACGGTAAAGAAACGGACCTTGTATTCATAAACTAAACATAATTTCAAATCTTTTGAAAAAAGTGACTTTGAAAATCGGAGTTCCCCATCATCGCTAAAACTTCAATTGAAAGTGCCAACTTTTTCCAAAAATTCACCAAAATCTCAATATTTTGGTGGAAAGTGAGAATAAATGTTCGGTTTTTGCCCCAAATGACACAAACTATGTATCTAGTACATAAAACATTACTTGGACTTGATTTAGAGTGGTACGGAAAAAGTTGGCACTTTCAATTGAAGTTTTGGGGATGATGGGGCATTTTTTCACTTTTTTTGCGGTTTTTTCTATCTAGTGAAACATTTTCAGTAAAAATTTGAAAAAGATTTGTTTATAAAGTTTTTCAGCGTACCAAGAGCTATCGATTGCTTTTTTCAAATTGAACATTGGTTAAGTTTGAAAAAAGTTACCGTAACCCAGGGTCACCTACCGTAACCCGGGACCAAAAATCGATATTCACCCAAAAGTTTCAGAATGCCATATATAGGTCCTTTAATGACTTTTGACAACTTATGGGCCAAATCGAAGACTAAAAAAATTTGTCACAGCCCTCCTCTACTTTTGCGACATCGTCTATTAATTTCAGAACGGAATCCTGAAGATTCACAAGTACATGAATGAAGAAGAAACCAAAGGCCATGATTTCCTTGCCGAAGAATGCAGAAGGACCTGTTGGACAGAAATGTTCCCTATCGATAAACCACAAAGCATTTACATCGATTCAGCAACTTTGACCATCCTTGTGAGTCACTTAGCCTATTGCACTTAAAAATTACTGTTTAGGGTGAGATTACAGATCCCATCCACCACTTCCTGATGAAACATATGAAGAACACCCTTGCCTTTTCCTGGAAAGAAGTGTCAACTTTCCATAGTGGATTCTCTGAGATCCTGCAAGTAGAGTGCTCTTTTAAAAAACGATTGAAAAATTATTTTAGAAGGTCAAGCCCAAGTTGCTTCGAATTGATCTTGCTGCTGGCCACGAAGAGATTCCGGTTGAATTCGGGGAAGTGGCAGAAGTAAGTTGGAGAGAGAGAGCGAGAGAGCGAGAGAGAGAGAAAGAGAGAGGAAGTGAGAGAGAGAGAGAAGAGAGACCCATTTATTTGGCTAAGGTCGCTTTGTAAAGCCTAAGACCGCTTTGAGACCCCATATTCTAGCCTAAGGCCGCTTTGAGAACCCATATTCTAGCCTAAGGCCGCTTTGAGACACATTGTAAAGCCTAAGACCGCGTTGAGAACCCATATTCTAGCCTAAGGCCGCTTTGAGACCCCTTATTCTAGCCTAAGGCCGCTTTGAGACACATTGTAAAGCCTAAGGCCGCTTTGAGAACCCCTATTCTAGCCTAAGGCCGCTTTGAGACACATTGTAAAGCCTAAGGCCGCTTTGAGACACATTGTGAAGCCTAAGGCTGCTTTGAGAACCCCTATTCTAGCCTAAGGCCGCTTTGAGACACATTGTAAAGCCAAAGGCCGCTTTGAGACACATTGTAAAGCCTAAGACCGCTTTGAGAACCCATATTCCAGCCTAAGGCCGCTTTTAAGCCCCATTTTCTGTAAGAGCAAATTTTTAAGTCTTAGGCCGCTTGGAGACCCATATTCTGGCATAAGGCCGCTTTGACCTCACATTTACTAGACTAAGGCTGCTTTGAGGCCTTATTTACTAGGCTAAGGACGCTTTGAGACCCCAAATTTAGCCTGAGGCCAAATATAAACACATATATTTGTCTAAGATCGCATAGAAACCCCACTTTCCAGCGAAAGGCCGCACTGAAGGCCCATTTTCAGCCTAAGGCCGCTTTGAGGTCCCATTTTTTAAGCCTCAGGCTGCTTTGAGGACGCCTTGAGACCCCCTTTCCAACCTAAGGCTGCTTTAAGACCCTTTTTCCAGCCTAAGGCCGCTTTGGAGTCCCATTTTCAGGCTTAAGGCCGCTTTGAGTGTCTAATTGTTTAGCCTAAGGCCGCTTTGAGGCCGACCTTAAAGCCTAAGGCCGCTAACCTAAGGCCACCGTGAGACTCCATTTGTCAGCCTAAAGGCCACTTTGAGGCCCCATTTTGAAGTCAAAAGGCGCTTTGATGATCTCTTATCCAGCAAGCTTTAGGCTGGTTTAATAACTCATTTTCCAGCCTAAAGCCGCTTTGCGGTCCATTTTCATAGCATTAGGCCGCTTTGTGACCCCATTATCCAGGCAAAGGCTGCTCTGAAAGCCAAATTAGTTATTTTGGTTACATGATGTCTCTTTAATGACCACAGTTGGCAGTCTAAGGCCGCTTTGTGACCCAATTTCTCAACCTCAGGCCGCTTTGACTTTTATTTTCAGATCGTCATAAAAGGAAGCGACGATGGAATCGACCCTGAGGCCGCTTTCAATATCAAAGCCAAAGATCACATCATGTTCACTCGCCTGAATCTTACCACACCCGACTTTCTGGCAAGAATTCAGGTAAATTTTTCATTTTTATCCT
>JAJQXH010000030.1:4982500-4985000 GCA_022343465.1 Oscheius sp. G VE-2021 | reverse complement strand
CTTTCGGGGTATTTTTTTTTCATTTTCATCCTTCCATGGAAGGATGACTTTTTCTTTTTCCTTTTTTTATTTATTTTTCTTTTTCCTATTTTTAAAATTTTTTTTAAAAATTTTTTATTTTCATCCTTCCAGGGAAGGATGACTTTTCTTTTTTTTAATGTTTTTATATTTTTAATTTTCATCCTTCCACGGAAGGATGACGTTTTCGTTTTCCTTTTTTTTATTTTTCGTTTTTCACAACTTCATTAGTGTTTTGAGCTCAGAAAAACTTACTCTATCTGGTAATTGAAGGGGCTGACGATTGCTCACAGAAGAGAGAGAGAGAGAGAGAGAGAGAGAGAGTTCTTTTCTTGATTCTTCTTTTTTTCTTGATTTGAATTCTTGAACAATGCTTCAGTTTTAAAAACTATAAAATTTCTTTTTCATTTTTTTTAAATGGTGCGCCAGTGGCACACCATTTAAAAAAATTGTAAAATCATTTTCATTAATTGCAAATTTTTAAAAATGGTACCACAGTGGCGCATGACTTTTAAAAAAACATTATAAAATTAGTTTTTCATCGATTGGAAAAAAAATTAAAAAACGAAAAAGAAAAAGTCATTCTTCCGTGGAAGGATGAAAATGAAAAAGAAAAAAAAGAAAAAAAGGAAAATAAAAAAAAGGAAAAATAAATAGTCATCCTTCCGTGGAAGGATGAAAAGGAAAAATTTAAAAAAATAAAAAAAAGGAAAAATAAATAGTCATCCTTCCGTGGAAGGATAAAAATGAAAAATAAAAAAAGGAAAATAAAAAGTCATCCTTCCGTGGAAGGATGAAGCTGAAAAATAAAAAAAAAATAAAAAAAAAGGAAAATAAAAAGTCATCCTTCCGTGGAAGGATGAAAATGAAAAATTTAAAAAAATTAAAAAAAGGAAAATAAATAGTCATCCTTCCGTGGAAGGATGAAAATGAAAAATATAAAAAAAATTTAAAAAAACGAAAATAAAAAGTCATCCTTCCGTGGAAGGATGAAAATAAAAAATATAAAAAAAATTTAAAAAAACGAAAATAAAAAGTCATCCTTCCGTGAAAGGATGAAAATGAAAAAGAAAAAAAAAGAAAAAAAGGAAAATAAAAAAAAGGAAAAATAAATAGTCATCCTTCCGTGGAAGGATGAAAATGAAAAATAAAAAAAAATAAAAAAAAGGAAAATAAATAGTCATCCTTCCGTGGAAGGATGAAAATGAAAAATAAAAAAAAATAAAAAAAAGGAAAATAAATAGTCATCCTTCCGTGGAAGGATGAAAATAAAAAATATAAAAAAAATTTAAAAAAACGAAAATAAAAAGTCATCCTTCCGTGAAAGGATGAAAATGAAAAAGAAAAAAAAAGAAAAAAAGGAAAATAAAAAAAAGGAAAAATAAATAGTCATCCTTCCGTGGAAGGATGAAAATGAAAAATAAAAAAAAATAAAAAAAATTTAAAAAAACGAAAATAAAAAGTCATCCTTCCGTGAAAGGATGAAAATGAAAAAGAAAAAAAAAGAAAAAAAGGAAAATAAAAAAAAGGAAAAATAAATAGTCATCCTTCCGTGGAAGGATGAAAATGAAAAATAAAAAAAAATAAAAAAAAGGAAAATAAATAGTCATCCTTTCGTGGAAGGATGAAAACGAAAAATATAAAAAAATAAAAAAAGGAAAATAAATAGGCATCCTTTCGTGGAAGGATGAAAATGAAAAATATAAAAAAAATTAAAAAAAACGAAAATAAAAAGTCATCCTTCCGTGGAAGGATGAAAATAAAAAATATAAAAAAAATTAAAAAAAACGAAAATAAAAAGTCATCCTTCCATGAAAGGATGAAAAAAAAAGAAAAAAAAAGAAAAAAGGAAAATAAAAAAAGGAAAAATAAATAGTCATCCTTCCGTGGAAGGATGAAAATGAAAAATAAAAAAAAATAAAAAAAAGGAAAATAAATAGTCATCCTTTCGTGGAAGGATGAAAACGAAAAATATAAAAAAAATAAAAATCCTTCCACGGAAGGATGACTTTTTATTTTCCTTTTTTTATTTTTTTTTATTTTTCATTTTCATCCTTCCACGGAAGGATGACTATTTATTTTTCCTTTTTTTATTTTTTTTTATATTTTTCATTTTCATCCTTCCACGGAAGGATGACTACTTATTTTTCCTTTTTTTTTATTTTTTTTTTATTTTTCAGCTTCATCCTTCCACGGAAGGATGACTATTTATTTTCCTTTTTTTATTTTTTTTTATTTTTCATTTTCATCCTTCCACGGAAGAATGACTTTTTCTTTTTCGTTTTTTAATTTTTTTTCCAATCGATGAAAAACTAATTTTATAATGTTTTTTTAAAAGTCATGCGCCACTGTGGTACCATTTTTAAAAATTTGCAATTAATGAAAATGATTTTACAATTTTCAAAAGTTCTAGCGCCACTGGCGCACCATTTAAAAAAATGAAAAACAAATTTTATAGTTTTTAAAACTGAAGCATTGTTCA
>JAJQXH010000030.1:4932500-4972500 GCA_022343465.1 Oscheius sp. G VE-2021 | reverse complement strand
GACTCCCAGATTAGAAAGATGCGCGAGGAATGCCAGGCCCTCATGGTGGAGCTCCAGATGCTCCTTGACACAAAGCAGACCCTGGATGCTGAGATCGCCATCTACCGTAAGATGCTGGAAGGAGAGGAGAACCGCAATGGGCTGAAGCAGCTGGTGGAGCAGGTGGTCAAGACCCACGCCATCACCCAGGAGATGGACACGGAGACCATGAGAATCGTCAAGGGGGAGACGGCCTCTAGGCAGTCCTTCCAGCGATCGGCTAAGGGAAATGTGTCGATCCAGGAAGCCTCTCCGGATGGGAAGTTTATCACCCTCCAGAATACCCATAGGGCCAAGGATGAGCATGTTGGGGAGTGGAAGCTGAAGAGGCGCATTGATGGAAAGAAGGAGATCGTCTACACCCTGCCTAAGGAGTTTGTGCTTAAGGCTGGAAAGACCCTTAAGGTAGGAAGAGAGGGAGAGAGAGAGAGAGAGAGAGAGAGAGAGAGAGGGAGAGAGGGAGAGAGAGGGAGAGAGGGAAACAGAGAGGGAGAGTGATGTGAAGTAAGAAAGAAAGTGAGGCAATGAGAAAGTGAGGAAGTGAGGAAGTGAGGAAATATGGAAGTGAGGACGTGTGAACGTGGTGAGCTAAGGAAAAATTGTGCAATTGAGGAAGTGAAGATGTGTGATTGTGAGGAAGTGAGGAGGTCAGGAAGTGTGATTGTGAGAAAGTGATGGAATGAGAAGGTGAGAAAGTAAGGACGTGTTAATGTGAAGACGTGAAAAAATCAGGACGTGAGAGCGTGAGTGAGGTTTTGGAAATTAGAAGGTGAGTACGTGTGACCGTGAATGAGAAAGTGTTCATGTGATAAAGTGTGAAGGTGATAATGAAAAGGTGAATGAGAAAGTGAAGACGTGATGGAAGTGGGAAAATTCAAACGTGAGGACGTAAGTAAATGGGCAGGTCATGGAAATGAGGAGGCTACGCAATGTGAACGTGAGGAGGTGAGCAAGTGTGTATGTGAGGAAATGTGAAGTTGAGGATGTAAAGCATCAAGAATGGATGAAAGTGAAAACGTGAGAGAATGAAAAGGTGTGAAGGTAGGGAAGTGAGAAAGTGAGGACGTGAGAGCGTGAGTGAAGTTATGGAAGTAAACGTGAGGGCATGAGTGAGGATATGGAAATGAGAAGGTGAGGAAATGTGACCGTGAGAAAGTGACAAAGCAAACAGGTGAAGACATGAGGAGGTCAGAAAGTGTTTATATGAGGAAGTGTGAAGGTGATAGTGAAAAGGTGAGAGAGTGAGAACGTGAGAATATGAAAAGTGAATCTGTGAGGAAGTGATTAAATGAAGCATTCAGCAAGTTTTAAGGTAGAGAAGTGAGAAAGTGGATGTGAGAAAGTAGAGAAGTGAGAAACAGTGGTTGTGAGAAATTTGGAACGTGAAGAAGTGAGAACGTGAAGAAGTGAGGAGGTGAAAAAGTGTGAGTGTGAACAAATGTGAAGGTGGGACGGTAACGAAGTGAGGTCGTGAAGTTCGGTGAGGTTAGTGAGACAGTGAGGATAGGTGAAGTTTGGATAATGAAAACGTGTGAAAGTGTGAACGTGTGAAAGTAAAAAATATTAAAGAAGAGGAAATAAAAAGTGACAATGTGAGTAAGTGATGAAATGATGAGTTAAGGCAGTATGAAGGTGGTAAAGTGAGAAAGTGAGGATGTGAGGACGTGAAAACGTGATGAAGTGAGGAGGTGAGGGATGATGAGAGTGAGCATGTGAGGATGTGTAAAGACAAGAAATAAACGATAGTTATCCTTCCTTTCCAGATCTTCGCCCGCAACCAGGGCGTCAACTCCCCTCCGGACCAACTGGTCTTCGACGGAGAGGACTCCTTCGGCACTGGAAACTCCGTCCAGACCATCCTCTACAACAAGGAGGGAGAGGTGAGAAAATCAAAAAGATTGGAGTAAATTTGAATATTTCAGGAGCGCGCCACCCACATCCAACGCCAGAGCACCGCGTAGACTGCTTCTCAACATACATAAACCGCTTGTGGCAAATATTAGGCTTGATGAACGTTTATTCATCTCAGAGAAAGAGTGGGAGGGTTATGCGTAGTTGGAAATCTTCTTGAATTCGACATGTTATAGAGAAGAGAGAGAGAGAGAGGGGGAGAGAGAGAGAGAGAGAGAGAGAAAGAGAGAGAGAGAGAGAAAGAGAGTCACACTTTATCCTTCTTGTTTATTTTTATCTCTCAACAGAATCCCATCTCTTCTTGCTTAGAATTTTATCCGCCATGATCAAAAGTGCCCTCTCCACATACAAATTCTTGCTCGAAGTCACCTCTAAAACCTCGAATTGCAAAAAAAAAATTAAAACCTCACCAATAAAAGACATTTTCTTCTCCTTTGCATAGTTCCTGGCTTCAAAATGAAAAACTTTCCTCTCCTCCGCCAGATCCACTTTGTTTCCCACCAGAACCTTTGTCACATCTTCATCCAAATCCATCTTATTGAGCCAGAAGTTCAAACTCTCAAAGGTTTCGATTCTAGCTAAAGTTTACTGTAAATTTAATTTAAAAATGGTAGTTTACCAATGTCGTAGACGAAAAAGACGCCGTCTATATTCCGAATTGGAATAGGATTCACACGGTCAACGCCAGGGGTGTCCCATAGTTGAAGAATTACTTCTTGGCCTTTTATCTAAGAAGGATTACTGTTTATTGAAATCTGCGTCTCTAACCCTGTGTATCTGCGTCTCTAACCCTATGTCTCTGCGTCTCTAACCCTGTGTATCTGCGTCTCTAACCCTTTGTCTCTGCGTCTCTAACCCTGTGTGTCTGCGTCTCTAACCCTGTGTCTCTGCGTCTCTAACCCTTTGTCTCTGCGTCTCTAACCCTGTGTGTCTGCGTCTCTAACCCTGTGTCTCTGCGTCTCTAACCCTGTGTGTCTGCGTCTCTAACCCTGTGCATCTGCGTCTCTAACCCTGTGTCTCTGCGTCTCTAACCCTCACCTGAATCCTCCTTTCTGAAAAATCATGTCCTATTGTGGCCTCTTCCACAGGCCTGTATTGTCCACTCATCCGTCGCCATAAAGTTGTTTTCCCAATATAATTGTCCCCAACTAGCACAACTAAAAAGGAGTTTATTAAAATAATTGTTTAATCAATTGATTTTTTTAAAATCCTACCTCTGAAGCGTTGTGTAGCCATGATTGCAGGCGAATGGGAGTATTGACGGGTATAATGCGGTGATAAAATGTGTGACTCACAAGAATTCAAACAAACAGATTTAAGGGGACCGTGAAATGATTTCTCATTGTTAATGGCACAGACACACACAGACACACACGCACACACACACACTATTCCAAAATAGCGTCGTTTACCGGGATCAACGGTCCGCTCTGGGATGAGCGGTCCCTGGGTTTAACGGTCCGTGGGATTTTAGAACAGAGGTCCGTAAAATAAATTTGCCGCATTATTAATACTTTACCCATTTATTTTATAGGTGTTTTAAAGCGTTTCATTTGTTTTTTAATGTCTTACAATTTATTGGGGAATTGAATTATATAAAACATAAAATACAACATGAAAATTTTTTTGTTATAAAATATTTCAGCAATTTAATTTCATGCCTGTGCATTTAAAAAAAAACTACAATTAAAAGTTACTACTATTTTATTTATATTTTAAATTTTATCGAAAAAATCCATAAAAAAAGTAAAAAGCAAAAAAAAACTTTCCAATAAATTAATTTTAAAAAAAATTGTTTTCTTAAACTTTTTTAAAATAAATTTGTAAATTTAAATAAAATAATTTTTTTTTAAAAATGTAAACACATCTCTCTCTCTCTCTCTCTCTCTCTCTCTCTCTCTCTCAGTCTCTATCTCTATCTTTCTTTTTCTTTCTCTCTCTCTCTCTCCTTTTCTCTCTCTCTCTCTCCTTTTCTCTCTCTCTCTCCTTTTCTCTCTCTCTCAGTCTCTTAGTCTCTTTCTATCTCTCTCTCTTTCTTTCTTTCTCTTTTTCTCTCTTTCTTTCTCTCTCTGTCTCTCTCATTCTCTCTCTCTCTTCCTTCACAATAACGCATCATTCAAACTGTATTCTTTGTCACAACGTCTTTTGCATTAGTTGCGAGTTTTCAAGAGGTACTCTGCAAGCATCTCAGCGGGGCACTGCTCCACATTGATGCATTTTCCTTCATGGCGGACAAATGGCTGTGGACAGGAGCATCCCTCCGGTTGGCACTTGTCGCACAAAGCCTGGGGCTCGGAGCAGTTGCCTTCGCAAAGTCCGCACTTCTGGTACAGTTCGTTTTCGGCGCACTAAAAAAAACTTAACAAAGCTTCCAAGAAGGGTCACCTTTTTCAATTGCGAATTTGACAAGAATGATAACGTGCTTTTTAAATGAACCCATTTAAAAAATTATGCGAAAATAATAAAGAAACGCAGAATTCAATGTTTATTCTTTGCCACAAGAACACCATTTGAATCAGTTCCTCGATTTCAAAGCCGCAGCGGGGCACTGTTCCACCTTGATGCATTTTCCTTCGTGACGGATCAACGACCGTGGGCAGTAGCACCCCGCCCTTTGGCAGTCTCTATTGCATCGGGGCCCGTGAGGCTCGGAGCAGGTGCCTTCACAGTATCCGCAGTTTGTGAACACCTCCCCATTAGAACATTCTGAATTGCCGAAATTGGGAATCATCTAAATTTTGACCTACTTGAAGGGTCCGTTTGAAGTTCAGTGACGCCGTTCTTCAGAGCCTTGTATTGGGGGCAGTCCGTAGGAATGATGCATCATCCTCATGGAGGACGTAGGGATAGACACAGTAGCACCCGGGTTCCTGGTAGACCATGGCGTCTGGGTTGTGGCGAGGGCTCTCGCAGGTAGGGCTGGGGCTACCGTACTCCCGGTATTCAGCATGAGGACCACATCCTAAAAATAAGGTTATTGATTGAAGAAGACCAGGATGGGCCTACTGTCCTCACGGAATTGGGAGAAGACCACGGAAAAGGTGAGGACAAGAAGAATGGAAGACTTCATCTTCAATGATGTTCTGGTCCGTTTCTGGTGGCCTTTTATAGGCGATTGTGATGTCTAGACAGGCCTTTCTGTTTGATCAGATGAATGTAGAAGTAGCTTTCAATAGCTAACAGAGAAAACACGTCTTTTGATACTTTCCGCGATTCTTTGAACTTTTGTATACCAGAAACATATGTAGTTTTGGGAATATTTAACTTTGGGAAGTAAGCTTTTTTTCCTCTTTTTTCTCTCTCTATCTCTCTATGAAACTCAGATCAGTACATCCTCGAAGAAAACTAGAGAAAATAGAGAAGGTTAGAGACGCAGAGAAACTAGAGACTGTTAGAGACGCAGAGAAACTAGAGACTGTTAGAGACGCAGAGAAACTAGAGACTGTTAGAGACGCAGAGAAACTAGAGACTGTTAGAGACGCAGAGAAACTAGAGACTGTTAGAGACGCAGAGAAACTAGAGACGGTTAGAGACGTAGAGAAAGTAGAGACTGTTAGAGACGCAGAGAAAGCTGGCTTCATCTCATACCGATCGCTTCAAGGTGTTTGATTGACGAAGGGGTGGGGACGTCCCCCAGATTCACAACCTTTTGCTTTTTTGGGGAACCTATTTTTGTAGACAGAGAGAGAGAGAGAGAGAGAGAGAGAGAGAAAGAGGGAGAGAGACAGAGAACCCCTTTTCCTCCCCCATTAGCATAACATCCATTTCCTCCCATTTTCTTTCACATTTAATTAAAGGAACCATCAGTCTCCTTTCTAAAATGAGGATCGCTGTTATGCTAATTCACCATTTCAATTGAGATATTTTTTTCCAACACCGCTCCAAGCAACGTTTTTTCACAAAGGGGCTGATTAGCATAGCATTTTTTTTCGGTCATTTTGAATCTCTGCCGCAATTTTCTCATGTTTCATTTCTCACCGAGAGTTTTAACACACACACACACACACACACACAATTTATTCATATGAAATACCACTTTTGGGCCATTCCAGTAACAGGCACCTGTGGATAATCGGCATATTGACGAACTACGCGCATGGTGTATACGCGTCCGTTCAATCCATCAGTTTATCGACTTTTTGGTCGTCACTTTCGAAATTTCACCGTTCCCGCCTGAAAAGACGCAGACAACTCTGGTTGTCTGACTTGGTAGAGCAGTGCGTTTCAAACCCGTACGAGATCGGCGGTCGCGGCAAGGATAGTCCAGCCGCATTTATTTGCCAATGTCCGTCCGTATGTAATCACCTATCCTAACTCAGCTTCCACTGAACCAATTGTGTTCATATTTTTATATGTTGGTACCCTAGCCAAAAGTAGGTCATAGGTCAAATATCGTATTTGGGTCTCGACGCGATGGCGTGCCAGAACTTGAATATTAGCCTATTGAACCCAATAAGGTATCAATCGATAGCCTATGTTATGGTTGCCTGAAATCAATCAATATCGATTGATTTTATTGGGTCTCGAAGCGATATCATACCAAACTATAAATGTTACCACCCACTTGTACATAATAAGCACCATAGCGTCCAGGTGGAAAGGGATCTCGCAATCTCCCCTCATTTCCCTCTCTCTCTCTCTCTCTCTTCCTTGCTACCTTCCTTCACAAAAAAACGCAGAATTCAAAGTTTCTTCTTTGTCTCAACAACGCCTTTTACATTAGTTCCTGATGTTCAAAGCCGCAGCGGGGCACTGCTCCAGTTTGATGCACTTTCCTTGGTGACGGACCAACGGCAGGGGGCAGTAGCACCCAGCCCGTTGGCAGATTCTGTCGCAAGGGGGTCCCAAGGGCTCGGAGCAGGACCCTTCGCAGTATCCGCAAGTCGTATACAGTTCGTTCTCACCGCATTCTGAATTGCAGGAATCTTGAATCATCTTAATCTTGACTTACTCTTTTGAGCGGGTGTTGTGGCCTTTTTCTTGTATTGTGGGCAGTCCGTTGGAATAATGCACTCGGCGTTGTGGAGGACAAAGGGGTGAACACAGTGACATCCGGGTTCTAGGCAGAAGGGAGCACGCATAGCGACAGGTGCATCGCAAGTGGGCTGGTTGTTCCCGCATTCCAAGTATTCCGCGTGAGGGCCACATTCTAAAATGGAGTTTATCAACTTGAGGAAAAAAGAATGGCCTACTATCTTCTGGGAAGACAAATTGGGAGAAGACCACGGAAAAGGTGAGGAGGAGAAGAATGGAAGACTTCATCTTGGCTGATGTTTTGGTTCTGTTTTGGGGCCCTTATATAGCGGATTGAACTTTTTGTGCTTTTATCAGTTGTTATTCTAGACAGGGCATTTCTGTTTTATCAGATGAATGGCCTTTTGATCTTTTTTTGAGTTTGTGAACTTTTGATTCCAGAAACAACTCTCTCTCTCTCTCTCTCACTGCCTCTCTATCTAATTATCTAATTCTATCTATCTATCTCTCTCTCTCTCTTAGAGACGCAGAGAAACTAGAGACTGTTAGAGACGCAGAGAAACTAGAGACTGTTAGAGACGCAGAGATACTAGAGATGGTTAGAGACGCAGAGATACTAGAGATGGTTAGAGACGCAGAGAAACTAGAGACTGTTAGAGACGCAGAGATACTAGAGATGGTTAGAGACGCAGAGAAACTAGAGACTGTTAGAGACGCAGAGAAACTATAGTCTGGTAGAGACGCAAAGAAACTAGTGCGTCTCTAGCAGTTTTTCGCCTGCCTTTTGTTTCTCTGCGTCTCTAACAGTCTCTAGTTTCTCTGCGTCTCTAACAGTCTCTAGTTTCTCTGCGTCTCTAAGAGAGAGAGAGATAGATAGATAGAATTAGATAATTAGATAGAGAGGCAGTGAGAGAGAGAGAGAGAGAGTTGTTTCTGGAATCAAAAGTTCACAAACTCAAAAAAAGATCAAAAGGCCATTCATCTGATAAAACAGAAATGCCCTGTCTAGAATAACAACTGATAAAAGCACAAAAAGTTCAATCCGCTATATAAGGGCCCCAAAACAGAACCAAAACATCAGCCAAGATGAAGTCTTCCATTCTTCTCCTCCTCACCTTTTCCGTGGTCTTCTCCCAATTTGTCTTCCCAGAAGATAGTAGGCCATTCTTTTCTCCCAATTCCGTGAGGACAGTAGGCCCATCCTGGTCTTCTTCAATCAATAACCTTATTTTTAGGATGTGGTCCTCATGCTGAATACCGGGAGTACGGTAGCCCCAGCCCTACCTGCGAGAGCCCTCGCCACAACCCAGACGCCATGGTCTACCAGGAACCCGGGTGCTACTGTGTCTATCCCTACGTCCTCCATGAGGATGATGCATCATTCCTACGGACTGCCCCCAATACAAGGCTCTGAAGAACGGCGTCACTGAACTTCAAACGGACCCTTCAAGTAGGTCAAAATTTAGATGATTCCCAATTTCGGCAATTCAGAATGTTCTAATGGGGAGGTGTTCACAAACTGCGGATACTGTGAAGGCACCTGCTCCGAGCCTCACGGGCCCCGATGCAATAGAGACTGCCAAAGGGCGGGGTGCTACTGCCCACGGTCGTTGATCCGTCACGAAGGAAAATGCATCAAGGTGGAACAGTGCCCCGCTGCGGCTTTGAAATCGAGGAACTGATTCAAATGGTGTTCTTGTGGCAAAGAATAAACATTGAATTCTGCGTTATTGTGAAGGAAGAGAGAGAGAGAGAGAGAGAGAGAGAGAGAGAGAGAGATAAGACATCAGGTCATGCGAAGTTTGTTAAACACAGGTCATGTAGAATTCTGATACCTTACCTTACTTCTTAATCTCATGGCTTTTAATTTTTTTAAAAAGCAGGTCACGCGGCCTTCGGTTGCCAAAAAGCGGCCTTTGGTTGCCAAAAAGCGGCCTTTGGTTGCCAAAAAGAGGTCTTTAATTGCCTAAAAGCAAATGAAATGATTGGAAATTGCATTCTAAGAAAGTATGTCAAGTAGTGCAAACTTGCTTTCCCAAGAGAAAAAAAGGTGATTTGCCTTTTTTTTGCGGAAAAAAAAATCCTTTACGGCACAAGGCTAACGAAGTTTTCCTGGTTTTTCAATTATTTTCGCATAATTTTTTAAATGGGTTCATTTAAAAAGCACGTTATCATTCTTGTCAAATTCGCAATTGAAAAAGGTGACCCTTCTTGGAAGCTTTGTTAAGTTTTTTTAGTTTATTGAAAGTGTATTCATTGCAAAGATGAGGTTTCAACTAAGAATTCCTTTTTTGAAAAAGTTAATTTGGTTAAGGTTGAAGCTAGTTTTGTTAATTTGAAGGGCTGCCCCTGAATTCTGCTTTGTGTGCAAGAGCGGCGGAGACGCGGCTGTGATGTGGCCCGCACCCGTAAGGGATCGTCGCTGCTGCGGCACGGGGTTATATAAGCGGCGTCGTTTCCCCAGCCTGCATGAAGCAGTTAGAACTACTAGCGTCACCCGTAAGCGTATATCCGGGGCATGCCGTTGGTAGAGCACCTCCTGTGTGAATCGTGAGTTAATGTTCAGCTGTTTGGGGTTCGGCTGGCTTCATCTCATACCGATCGCTTCTAGGAGTTTGATTGACGAAGGGGTGGGGACGTCCCCCAGATTCACAACCTTTTCCTTTTTAGACTCGATTTGAGTAAACATTTGAATGCAAAAGTAAAACTCACGTTCCCCAGATTCACAACATTTTGCTTTAACAGAAATCACTCACTCACTCACTCACTCACACACTTTCATAAACATCTTTTATTTGCGTTCGGCTGAAAATGCCACCGTGACCACGCCTAATACATGATTTTCAAGAGGAGTTCAGCGAGCAACTTAGCGGGGCACTGCTCCAACTTGACGCATTTTCCTTCGTGACGGACAAATGGCTGTGGACAGGAGCATCCCTCCGGTTGGCACTTGTCGCACAAAGCCTGGGGCTCGGAGCAGCTGCCTTCGCAAAGTCCGCACTTCTGGTACAGTTCGTTTTCGGCGCATTCTGAAATGGCGACATTAGGATTAACGATAAGACGTCAAATCTATTGAAGTCTAAGGTAGTCCTAACTGCGCTACGGTATCGCCCCCCAGAAGGGACAAAGTTAGTTTTGACCTACTTGGAGTGTTCTTCTGGTCCTTCAGAAGCTTGTATTGCGGGCAGTCCGTAGGAATGATGCAATCATCCTCATGGAGGACGTAGGGATAGACACAGTAGCACCCGGGTTCCTGGTAGACCATGGCGTCTGGGTTGTGGCGAGGGCTCTCGCAGGTAGGGCTGGGGCTACCGTACTCCCGGTATTCAGCATGAGGACCACATCCTAAAAAGTGGTTTTTTGATGGAAGAAGACCAGAATGGGACTACTGTCATCACGGAATTGGGAGAAGACGATGGTAAAGGTGAGGACAAGAAGAATGGAAGACTTCATCTTGGCTGATGTTCTGGTAGTATTTTGGGGTCCTTTTATAACCAATTGTGATGTCTAGACAGGCCTTCCTGTTTGATCAGATGAATGGTGAACTATCCGTGTAGAGGTAGCTTTCAATAGCAAACAGAAAGAACACATCTTTTGATTTTGTCCCACAGAAACAGAAATATATGGAAAACATTTTTAGGTCAAAGATCTTACAGACACACACATTTACACTAATACGCATAAACACAAAATTCAGCCAACCTTTGGTCATACAATAAGAATAAAAATAAACTTAGAATATAAGGCCGCAGAATACCGCTTTTTACAGCCTCAGGCCGCAGAAGACCACTTTTTACAGCCTCAGTCCGCAGAAGACCGCTTTTCACAGCCTCAGGCCGCAGAAGAACACTTTCACCTTACCCTCCCTGATTAGCATAAATTCCATTTCCTCCCATTTTCTTTTCAATCTAATTACCTCTCTCTTTGAATAATCCAACTTTGAATAATCCTAATTAGCCTAAACATTCCCCCTCTCCCCTTACTTTCTCTGCGTCTCTAACAGTCTCTACTTTCTCTGCGTCTCTAACAGTCTCTACTTTCTCTTTCCTGTTTATGATACAAAAGTTCAAAATATCGTTAAAAAATCAAAAGACCTGTTCTTTCTATTTGCTAACAAAAGCTGTATCCCAGAACATCTGAACAAACAGGAATCTAGGTCTAGACGACCCATTGAACCTTTTAATGTCATCTACCATCAAAATCGCCTATAAAAGGGCCCCAGAATACTACCAGAACATCAGCCCAGATGAAGTCTTCCATTCTTCTTCTCCTCACCTTTTCCGTGGCCTTTTCTCAATTTGTCTTCCGTGGTGAAAGTAGGCCCATTCTGGTCTTCTTAATCCAATAAACTCTTTTAGGATGTGGCCCTCATGCTGAATACCGGGACTGCCCGCAATACAAGCTTCTGAAGGACCAGAAGTACGGCGCCAATGAACTTCAAACGGACCCTTCAAGTAGGTCAAAACTTAGATGATTCCTAATTTCGGCATTTCAGAATGTTCTAATGGCGAGGTGTACACAAATTGCGGATTCTGCGAAAACACCTGTTCCGAGCCGAATCCAGGATGCAATAGAGACTGCAAAAGGGCGGGATGCTACTGCCCACGGTCGCTAGTCCGTCACCAAGGAAAGTGCATCAAGCTGGAACAGTGCCCCGTGGCCTCCTTCCAATCCCGCAACTAATGCAAGTGACGAATAAACTTTGAATTCTGGGTTATCATGAAAGTGGAAAAAAAAGAGAAAATATATATAGGTATGAGTAATAGAGGGTAAAGTAAAATTGAGAAATTAGATAGAAAATAGACATTTTGGGTCAATATCGACTTTTTTGTGGCCGAAATTATTGTGTAATTGAATAGAGAAATATAGTGATCGGACGAGCAGGCTTTCATTTTAAATTTCGATAAAAAAGATTTAGTTTTTTTGGTCATTAAATTTAAAAATATTTTATTATTAAATTTAAATTTGTTTAAATTTTCAAATATTTTAGAAAATTTAAAGGCATGAGGTTGCCCAAAAGCGGCCTGAGGTCATCGTTTGTGAACGTAAAACTGCTCCAATCGTAATTTTAGAACGTAAAAGTGCTCCAATCGCAAATTTGAGCATGTAAAGCTGCTATAATCGCAATTTTGGAAAGTAAAACTGCTCAATCGTAATTTCAGAACGTAAAATTGCTACAATCGCAATTTTAGAATGTAAAAGCAAGAAACAAACAGAAGAATACAGACAAACAGACAGACATACATCCAGAGAAAGAGACAGAGACCTATTCCTGCTCTCTTCCCTCCCTCATTAGCATAACATCCATTTCCTCCCAATTTCTTCCTTCCACATCTAATTACCTCTCTATTTGAATAATCCAACTTTGAATATTCTTTGAATATCCTAATTAGCCTAAACATTCCCCCTCTCCCCTTCCCTCCCTCCTCCCCATTGCCATGTCCTTCCTTGCCTCCGGAGGTCGTCCCTCCCCCCTCCACCCCCGCGGGGACCTCCCGAATCCCCTCTTCGTCTTCTACAACTTTCCCTCCGTTCCCATCGTCAAGGAGGACATCCGCCAGCTGTTCAGCCATCTGGAGAGCACTTTGGGCAGGCCCCACACCCGCTTCTTCCTCTTCTGCGATGTCACCGTGACCGAGGAGGAGTTGGTGGACAATGTGGAGGTCACCCAGGTTACTGTAGATTTAGAGAGGGGGTACGGTAGTTTTGTAGAATTGCGAGGTGGTTCATCTGGCCTTCCGGAACAAGGAGCAGTTTGAGGAGGCCGTTCGTCAGAGGATCGAAAGGGAGTGTCAGAAGGGGAAGGGAGCGATTGCCCTCATTTCCGGTTGGTTTCTCTCTCTCTCACTCTCTCTATTTCCATAAATCTAACTTCTGTCTGCGTCTCTAACCACCCTGTTTCTCTGCGTCTCTAACCCTTCTGTTTCTCTGCGTCTCTAATCATTCTGTATCTCCTCTGTCCAACCTTTCTATGTCTAACCTCTCTCTGTCTAACTTTTCTCTGTCTAACCTCTCTCTGTCTAACTTTTCTCTGTCTAACCTCTCTCTGTCTAACCTCTCTCTCTCTCTCTTTCCCTCTCTCTTTCTCTCTCTCTCTCTCTCTCTCTCTCTCTCTCTCTACCCTCTCTCTCCAGACAATGGTCCCTTCGCCTACCTCCTGGAGGATCTCTCTTCCGCCGGCTGGTCCACCACTCTCTTCCACCCTCCGCACCCCTGCCACCCCCTTCTGAACGCCGTCGAGAAGGCCTTCTCCCTCCCCATCTCCCGCGGAGCCAAGGAGTGAGCCCCCTTTGCCGCATAGAATTCCACCTTTTCGTGTTAAGACCCTCCTTCCCTGCCTACCGTAACCAGTCGTTGGCCGTGGAGCAGGAATCCAACGAGTGCAATCCCTTCGACTTGAAGCGCAAGGGAAAGAAGAGGTCCGGCCAGTGCCCCCAGTGGGAGGACCCCAGCCACGCCGATGACGTCTTCTGCCCCCTCTGGCACCCGGAGAAGGCCTGCACGTCAGTTTTAGACCTTTAATCTTCTGGATTACTGTAGTTAGTCCTTTAATCCCTTAGATTACTGTAGTTAGACCTTTAATCCTTAGATTACTGTAGTTAGTCCTTTAATTCTTTAGATTACGGTAGTTAGTCCTTTAAACATTTAGATTACTGTAGTTAGTCCATTAAACCTCTAGATTACTGTTGTTAGTCCTTTATACCCTTAGATTACGTTAGTTAGTCCTTTAGATTACTGTAGCTAGTCCTTTAATCCTTAGATTACTGTAGTTAGTCCTTTAAACCATTTGATTACTCTAGTTAGTCCTTTAATCCTTAGATTACTGTAGTTAGTCCTTTAAGAATTAAAGGCCTTTAAGAATTAAAGTCTTTTAAGAATTAAAGTCCCTTAATAAGGTAAATAATTCAGGTTCTATCCGATGTGCCGCCTGGGGGCTGAGAGGTGCCGCTATGCCCACCCGTTCTGCCACCCGGATGGCTGCGAGTGCTACGGAGGAAGGGACAGGCAAATGAACCACTTGTTGTTCGACTGAGGTCTTCTGGAAGAAGGAAGACGCAGAAAATTCAGTCTTGCAACTAAAGAAATGAGCAATGTTCGTATTCTTTGGGAGCCAATAAAGTGTTTTGGTTAAGGGTGTGTATTTTTCTGATTTTCATTAATATATCCTTTGTTTCCTTTCGCAGTTTTAATTGTTAACCTAGAATTTCAAATTTAGCTTTTAATTTGCTTTTTCATTGGTCCTCAGTCAATCAATATCGCATAATCCCTCATTTAAAAAGCCCAGTTATCTGCCTCGAAAGCAGGCGGACGCTTTTTCCCCATGCTAAATTTAAAGCTATTCGTATTATTTTACTTCAATTCAACACGTCATCGTATTTTATTCTTTTAATTATGCTTACATTTAATAAAAATTTTACTTCCCTAAGACTATCCACGAGTCACCATTTTTCAGCGTGCGTTCGCTTGCATATAAATTGCTTTGGCCAAAGAAATTATTTATATTTTTTTTATCTTCAAGTAGAGACAACATTCAGTTTTAAATAATAACATTTAATTAATAAACTTAATTAAACAATTTTATTTACCGCCCAACCACGATGATTTCCATAGGAAGACCTATTTTCGCTTCGACGCGGGATATTAAGTGTACGGTAGTCAAGCGGACGCGGACTCGGCTTTCAAATCAATTCATTTCGCACCTGCCAATTTGAATTCAAATTTCTCGCTTTTTAATCCGCAAAAATGGCTTTATTTTACATTTATTTTAATAAAAATACATTTATAATGCTCTATATACCCAAATTTCCCTGAAAATCATTTTCTGTCCTAAAATTTCTCTGTGTGCTTTTATTTTCCGATTTTTGAACCCAATTTTATGATTTTTTTATTTCAGTGGTTCCTCAAACGATTCTTACCGATTGAAAAGATGTCGTCCAAGGCGAGAGGCCGCAGGTTTGTTAATTTTATCGATTTTCTAGTTTTAAAGTTGGAACTAGTTCAAAATTTAGATTTTCACTTTAAAATAGACATTAAAATTCTTATTTTAATTCTTATTTTAATGTAAATTTAATTTTAAATTGATTTTTAGCGGAAACCCCAAACGGAGACGCGAAGATGACGACGGTGACGTGTCGATGGCCGGAGACGAGGAGGACAGCAGGAGCAGCGGTCTCACCAAGGTCGAACCTCCCAAGGGTGCGTTTAGTTATTTTTATTTGGTTTTTAATTCTTTTTATTTAAATTTTACAATTTTTAAATAGTTTAAGGCCTTAAAATAAGGTGAAATCGTTTAGGTAGGGAGAAAGAACCGGAATACGTGGCGCCGAAGGGCCAAAAACTGACGGATCTCGACGAGGAGGGTGTGACGAATGGAGCAGCCCCCAAGGTAGTTTTTGAGGCAAAAAATAATGCTCGAAGCGGCAAAGGTGGCCTGAGGATGCCTAGATTCCAAAAAGCGGCCTGAAGGTGCCTGGATTCCAAAAAGCGGCTTGAGATCGCCTAGATTCCAAAAAGCGGCCTGAGGTTGCCTAGATCCATTTAAAGCGGCCTGAGGTTGCCTAGATTCTAAAAAGCGGCCTGAGGTTGCCTAGATTTCAAAAAGCGGCCTGATGGTGCCTGGATTCCAAAAAGCGGCCTGAGATCGCCTAGATTCCAAAAAGCGGCCTGAGGTTGCCTAGATCCATTTAAAGCGGCCTTAGGTTGCCTTAAACCCCAAAAACTACCGTAATCTAACCCCTTTCGTTGCAGGAACCCGAGGGCAACGTGATCGAGCAGACGCACTACATCGTAGTCCCCTCCTACAGCTCCTGGTTCGACTACAACTCTGTCCATCAGATCGAGAAACGCGCCTGTCCCGAGTTCTTCAACGGCCGCAATAAGAGCAAGACCCCCGAAGTGTCAGTTCTAAATTCAAATTTTTGAATTTTCATTTAAAAAATCCTTTAAAACCCGTCTCAATATTCTAATTTTCCAGATTCCTTGCGTACCGTAACTTCATGGTGGATACGTACCGGCTGAACCCATTCGAGTACCTCTCGGCCACCGCTTGCCGTCGCAACTTGGCTGGAGATGTCTGCTCCATTGTCAGGTACAGTATTCTAATCAATTTTATTGATTTATTGATTACTTTTTATCGATTTATTGAGTGAAATGGTACAGTAAGTTATCTAACTTAATCGGAATGTTAGACTTAAATAAGCTTCAATCGGCATTTAAACAATAAAATATGCTCCAATCGGAATTTACGCTTAAAATGTGCTCCAGTCGTAATTTCAGTCCAAAACTACGCTCCAATCGTAATTTTAATTCAAAACGCGCTCCAATCGCAATTGGAAAATTAGTAGACTGCGCTCCATTCGCAATTTAGTCCTATAAATGCGCTCCAATCGGAATTTCAGTCTAAAACTACGCTCCAATCGCAATTTTGACCTATAAATGCGCTCCAATCGCAATTTTGACCTATAAATGCGCTCCAATCGCAATTTTGACCTATAAATGCGCTCCAATCGCAATTTCAGACTGAATTGTGCTATAATCGCAATTCCAGCATGAAACTTGCTCCAATCGCAATTTACGCCTATAAATGCGCTCCGGTCAACATTTCTGACTGAATTTGCTCCAGTCAGAATTTCGGTCTAACACTGCGCTCTAATAACAATTTCGATTTAATTTATATACAGTAATCTAACTTTTTTCTTGTTTTCTTGGTTTTTACCATATTTTAAATATTTTTATTGTTTTTTTTTCAGGCTCCACACGTTCCTGGAGCAGTGGGGATTGATCAACTACCAGGTGGATGCAGAGTGTCGCCCGGCGCCGGTGGCTCCCCCGCCGACCAGCCATTTCATGGTTTTGGCGGATACTCCTTCCGGAGTGCAGCCTGTGGGACCGAGTGGGATCATGCCGCCTTCGGTGAAGAAGGAGGCAGAGGAGGAGGGGAAGCCGAAGACGGACAAATTGACGGACGTCGGACTGAAGACCGATCAGTACCAGAAGCAGATGATCGCCATGAAGGTGAGAAAAAGAGGAAAATGGAGCAGTTTCAGGCATGATCAGCCGCCTAAAGCGGCCTTAGCTTGCCTAGATGTATGGATTTTAGTAATTTTAAACCTAAACTAAGGTCCATTCGCAATTTAAAGCTTCCACTGCGCTCCAATAGCAATTGGAAGATTAAACTGTGCTCCAATCACAATTTGAGAGAGAGAGACAGAGATGACAGCTGTCACCAAAAAAGCAGAAAGCGGCCTGAGGGCGCCAGAAAAAAGCGGCCTGAGCTCACCATAAAAAGCGGAAAGCGGCCTGGGGTCACCATAAAAAGCGGAATGCGGCCTGAGGTCGCCAGAATAAGCGGAAAGCGGCCTGAGGGCGCCAGAAAAAGCGGAAAGCGGCCTGAGGGCGCCAGAAAAAGCGGAAAGAGGCCTGAGGGCGCCAGAAAAAGCGGAAAGCGGCCTGAGGTCACCAGAAAAAGCAGAAAGCGGCCTTAGGTCACCAGAAAAGCGGAAAGCGGCCTTAGGTCACCAGAAAAAGCAGAAAGCGGCCTGAGGGCGCTTTTATGACAGCGGCTATCGACCTTAATGCACCTAGATTACAAAAAAGCGGCCTGAGGTTGCCCTGATTCTAAAAAAGCGGCCTGAGGTTACCTAGCTTATAAATTGGATTAATATCAAGGCGATTCTTAAACATTGCCTTGAAAGTCTGAAAATTTCATTGCAATATTCAAATTCTATCAATTCCTTTTCCAGACAAAGGGCGCGATCCCTGGCCGTGAATGGAGTGACCAGGAGACCCTCCTTCTCCTCGAAGGCCTGGAGATGTTCAAGGACGACTGGAACAAGGTGGCCGACCACGTGGGCAGCCGCAGTCAGGACGAATGCATCCTGCGCTTCCTTCAACTCCCCATCCAAGACCCCTATTTGGGAGGAGACGAAGCCACCACTGGAAGTGGAGGATCCGACGTTTTGGGTCAGTTTTCCATCATTATTATCCTTAAATTTGCATTTTACGCACTTAATTTACCCTAAAATGCAAGAAATTTGAATATTGCACCACTAAATCACCCTAATTACCTTATTTTAGGCCCTATGGCTTACCAGCCGATCCCGTTCTCGCAGACTGGCAACCCGGTGATGTCTACCGTAGCCTTCCTGGCGTCGGTTGTGGAGCCGAAGGTGGCGGCTGCTGCGGCCAAGGCGGCTCTGGAGGAATTCGCCAAAGTCAAGGATGAGGTAAGGATTAAAGGACTAATTTCAGTTTGGAGGAACTAAAACTGCTCTCCAATCGCAATTTGAGGCCTAGAATATGCTCCAATGATAATTTTTGACTAAAAATGGCGCTCCAATCGCAATGTTAAGCATACAATTGTGCTCCAATCACAGTTCGAAGCCGAGACTGTGCTCCAGTGACAATTTCAACAAAAATGTGCGCCACTCGCAATTTCAGTCTAAAATTACGCTCCATTCGCAATTTTAGTCAATAACTCTGCTCCATTCGCAATTTCAGGTTTTAAAGTACGCTCCAATCGTAAATATGCTCCAGTGACAATTTCGGATTCAAAATTGTGCTCCAATCGTAATTTCAGTCAAAAACTGTGTTCCAAGCGCAATTTACGGATACAAATGCGCTCCAATACCAATTTGATGCCCATATAGTGCTCTAATCTCAATTTGATGCTAAAATATGCTCCAATAGCAATTTCCGAAATGGCGCTCCAATCGCAATTTTGAGCCTAAAAATTGAAATTTCAGACATAATTATGCTCTAATCGCAATTTCAGCCTAATATTACGCTCCAATCGCAATTTAGGCATGAATGCGCTCCAATCGTAATATCATTCAAAATCGCGCTCTGATCCTAATTTCACTCCAAAACTGCTCCAATCACAATACCAAACCCTATATTCTAATTTCAGGTCCCTCCCCTGGTTGCCGACGCGCACGCCCGCAACGTGCAGGCCTTCGAGGACAAGACTGGAGTCCTGGACGGAAATGTCGGTCTGTCGCAGGCCGGACTCATTCTGGACAACAAGGAGAAGGAGGAGAAAATGGAAACTGGTACGTTTTGAAGAAAAAAGCGGTCCCAGAGCGGCCTTAGGTTTCAAGACTCGAAAAAGCGGCCTTAGATAGCCTAGATTCCAAAAAAGCGGCCTGAGGTTGCCCAGAAAAATCGGTCTATTTTTGCCATTTTATTTTAATATTTCAGACGAGAAGCCGGAGAAGGAAGGAGAAGAGAAGGCCACGTCTTCTGGTGATGAGAACAAGGAGCCCGCCCGGAAGGCCGTCAGCGAGGCCGTCCAGACCGCCGCCGCCTCCGCTCTCGCGGCTGCAGCCGTTAAATCCAAGGTTTGTTTTGTTTTATTCTAATTTTTAAGCTTTTTTGTACTTTAATGTTTTATTTGTTGGCAATTTAAAGGTCTATTTTTTTAGCAATTTAAAGGTCTATTTTGGCAATTTAAAGGTCTAATTTCAGCACTTGGCTACGATCGAGGAGAGGAGGATCAAGTCGCTGGTGGCGCAGTTGGTGGAGGCTCAGATGAAGAAATTGGAGCTGAAGCTGAGACACTTTGACGAGTTGGAGAACATCATGGATAAGGAGAGGGAGGCGGTGAGTTATTAAATCAGAAAAAGCGGCCTGAGGTCACCAGAAAAGCGGAAAGCGGCCTGAGGTCTCCAAAAAAGCGGAAAGCGGCCTGAGGTCACCAAAAACAGCGGAAAGCAGCCTGAGGTCACCAAAAAAAGCAGAAAGCGGCCTGAGGTCACCAAAAAAAGCAGAAAGCGGCCTGAGGTCACAAAAAAAGCGGAAAGCGGCCTGAGGTTACCAAAAAAGCGGAAAGCGGCCTGAGGTTACCAAAAAAGCGGAAAGCGGCCTGAGATTGCCATGAAAAAGCAGGAAGCGGCCAATTTTTTTTAAAATAATGGTATAATCAATATTTTTTCAGCTCGAGTACCAGCGCCAGCAGTTGATCCTGGAGCGCCAGGCCTTCCACATGGACCAGTTGCGCTACCTGGAGCAGAGGGCTAAGCACGAGGCCCACAACAAGATGATCTCGGCTGGGCAGCTGCCCGCCGGTCTGCCTCCCGGATTCGAAGTGACCGGACCCCCGCAGCCCACTCCCCAGGTCCCCGTGACCATGCCTCCCAGTGGTTAGTTTCTCTCTTTCTCTAGCTCTCTCTCTCTCTATCAATTTTGCAATTTAAACCTAAAAAAGGTGCTCTAATCGCATTTTGAACCCTAAATTGTGCTCCAATCAATATTTTGTCTAAAGCTGCGCTCCAATCGCAATTTTAGTCGAAAACTGTGCTTCAGTGATAATTTTTGTCTAAAATATGCTCTCCAACGACCTATCGCAATTTCATTCCAAAATTCGAAAACTGCTCAAATCGCAAAATGTTTGTCTAAAAACTGCGCTCCAGTGATAATTTGGGTCAAAATAGTGATCCAATCGCAAGTTGAAGCCGAAACTGCGCTCCATTGATAATGTTGTCTAAAACGGTGCTCCAGTGACGATTTCAGTCGATAACTGCGCTCCAATCGCAATTTGAAGCCGAAATTATGCTCCAATTGCAATTTAAAGCCTAAACTGCGCTCCAATCACAAGTTTTGTCTAAAAATGTGCTCCAATCGCAATTTTAGATCAAAACTGCCCCAATCGCAATTCTTTGTTTAAAACTGCGCTCCACTGATAATTTCGCTCCAATCGTAATTTCATAATTTTAATCTCTCCCTCTCTCCTTGAAGAAGGATAGAAAGGAGCTTTTTTACCCATTTCCCCGCTATTTTCAAATTTCCAGAGGCCGACAAGCAGGAGAACAGAATCTCCCCTACGCCGGCCACTCCTGCCGCCAGAAGCCAGACGCCCCAGCAGGCGACGCCACAGCAGCAGCCACCGCAGGCCCAGCAGACGCCGGGAGGAGGGCCCTTCATGGGAGGACCGCCCGGAGGACCACAATACCCGGGACAACAGGGCAACTACCAGAGACCGCCCGGACCTGGGGGATACAATGGACCCCCGCCTTTCTACAACCAGCCTGGTTAGTTTTGGCTGAATTTTGCGCTCCAATCGCAATTTTTGCCAAGAAATCTGCTCCAATCGCAATTTGGTCCAAAATTTGCGCTCCATCGCAAAAAACTGCTCTAACCGCTTAAAATAGTTTTTTAATTTCGCAGCTTAAAATCTGTTCCAATAGCAATTTCGCAACTTGAAAAGCTGCTCCAATCGCAATTTCGCAACTCAAAGTCTGCTCTAATTGCAATTTTAGTCTGAATATGCGCTCCAATCGCAGTATGGTCCAAAGCGTGCTCCAACCACAATTTTACCCAAAATTTGTGCTCCATCGCTAAAAACGGCTCTAATAGCAATTTCACTCTAAAAATATGCTCTAATCGCAATTTTGCAATTTCAGACAAAACATTGCTCCAATCGCAATTTGTCTGTAAAATCTGCTCTAATCACAATTTTTCGCCAAAAAAACTGCTCTAATCGCAATTTTGCAACTTAAAAATTGCTCTAATCATAATTTTAGGCGGCCTTTGGTTGTCAAAAGCGGCTTGTAATTGTCAAAAAGCGTGTTAGGCGGCCTTTGGTTGCCAAAAATCGGCTTTTCCTCTTCATTTCCATTCAAACTATTCATTGCAGTACAACCGCCGATGATGGCTAACTACAGCCAGCCTCAGGGCGCCCCCGGAGGCTACTACCAGGGAGGTCCGCCGCCCGGTGCTCCTGGTTACCCCCCGCAGCAGCCTGGCTACGGAGGACAGCCCCAGCAGCGTCCCCCCTTCAACATCCCTCCGCAGTACGGACAGCCGCCCCGCGGACCACCAGGACAGTACCCTCCCTATAGTCAAGGTGAGCTCATTTGAATTTAGACGGCAGATTTAGGATTTAAACGATTTAAACGAAATTATTTTCGATTTAAATTTTTTGGTCCTGAAACGAAAAAAACAATAATTTTATGTGATTTTAAAGCTTTTAAATTTGCTTTTAAAAACCTATATTTAAAGGTATAAGGCAGAAAATTAGATTTTAGAAAACGAATTTGGTCCTGCAACGAAAAAACTACAATTTTCTGTGGTTCAAAAATTCTTATCAAAAATGTCATGAAAATAGCTTTTTAAAGGGCTAACTATAAAAATATGCTCCATTGATAATTTTTAGTCGGAACAGCGCTCCAATCGCATTTTGAAGCTTAAATTGTGCTCCAATCGCAATCTTATTCTGAAAAGCTGCTCTAATCGCAATTTTATTCCAAAACGGCGCTCCAATCGCAATTTTAAATATTTTAAAGGGCGAATTTGACTTTTCGCGGAGCGAAAATCGAAAATATTAAAATGAATAAAATTAAATTCAAAAATTAATTTTATTAAAATAATTATTAAAAATTGTGCTTATAGCGCAACAAGGGTACGGAGGGCAGCCTGGATTCGCGCCGCAGCCCGGCCACCCCTACCCGCCGCAGATGGGACAGTCGCACCCGGACAGTGCAGATGCAGCCACGCCACCCATGCATCAAGGTGAGCGATTCTAATATTCTAATGAGATTTTGACGAGAAATTAGCATATTGGCGCGGTTTTTGGGAAGAATTGCAATTGGCGCACTTTTTTTAAAAGAAGAAATGCAACTGGTGCACGGTTTTTGTGAGAAATGCAATTTTGGCGCGGTTTTTGGGCCAAAATTAAATTTTTTTTACAATTTTTGCGCCATTTTTGGAAAATAACTAGAATAAAAAATTGGAAACAAAATTTGTAAAAAAAAAATTACCACCCCTCATTTGCATATTGCACCCCAAAAAATAAAATTATTGCCAATTTTTGACGAGAAATGCAATTTATACACAATTTTCTTATAAATTTTCACTAAATCCCTCATAAAAATCTTGTTTCAGTTGAAATTATCATCCCTGATTCAATGTTTGACACATTCCTGCCTCAGTAGAAAATAGCACCCAAAATTTGCATATAGCACCCCAAAAAGTGATTTTTAGGGTCATTTAGAGGCAAATAGCACCTCTAAGGGCGGTTTCAAACCGCATTTGTCAAACATTGCCCTCATTTGCATATTGAACCCTTTATCCACGAGTTTTTTAACCAAAATTTTCACTAAACCCTCTTTTTTCAGGCCAGGGCGTGGAGAAGCAGGAGTAAGCCGCAGTCCTCCGGAAGCCGTCTCGTCCCGTTGTTCCCGTTGTCCATCCGTTTGAATCCGACGGTCTCATTCCTCCACTGGTTCATTTAATCCCCCCATTTTCTCTTTATTTTTTCTGTAATGACCTATTTATTACGTTATTTCCTAATTTTTCCTGGAATTACCCCTTCTCCGGACATCTTATTGTGAGTCTTTTCCCTCCGCATGTGAGCTGCAACATTCACTGTGAACTCCATTTGCATCTCATAAAGTTTCCTCTCATTTATTGTTTTCAATTGGAATAATGCGTTTTTAAACGCTATTTATCTATTTTAAGGTGGTTTTATGAAGAAAAAAAGCTTTTCTGGTTAAAAAAAGCTGAAAATCCTAGTTACTACTAAAAAACTGCTAAAAATTAAAGGGCCGATTTGGCCGCTTTTCGCTTTTTTCCGGCGATCTCAGGCCGCTTTCCGCTTTTTCTGACAGCCTCAGGCCGCTTTCCGCTCAATTTAGCGCCATTTTCCTTAAATATGTGGTACTTATCGCAATGATGACGTCACCCTATCCGTCGGCGATGGCGCCAGCTGGCCGTTTCCCGTTGACTCACCGGTTCAGACCGTTAGAAATCTATTCATTTTCCTTTGTCCCGTTTTTGATTACTTAAAATTCTAATTGGAGCGAAATTTATACCGGAAAATCATGGACTACTGTATTTTAATGTACAGTCCTTTAAATAACATAGAAATTCAATTTTTCACTTAATCCTTAAGATTTTTTTTAAATTTGGATCAGTACATATTTTTCACTCGATTACGGTAATAGTTCTCCGGTAGACCTTTAAAATTATTGATTTTCCATCGAAAAATTTATGGAAAAATATTAATTTTTACTAATTTCGCGCTATTTACATCAAAAGTTGTGTCTGAAGCATGATTTCCGCTAGAATTTATGAATTTCTGTAATTTCCTCGCCCAGTCCTTTAAATATCTTTTAAAAATTCATTTTTGGAGTCTTGCTTAATTAAATTCGTAAACTTAGTTCAGGGCGGGTTACTGTAATTTTATCATTGAACCCTTTAAAATTATCGATTTTTCTAAGACAAATAAATATTTATCGATTAATTTTCCAATATTGTACTGTATTTTATCATTCAGGCCTCCAAAAATCTTGATTTTCAGTAAGGATTTCAGTAGGGTTTTTCCGGTTAGGTCATTTAAGAATAGTCCAATTTTAATTTTAAAATTTAAAATGGCGCGCGTTTATTACCAGAATTATGGATTACTGTATTTTTTTACCTCCCAGTCCTTTAAACCCCTTTACAATTATCAAATTATTTTTTTCTTTTAGTAAATGGAGAGTCCTTACCACGACCTGGTGGAGGTTTGTGTGAATTCGGCGATGGCTTCGCTGAAGAACATGACCACGGACCAGTTGGACCAGATTCTCAATTCAGACACCCGCATCGACTCCATCATCGACGCCCTGCCACAGGTAACTTTTTCTCATTTTTATCGATTTTTCCTTGATTTTTAGAGTGAAATTGAGTTTTTCTTTTATTTTTAAGGTTAAAGTTGAGTTTTTCCTGATTTTTTTGATTTTTGATTGACCAAAAACTGGTTTTCTCAATTTTTAAGCAAAACTTAATTTTTCCTTGAATTTTTAAGTTAAAATTGATCCCCTTATTTTGTAAGCCAAATTGATTTTTCTCCTTATTTTTTTAGGCACAATTGATTTTTCCCTGAATTTTTAAAGTTAAAATTGATTTTCCGATTTTTTAAAGCAAAAATTGGAGTTTCCTTGATTTTTTCGAGCCAGAAATTATTTTTCCTGATTTTAAGGCCAAAATTGAGTTTTTCCTGATTTTTAGGGCCAGAAATGGCTATATTAATAATAAAATTCAAAATTATCGGCAAAAAATGATGAAAAATACAAAAATCTTTAGGTTCGATCCCTGCCGTCGGAGAGGGAAGTGGGACTGACGGAGAACAAAACGCTGGCGGAATGGAATCTTGCGCAGGAGTCGAGGATCGGCCAGCTGAGGACACAGGTCAAGGAGAATTTCGACAAGGCCGCCGCCCTCAGGAAGGAGGTCGAGGAGATGAAGAAAAGATTGGGTGAGGGTTTATCTAAAAATTCTGTTTTTTTTTAAATTTAGCCTGAGGTAGCCAGAAAAAGCGGAAAGCGGCCTTAGGTTACCAGAAAAAGCGGAAGGCGGCCTGAGGTGACCAGAAAAAGCGGAAGGCGGCCTGAGGTTGTTAGAAAAAGCGGAAGCGACCGGAAGTATTTCTTAAAAATGTTAAAGTTATTTGGAAATTATTTGCGGTTTTAAAAAATAGGGTTTTGCGATTGGATTAACGCCATTTTTCCTCTAAATTTCGATGTTTCAGGACACTTTTATGGATTAAACTACGAAAAACCGATAAACCCTTGTCTAAACACAAAATTATTTTCTCCTTTTTCAGACGGTTCAACGGCGGGACAGAGCCTGGACGTCACCAGCAATCTCCTCCAGGTGGCAGCACAGGAGGCCGACGACGATTCAGAGGTAGCCCCTATTTTCTCTTTTTTTATTTTTCAATTTAAAAAAATTGATTTTTTTTTTAAATTTTAAAAAAGAAGAAAAAATTTCAAAAACCCCTCATTTCAGGCCCTGGCCCGTGAATTCTACGACGGTTCGATGAACGCCGATCTCTTCCTCAAACAGTTCCACGAAAAGAAGACCGTGGCTCACATAAGGTTCATTTTTTGGATTTTGTTTTTGTGAAAAATTCTTTTTAAATTATGTAACCTGTCCACCTAAAAAATTTTTCTTTAAAACAATTCTTTATAGTTCAATTTTTTTAAATTCAAAAAACATTAGAAACCCAATTTTTGATGTAAAAATTAGCTTAGTGCACGTTTTCTGCATCAAACATGTAAGCTGTCTACCTCAAAAATATATTTAATTTTTTTAATAGTTAAATATTCAAATTTTTTTAATTAAAAATTCTTGTTGACTCCTTTTTTGCATAGAAATTAGAATACTCCTTGTATAGAAATCTGTCCACCTCAAAATTATTTCTAATTTTAAAAAATTCTTAGAAATTCATTTTGTTTTTTCATTCAAACCCTTTGAAACTCATTATTGGGGTAAAAATTAGCATACTGCACGTTTTTCATATACAAAAATGGTCTAACATTCATAAAAATGGTATAAAAACCTATTTTTTATTTTCAGGCAAATCAAGAGCGACCGCCTGCTGACAGTCCTCCGCGACCAGCAGTACGGCCAGCCGGCTTCCAGAATCAGCATGCCATCCATGCCCACCAACTACGCCCCCACCGCCAACCCCCGTCATTCCTTCTTCTAGTCCTCTTATGTGATTCATACCGTATACCCTTCTCGTATGTAAATAAGTCATGTTTGTGATTATGGAACGATTCAAATGAAGGAGAAGGGCTTTTAGCGGTTGGCTTTCTTTTGACGACAGAAAGCGGCCTGAGGCTACCGGAAATGGTCTCAAAGCAGCCTCAGATCACCGGAAATGATCTCAAGGCGACCTTAGGTTAGCATAAAAAGCGGAAATAGGCCTGATCGTGAGGTCTCCAGAAAAAGCAGCAAGCGGCCTGAGGTTCACTGTTTGACACAATCCAGTTTTAGTTGAAAATAGCACCCCAAATTTGCCCCCAAAAGTGCTTTTTAGTGTCATTTTGAGGCCAATAGCACCTCCAACGACAGTTTCAAACCGTAAGTGCCAAACATTGCTGAGGTTAACAAAAAAGCGGCCTGAGGTTAAGAGAAAAAGCAGAAGCGGCCTGAGGTCGCCAAAAAAAAGCGGCCTGAGGTCGTCAGAAAAAAATAGGAAAGCGGCCTGAGGTAACCAAAAAAAGCGGAATGCGGCCTGAGGTTTAGAAAAACAGTTTCCTGCAATCTACAAACAATTAAAAGGTAAATGGTAAAACGAAATTTATCACCTGAAGTATGTAGACATTTCTCTTTTTATACTTTCTATCTCTATTTTGTTTTCTCTTCTCTCTCTCTCTTTCTCTCTCTCTCTTTCTCTCTCTCTCGCCCTCTCTCTCACATATTATAATGGGTTGGAATTCACAAACATTAAAAATTGTAAAAAACTGAGTGAAATAATGATAAAATCATTATTTATGGAAAAACTACGCTCAAAACAGAAATCAAAACAGAAACAAGGGCAAAAGATTAAAACAAGTGACTTTCTCTTTGTGTACCGGTTTCTGATATCAAAAAAACAAAACACGAATCATAATCAGTGATAGCGGCCGTCAGGCGCGCAAATGATTCGCAAACTTCAAGGCCAATTAACTCAAAATGCGGTACCCTAGAATTTTTTGGTGTCAATAAACTTTTTACTCCAAAAAGTGTGACAAATAACATACTTAAGTTCTGGAGGAGAGTTTTCCGATTTTCACGACTTATGAAGAAAAATGTTTAAAAAAGTGAAAAAGAAATATGGGTTTCGGCATTTTTCACAGGTAAGAAATCAAAATATGAAAATACGTTCAATTATAAAGTTTTTTAAAAAAAGATTTCCGATCGATTGCTTTTTTCAAAATGAAATTTGGTTAAAGTTGGGCTGAGATACAGATGACTTGTTGTGCGCTACCGTAACCCGAGCTACCGTAACCCAGGAGACCCAAAAACAAATTTCTTTGAGTGATTTGGTTATAAACAAATTTCTTTGAGTGATAATATCATCAAAATAAGCTAAATACCAGACATAAAAAATTGTATGTCCCATATATGTGCATTAGATCGAATATTATTTGAAAGGCGTCTTAAATTGTCCGTCTATCTGTCTTCGCTTCTAAAACACACAATTTCTTTCGCCTTGCGTTTCTCTGAAAATGTGGGTCAATTGAAGTAACATTTTTTTAAACTACAATAAAATTGTAATTTTGACCATCATAATGAAATAAGTTTGCATCACAAGAGAAAGACTGCCTGTCGCTGGAGAATGGTGATGAAACCCGGCAACTCGCAGAAAAAGCCAAGTAAAATCAACCTACAATAAAAATCAATGATTATTGGATAACACCGCTTTTCCACACATTAATTGGCAACAATGCTAACCTTTCACACTAATCAGAAAGCACTCAAGACTCTATATTACATTGCTGTAAGTTTTTGTGATTGATTGGTTGATTTTCAATTATGTTTTTAGTTTTTCATTTCGATATTTTGCGAAATTATCACTTGTCTTCGAATGAATATGGTTTTCACGGTTTGCCGGATTACTCAAATAGTTGTGTCTTCTTTAGTTTTCTACGTAGGCCAATTTAAACCGGAGGTGAGAGAGAAGAAGCCATACCTGGTGGCGACCCACGGCACTTTTGGCTCGGACCCCCTACCGATTTGACCACATAAGGGGGGACCCTTACCTAAAAACCACCCGTGGGGAAATCGATAATTACCGTATAAATATGCTATTTTCAGTCTTTATTAATATTTCGATGATTAATTTTGGTTTAAAATTAAGACGAACTGGTAAAAAAGTTCATATTCCATGAAGAGGTCTGGATCCGAAAATTGAATTCGAAAATATCGGATTTGATTAAAGGGCGGATTTTGCATTGGAGCGTACTTTTGTTTTTGACCCAATTTTTTATGAGAAAACACGTAAAAACCGATTCATTTGGAGATACGCCCATTTTATGGTGTTTTCCCATGCTGATAAAGTATTTCAGGATAATTCCTGATTATAAATGTGCGAAACCTACCGATTCAAAGTCTATATTCCGAGGAAATCCCCCATCCACGTCAACGACGTGTTTGCCAATCTTTCTATTTCTGTAGACCAACAATCGATACTCTTTTCGGTGAAAGATACACTACCACGAAATACGGGCGCATATAGTTCAGTTTAATTTTTAAATCGGTTTTTTAATAGAAAATATTTTAAAAATACGGTAGTGGGCACTGCGTACCCGACATTTTCCGTGTAACGGCGCACCTTCAAACCATACGGTCGGCATTCGGTCATTACTAGGGATGTTAACAGTTGATATACAGTATTTTAATCATTTTTTCCCCAAATAATTGGCTTTTCCGGGCTCTACCCCCTACCGATTTTGGGGTCCCATCCACGACAAACTTGGGTCGCCACCAAGTATGGAAGAAGCGTGTGTGTGTTAGAGATAGAAATGTAGAAAAACATTGTTTCTTTTAAGGTTTACAATCATAAGAACACCACTGACCGTGGTTATTTCATCGTATTGATTTTTACGGTAAACCACCTCGTTAAATTTTTAAAAAAAATCTTGATTCAGAGAGTTGTTTATTCTCTTTTCTTCTATCTTTGTGTGCCAAATACATTTTTCAACAAATTGCACATTTTAAACATTAGTGAGTTTAATTTTTAATTTTCATGTTTTATTAAATTTAAAATAAATAATTTTACAAAATTTCAGTTTCTTTTATTGAGTTAGCTTTCGAATTACTTACTTACTATTTTTGGTATATAATTCCTAATAATCAAGAGGAACAGGAAAAGAAGAAGATTTTACTCAATTACGCTTGAGATAAGCGAAAAAATCTCTTCACATTTCAGCTAATAAAAACATTTTGACATTTTTCTCTTATTTTATTTTTAAAATCACCGGATTATTTTATTATGAGTTGCTGTGAGTCAGAAAGCGGCCTGAGGTTACCAAAAAAAACAGAAACATTTTTAAATTATTTAAATAATTTGTCACACCATTTTAAAACTATTTTAATTTAGAAATTTCGACATTTCCTTCTGTTTTCAGACTCGATTAGATGACAAAACATTGAAAATTCAGTTTACAGCCTAACATGAATACCTTAAATAAATTAGGAATTTTATAGTTGCCTCAAATGGGATTATCGATTGAATTGTTTAGAAACAATGTTGAAAAACAACTTCAGCTCCTTCTGATAATCATTTTGACCTCTCATTTGACTAGTGAACCATAAAAACTAAGGTTTTTGTTGTCATAACACGTGTAATATTCCAAGTGAAAATCGTATAAAAGAGATGGCCTTGGTGGTGAAATAGTGCCAAAATGCGGTTCTTCTTCTTCCTCTTCGCTCTTCTCTGCCTTGTGGCTGCCGTTTCTTCCGAATTCTGCTATAAAATCAAGAGAAAATGCCTGGACAATCCAGCTTGCGAAAAAAAGTGCAAGTCGCTTTTGTTTGTGCACAGGTATATTTAACAAAAAATTAAATATAAACACAGAAATCTAGTCTCTGGTCCGATTGCCATGAGGAATTCAAACCGCTCAAGGAATGCGTGGAGTCATTCGAATAAAGGAGGAGCAAAGCGTGGTGAAGATGATATTTTCAGTCCAACGCGAACAAAACTTATTTGGGGAAATGTGTTCTGTTTTATTGTTTTAGAGAGAGAGAGAGAGAGAGAGAGAGAGAGAGAGAGAGAGAAAGAGAGTGGCCTGAGGTTACCAGACAAAGAAGAAAGCGGCCTAAGGTAACCGGAAAGCAGAAGGCGGCGTGAGGTTACCATAAAAAGCAGAAAGCTGTCTGAGGTCACCGGAAATGGTCTCAAGCGGCCTGAGGGTTCCAGGAAGGGTCTTAAAGGGGAACCTTTGTCGCGCAATCCTAAAAGTATGCTCTAATCGCAATTCCACTTTAAAAACGTGCTCCAATCGCAATTTTATTGTAAAAAATGCGCTTCAATCGCAATTTTACACATTTTAAAGGGCGGATTTTAATTTTCAAGGGGTTTTAACCCCGAAACGAAAATCCAAAATTTCCTTATAATTGACTTAAAAATTGCTATTTATAAATTTAATTAGTAATTAATTTTTTTTAAACTATAAAAATATTATTAAAAATTATTATTCGGCGCAACGAGGTTACGGAGGCAGCCTGGATTTGCGCCGCATACCGGCCACCCAGAATGCGGCCTGAGGTTGAAAGAAAAAGCAGAAAGCGGCCTGAGGTTACCAAAAAAGCAGAAAGCGGTCTGAGGCCACCAAAAAAAGCGGAAAGCGGCCTGAGGTTACCATAAAAAGCGGAAAGCGGCCTGAGGTTACCAGAAAAGCAAAAGCGGCCTGAGGTCGCCAGAAAAACAGAAATCAGCGTGAGGTTTCCAGAAAAAGCGGAAAGCGGCCTGAGGTTTAAAATTGTTTTTTAAAATTTATTCTTTCTCTCTTTCGTTGACAAAAACAGCTTTGTCAAAGACAGAAGAAAACAGAAATCCATGAATTTTCATATTCGATTAGATGACAAAACGTTTAAAATTCAGTTTACAGCCACACAACAATGCGGTTCTTCTTCTTCATCTTCGCTCTTCTCAGTCTTGTGGATGCCTTTTTCTCTAACGAGTTTTATTGCAATCTTTTCAAATATAAATGCCAAAACAGTCACATTTGTATAGAAAAATGCAGACAGTTTTTGTACAGGTATGCTAAAATAGCATTTAGTAAAGAAACATAGAAATCTTCTAGTATTGGATGCGTTGATTTCGATTACAAATCAATGAAGAGGTGCATGGACTTCAACGGTGTTTACTAAAGGAACAAAAAAAACCGAAAGGTCAAGAAGGTATTTTCAAATCGACGCAAATAAAATTTTTTGTGGAATTTGTTTTGTTTCATTGATTTTTTTAGTTTTTAATTGGAGAGAGAGAGAGACCAGAAAAAAGCGGAAAGCGGCTTGAGGTCACCAAAAAGCGGAAGGTGGCCTGAGGTCATCAAAAAGGTGGAAAGCGGCCTTAGGTCACCAAAAAACGGAAAGCGGCCTGAGGTCAACATCAATAGGAGAAAGCGGCCTGAGGTTACCTGAAAAGGCAGAAAGCGGCCAAGGTCACGATAATCTACAGAAAGCAGCTTGAGGTTTTAGCGTTTTTTTCTAAGCGAACATCTCAAAAGCCAATAAAAAGCAACCCATATTGAAGAATCAATAGTTTTCTTCTTTTATTAATTGCCAATTCAAACTATGCTAACCTTTCAATTTTATCAAAAAGTAATCAAGGCTCTTTATCACATTACTGTAAGTTATTGATTGATTGATTGGTTGATTTTCAACTATGTTTTCAGTTTTTCATTTCGATATTTTGCGAGGTTGCCACCTGTTTTCGAATGAATATGGTTTTCACGGTTTATCGGATTACTCCAATAGTTGTGTCTTCTTTAGTTTTCTACGTAGGCCAATTTAAACCGCAGGTGAGAGAGAGATAGAGAAAGAGAGAGAGAGACAGAGAGAAAGAGAAGGAGAGAGATAGAGAGAGAGAAAGACATAATTAGAGAGATGGAAAAATAGAATATTCGAAAAAAAAACTACTTTTATGATTTACAATCACAAAAACACCACTCACCGTGAAAATTTCATCGCCTTGATTTTAACGGTAAACCACCTCTTAAAATTTAAAAATTTCCAATTTTCAAATTCAGAGAATATTTCATACTCTATTCATCTATCTTTGTGCACCAAATACATTTTTCAACAAAATGAACATTTTAAACATAAGTGAGTTTTCTTTTAAAGTTTTAATTTTTATATTTTAATTTTACATAATTTTAGATATTTTAATTTTTATATTATAATTTTACATAATTTCAGTTTCCTTTACTGAGTTAGCCTTCGAATTACTCACTTACACTTTTTGGTATATAATTCCTGATATTGAAGAGGAACAGGAAAAGAAGAAGATTTTACTCAATTACGCTTGAGATATGAGAACTCTTGAAACAAAGAAATTCTGATATTTTGATTTAAAGTTTGGTTATTAAAATCAGAAATTAGTGGAAAAGAGAAGAAAAGCAAAGTAATTGCATCGACCGGGAATCGAACCCGGGCCGCCCGCGTGGCAGGCGAGCATTCTACCACTGAACCACCGATGCTACAGGGCAAGTGCGGGCGCGCTCGATTATAAACAACTGGGCATTGGGGAGGCTGGGACCGGCCTGAAAAAAAATTATTCGACTGTCTACCAGGACCATCTAAATATAAAAGCAGACTAGATTAGAAAAAAAACAACGACGAGTTTACGTATTTACACTTTATTGGCTCCCAAAGAATACGAACATTGCTCATTTCTTTAGCTGCAAGACTGAATTTTCTGCATCTTCCTTCTTCCAGAAGACCTCAGTCGAACAACAAGTGGTTCATTTGCCTGTCCCTTCCTCCGTAGCACTCGCAGCCATCCGGGTGGCAGAACGGGTGGGCGTAGCGGCACCTCTCAGCCCCCAGGCGGCACATCGGATAGAACCTGAATTTTTAACCTTATTAAGGGATTTTAGTTCTTAAAGGACTAACTACAGTAATCTCATAGTTTAAAGGTCAAACTACAGTAATCTAAAGGTTTAAAGGACTAACTACAGAAATCTAAAGGACTAACTACAGTAATCTAAAGGATTGAAGGACTAACTACAGTAATCTAATGGTTTAAAGGACCAACTACAGTAATCTAATAGTTTAAAGGACTAACTACAGTAATCTGAAGGTTTAAAGGAAAACCTACAGTAATCTAAAGGTTTAAAGGACTAACTACAGTAATCTAAAGGTTTAAAGGACTAACTACAGTAATCTAAAGGTTTAAAGGACAAACTACAGTAATCTAAAAGATTAAAGGTCTAAAACTGACGTGCAGGCCTTCTCCGGGTGCCAGAGGGGGCAGAAGACGTCATCGGCGTGGCTGGGGTCCTCCCACTGGGGGCACTGGCCGGACCTCTTCTTTCCCTTGCGCTTCAAGTCGAAGGGATTGCACTCGTTGGATTCCTGCTCCACGGCCAACGACTGGTTACGGTAGGCAGGGAAGGAGGGTCTTAACACGAAAAGGTGGAATTCTATGCGGCAAAGGGGGCTCACTCCTTGGCTCCGCGGGAGATGGGGAGGGAGAAGGCCTTCTCGACGGCGTTCAGAAGGGGGTGGCAGGGGTGCGGAGGGTGGAAGAGAGTGGTGGACCAGCCGGCGGAAGAGAGATCCTCCAGGAGGTAGGCGAAGGGACCATTGTCTGGAGAGAGAGGGTAGAGAGAGAGAGAGAGAGAGAGAGAGAGAGAGAGAGAGAGGGAAAGAGAGAGGGAAAGAGAGAGAGAGAGAGGTTAGACAGAGAGAGGTTAGACAGAGAAAAGTTAGACAGAGAGAGGTTAGACAGAGAAAAGTTAGACAGAGAGAGGTTAGACATAGAAAGGTTGGACAGAGGAGATACAGAATGATTAGAGACGCAGAGAAACAGAAGGGTTAGAGACGCAGAGAAACAGGGTGGTTAGAGACGCAGACAGAAGTTAGATTTATGGAAATAGAGAGAGTGAGAGAGAGAGAGAAACCAACCGGAAATGAGGGCAATCGCTCCCTTCCCCTTCTGACACTCCCTTTCGATCCTCTGACGAACGGCCTCCTCAAACTGCTCCTTGTTCCGGAAGGCCAGATGAACCACCTCGCAATTCTACAAAACTACCGTACCCCCTCTCTAAATCTACAGTAACCTGGGTGACCTCCACATTGTCCACCAACTCCTCCTCGGTCACGGTGACATCGCAGAAGAGGAAGAAGCGGGTGTGGGGCCTGCCCAAAGTGCTCTCCAGATGGCTGAACAGCTGGCGGATGTCCTCCTTGACGATGGGAACGGAGGGAAAGTTGTAGAAGACGAAGAGGGGATTCGGGAGGTCCCCGCGGGGGTGGAGGGGGGAGGGACGACCTCCGGAGGCAAGGAAGGACATGGCAATGGGGAGGAGGGAGGGAAGGGGAGAGGGGGAATGTTTAGGCTAATTAGGATATTCAAAGAATATTCAAAGTTGGATTATTCAAATAGAGAGGTAATTAGATGTGGAAGGAAGAAATTGGGAGGAAATGGATGTTATGCTAATGAGGGAGGGAAGAGAGCAGGAATAGGTCTCTGTCTCTTTCTCTGGATGTATGTCTGTCTGTTTGTCTGTATTCTTCTGTTTGCTTCTTCAATTTTCTTGAATCAAAGGCCACTATGAATCAAATCAAGGAATGAGAGAAACAAGTTTCTATTCATCTGCATGACTGATCTGAAAATTTCTTATTTTTTTAAAATTAATTTAATAAATAACACAAATTTTCTAAACCCCAATTATTAGCCTCACATTTCTGTAACTTTTACAAACCATTTTTTAAACACAATTGGCGGAAAAACTCTTGTATTTCGATTTTTTCAGTTGTTTTTACTTGGGCTCTCTGGTATTGTCCTTTTCGAGATAACAATTTAAAGAAACCGCTTTTTAGAGATTTCAGTGTCTTGAAGAGTGTGTGAGTGATTTTTACTTTTGCATTCAAATGTTTACTCAAATCGAGTCTAAAAAGGAAAAGGTTGTGAATCTGGGGGACGTCCCCACCCCTTCGTCAATCAAACTCCTAGAAGCGATCGGTATGAGATGAAGCCAGCCGAACCCCAAACAGCTGAACATTAACTCACGATTCACACAGGAGGTGCTCTACCAACGGCATGCCCCGGATATACGCTTACGGGTGACGCTAGTAGTTCCAACTGCTTCATGCAGGCTGGGGAAACGACGCCGCTTATATAACCCCGTGCCGCAGCAGCGACGATCCCTTACGGGTGCGGGCCACATCACAGCCGCGTCTCCGCCGCTCTTGCACACAAAGCAGAATTCAGGGGCAGCCCTTCAAATTAACAAAACTAGCTTCAACCTTAACCAAATTAACTTTTTCAAAAAAGGAATTCTTAGTTGAAACCTCATAATTTCAGAAGACGCAGAAGACCGCTTTTTACAGCCTCAGGCCGCAGAAGACCGCTTGTTACAGCCTAAGGCCGCTGAAGACCGCCGCAGAAGACCGCTTTTACAGCCTCAGGCCGCAGAAGACCGCTTTTACAGCCTCAGGCCGCAGAAGACCGCTTGTTACAGCCTCAGGCCGCAGAAGACCGCTTTTTACAGCCTCAGGCCGCAGAAGACCGCTTTTTACAGCCTCAGGCCGCAGAAGACCGCTTGTTACAGCCTAAGGCCGCTGAAGACCGCTTTTACAGCCTCAGGCCGCAGAAGACCGCTTTTACAGCCTCAGGCCGCAGAAGACCGCTTTTTACAGCCTCAGGCCGCAGAAGACCGCTTTTACAGCCTCAGGCCGCAGAAGACCGCTTGTTACAGCCTCAGGCCGCAGAAGACCGCTTTTACAGCCTCAGGCCGCAGAAGACCGCTTGTTACAGCCTCAGGCCGCAGAAGACCGCTTTTTACAGCCTCAGGCTACAGAAGACCGCTTTTTACAGCCTCAGGCTACAGAAGACCGCTTTTTACAGATGCAGGCCGCAGATGAAAACTTTTGTTTGCAAAGTTTTGCTTCTTTTTCGTTATCAATTTGCTCTCTTTCAGAAAAATGCGTGTCCTCTTCCTGTTCGCCCTTGTCTTCCTTGCCCTTCTGGGCCACATCAGCGCCAACGCCCCCTGCGACATCAAGGATTGCAGAGTACTGTGCAAAAAGGTTTGTTGCCTAAATTCCATTAAAAAACAGGAAAATTGAGCTCTTCCCGGACAATTCGTCGAAAGCAGTGTGCGACCAAGAGTGCCAATGTGTCCCAGTTTAGGCCAAGGCTTCCAGAATCATTAGGGTTCTACTATTCTTTCGAGGGACCAGCCAAGATGGGAGCTTTCTAGCGTGATATGCACTATCTTTATCAGAAGGTTGATGTAATAAACGTCATAGATTCACTTTAACTCAATATTTATTTCCAACGCCTTTTGAAATGACGTACTGCTTGCCCGTTGAATTGGCGTAATTTGGAATGGCTCGTTGGGAGAAAGGCTGGCCTGAGTGCCATTTTCCACCTATCCTCCGTTTGTGGCCGTTGTTCTCTATTTTTCTGTTGAAAATGTCTATTTTTAATGTAAAAATGTTGTATAATTGCTAAATATCCATTTAAATCGTGAAAATACGAAAAAATAGAGTCTGAGACACTGTTTTCAAACATTTAAGCGATTTCGGCGTCTTTTCTTCGTCTTTCAATTATTTTGTGCTTTAGAAACGTTTTTTTCTATGTAAATAAGCAAAATATTCGTCGAAACAGTGAAAATCGGAAAAATAGGTCGTGAAACGCTTTTCGAAAAAAATGAGCTTTTGTGGCGCCTTTTCTTCGTTTTTCAATAATTTTCTGCTTTAGAATCGTGCTTTTAATGAAAATATACGAAATTCCAGCTAAAGTAATGATAGAACTGTGTAGTTTATGTGAAAAGTGTTGTATTTATCAAATCTAGGGAATTAATGTCTCGGTGCTGTTGTTATTGTTATTATATCATGTTTTGAATGAAAATACCTACTGTAAATGCTAAATATCGGTTAAAATATTGTAATTTGAGTGAAAATATGATTTGCGTCACTTGTGCCCATTAAAGCGTTGTTGAAGCGGCTTCTTGTGATAAATGAGCCTAATTACCTTGTTTTTGACGCCTTTGGCCTTCTTGCTTATTCTTCTTGCATTCAACTAATTGTTTACTTTCAGGGTAATAGCCAAGTTTCGGCTACACGAGAGAGATGTATCCTGGACGCGGAGGATATTCGAATCGCGAAGGGGGCTACCCTGCACCCGGACGCGGCGGAGGATATTCGAATCGCGAAGGGGGCTACCCTGCACCCGGACGCGGCGGAGGATATTCGAATCGCGGCGGTCGAGGCCGCGGAGGTTACGACGGAAGGAGCTACGCCCACGGAAACAACGCGGGAGGCGGCTACGGTGGAGGCAATGAGGGATTCGGTGGAAGCAGCGGAAGAGCTGACTTCAGTGGAAGCGGCAGTGGAGCCGGCTTCGGTGGAAACAGTGGAGGAGACGGTTACGGTGGAAACAACAGAGGATCCGGCTACGGTGGAAACAGAGGAGGCTTCGGTGGAAGCAGCGGAGCTGGATTCGGTGGAAGTAGTGGAAACGGCTTCGGTGGAAGCAGCGGAGGAACTGTCTTCGGTGGACGCAGCGCATCTGGATTCGATGGAAGCACCGCAGGCTTCCCACGTCCACCCACTAGCACCCCTGCGAACGGTTAGTTCCTCGGTGTTAATGACCTAATGTACTCCATTTTAGACACTCCTCAATGGCCCAAATCGGAGGGCGAGTTCGGCTCCGGCGGCTTCGGCGTGCCCATCGACGACAGCATCTACCTCAAGGGGTTCGGCAACGCGGCCCCTCAACCCTACTTGGATAAGCAAGAATCTACTAATCCCAGAGGTAGTGGTTTTGTCTATTCGATACTTTTCCACAAGTGTAGCCCCAAAAAAAAATGATTTTATTCACTGAGAAATTGTCCTAGTGAAACCACAATTAATCCTTGTAAATCAATTTAATTTTTAAAAATTAAAAACATTTAATTTCTTTTAAAATTTAAATTCTGGAATGTTTTGTTTATTGAATCCTAGTTTTTTTTTAAAATTTAAATTCTGGAATATTTATTGGATATATATATTTTTTAATATTCCTTGTAAATCAATTTAATTTTTAAAAATTTAAATTCTGGAATATTTATTGGATATTTTTTAAATATTCCTTGTAAATCAATTTTATTTCTAAAACAAAATTTAATGTTTAATTTTTTTTTAAAACAATTGTATTTTTTATGTTTAAAATTAACATTTTAAATTCTTTTGTTTTGAGTAATTATTATTGTAATTTTTTACAATGGTGTTGCAGGATTATAATTGTAATCAAAGAAATAAAGAAACTTACAATAAGAAAACACATTTGAAAACAATGCAATTAAAAAAAATTATGAATCTCCATAATTATTTTTTCAATTATTTTATTTTTAAAATTATAATTCTAACTTTCAGCGAAAAATGCGATTCAAAAATTTTGATTCCTATTCTTTTTAATGTACATGTTTAGACAATCAAAATGCGACTACTCGAAGTGAACCTGGATCCATTGCCCGTGGATCTACCCCAGTGCCTCCGTTCGGAGGCGTCGTGCCCAAGGAGCGAACGGATTACACTTCTCCCAGAGGACGGGGAGGCCGTGGATACGGAAGGCATCAACCGGGACTTCGCCACAACAGTGACCACAATCGACGCAATGGAACGACTGGCTGGTCTCCTACGCCTCCGGTTACCTCAGGTAGATTGGATCGCCAGATTGAGATGAAATCTAGTTTCAGAAGATAAAGTTGATCTTGAGAGAGTCAACCTCTTCGCTGCGAAGATGAACGACGATGGGGGAGTTTACACGAGCGATGAGGAGGAGAAGAAGCCTTCTCCGAAGAAAGACGACAAGGAGCCGTCACCGAATATGGACGACAGGAAGATTGTGGAGTCCGCCGCTCCCATGCCAGATGCGCCGATCCGCCAGCAGCTGAATTACGGAGGAGCCCCGAGGAGAGGCCGTGGCTCTCACAGCAACCAGGTTGGCTGACTCTGAATTCTAATGATTTCTTCTTTCAGTCATTCCGTTCCAAGCCCGTGCAGAAGCCATCGCCTCCTGCTGAACCTGCCAAGCCCCTGGACCCCGAAGAACCCGATGCTAAGGCTGAAAAGGTAGCTACTTCTCCATCTAATAACTTGGTTTAGTTCGCCGATTCGATATTACTGATCCTCCTCGCCGACCAGGAAATGCGCGAGACGCTGAAGAAGCACGACGCGGAGCTCTTCGACCAGATGGTCAAGCACATTGCCGTCGTCGCCCTCAAGACCGCGTGATTTCCTCCATTCCCTACCTGCAGTACGGTCTCCAGCGGCCGCGCAACCGCCACATTGCTGATCTTTAGTTTTACACGGTCTGTATTTGCTCCTCATTGTTGTCCTCGGTTAATCATAAATAATTAGATTTTTTTTGTGTTTTCTTGTTTTTCTTTAGAAAACTTCTTCCTCGCCTCTACTACAATTTGCGCATTTGATTCTTCAGAAGGCTCGGTTACTTCCACCTTGGCTTCTTCACCTCCTTCTTGATTTTCGTAGTCGTCTGACTCTGCGTCTCTAACCTTCCCCCAGTCGTCTGACTCTACGTCTCTAACTTTCCCCCAGTCGTCTGACTCTGCGTCTCAAACCTTCCCCTAGTCGTCTGACTCTGCGTCTCTAA
>JAJQXH010000030.1:4872500-4927500 GCA_022343465.1 Oscheius sp. G VE-2021 | reverse complement strand
ATAAATTAATAGAGGTTTTTAATTTTAAAAAAATAAAAATAAATTTTCAGGCTTTATCCCGTTGATGGACTGCTCACTTAGCCCGATCAGATGCAAATCGACGACGGATAGTGACAGATGGCTGGAGAGAGAGGAGGGAAAGGTGCAGGAGGAGGGATTGGCCAGCTTTGAGATGCTGAACATGAACATAGAAGGTTTGTTTTTAGAAGGAAGGCCGCTTCTGGTAACCTTAGGCCGCCTCAATTCGGCCGCTTTAGGGAACCGAAAGCCGACTCAGCTTGGCCGCTTTTTGCCCCCTTAGGCCGCGTCAATTGGACCGTTTCAGAGAATCTTAGGCCGCCTCAGCTTGGCCGCTTTTGGCAACCTTAAGCCGCCTCGATAGGACAGCTTTTATCAATCAAAGGCCACCTGAATTGGACCGCTTTTGGGAACCTTAGGCCACCTCAATTGGACCGCTTTTGGCAATCGTAGGCCGCCTCAATTAAGCCGCTTTGGGCAAGCAATAGTGGTCTTAGTTTGGTCAAGTCTGGCAACCACAGGCCGCTTCAATTAGGCCTTCTCTGGGAACCATATGCCGCCTCAAGTCAGCCGCTTTGGGCAACCATATGCCGCCTCAGTTAAGCCGCTTTGGCAACCATAGGCCGGCTAGATTAAATCTTTCTTTTCAGAATCTGACCCCTGGATTCCTGCCTCGCCGGCTGCCATCAGTTCGTCCTACGAGGATACCATTCTGAGCTCTTGTTCAGTGCCTCCTGATGCTGTGGCTTCTGAAATCGTGGCTCCAGAAGTCGCTGGTAGCCAATTTCCTATGATTGTAGTCTAATTTCTGAGATTTCAGAGCTTCTGATGGATATCGTCAATCAAGTCGTGGAGAGAGAAGAATGCGCGAAAGTGGCTTCTTTCGATGGATCAGGGATGGAAGGAGAAGAAAAAGAAGAAGAAGAAGAGGATGTGGTGAAGGAGAAGGATCTGGAGGAAACCCTGGCCCCGGATCAGGGCTTTGCCCTTGGAAATTTGGAATATGGCAGCGTCTTCGGTGATTTAGAGACGCAGAAAAGCCAGATAGTGGAAGAGACGCAGATAAAACAGGCAGTTAGAGAATCAGAGAAACAAGATGTGGCTAGAGACGTAGAGAGCAGATATGTTAGACATGCATAGAAAGGAGATAGGTTAGAGACGCAGAGAAACTAGACGATGAGAGAGACGCAGAAAGCGGATAGTTAGAGACGCGGAGAAAGGAGACTGTTAGAGACGCAGAGAAGGCAGATAGGTTAGAGACGTCGAGAAAGCAGACAATGGGAGAGACGCAAAGAAAGAAGTAATTGTTAGAGATGCAGAGCAAGCAGATGGTCGGAGACGCAGAAAAGATAGATTGGTTAGAGACGCAGAGAAAGAGAATGGTTAGAGATTCAGAGAAACAGAATGGTTAGAGACGCAGAGACATCAGACAGTTAGAGGCGCAGAGAAAGCAGACAGTTAGAGACGCAGAGAAAGAAGTAATAGTTAGAGACGCAGAGAAAGAAGTAATAGTTAGAGACGCAGAGACACCGGTCAGTTAGAGACACAGAGAAAGCAGACAGTTAAGACGCAGAGAAACGAGGCAGTGGAAGAGACGCAGAGGAGTCAGATAGTGTGAGGGACTCAGACGGTGTGAGAGACGCAGAGAAGACAGATAAGTTAGAGACGCAGAGAAACGAGACAGTGGTAGAGACGCAGAGAAACCATTCATTGTTAGAGACGCAGAGAAAGAAAAGGCTTGGAGACGCAGAGAAGCTCGACAGTGGCTGAGACGCAAAGAAAGAAAACAGTGTTAGACGCAGTGAAGCCAGGCAATAAAAGAGACGCAGAGAAGGAAGACGATGTTAGAGACGCAGAGAAAGCAGACGGTTAGAGACGCAGATAAAACTGAAATCTCTCTTTCCAGGGCTTCTCCTCTATCATAATCTGCATATTGCGGGACAGAGCCGCTCTCTTTCTCTCGCCCCCTCGCCCATTCCCTCCAGTCCCATCGCTCCAAGGAGAACCGTCTCCTGCTCAGAAGGGTAATTTTTGCCTAATTTGGCATTCAGGGCCGGCAAGGACCCGCCCGCAATAACCCTAATCTCAGAAATCGATCAATTTCAGCCTGCCGTCTTTCGTCTTCCCTCCAATCAATCGATCTGCCTCATCGATTGGTTCCCGTGCCGCTGTAAGTGCCTACCGTAATCTGGAAATTGACTACCGTAACCCAAAAATGGGCTACCGTAAATAAAACAGCGTGTAGGGTTCCATTTCTAAAGCCGAAAGCGGCTTTTAATTGTCAAAAAGCAAGTAAAGCGGCCTTTGGTTTCCGAAAAGCGGCTTTTAATTGCTGAAAATCGGCTTTTTTAAAGCAGGTCAAGCGGCCTTTGGTTGCCAAAAAGCGGCTCCTAATTGGCATAAAACACGTCAAGGGGCCTTTGGTTGCCAAAAGCGGCTTTTATTTGCCAATAAAGCAAGTAAAGCGGCTTTTGGTTTCCGAAAAGCGGCTTTTAATTGCTGAAAATCGGCTTTTTTAAAGCAGGTCAAGCGGCCTTTGGTTGCCAAAAAGTGGCTCCTAATTGGCATAAAACACGTCAAGGGGCCTTTGGTTGCCAAAAAGCGGCTTTTCATAGTCAAAAAGCGGTACCATCGATAAAAATGCCAAAAACAAAAAAAAAATGACTACCGTAATCCAAAAATTAATTTATTTTCAGTGCTTCGATCTCGACGAGGAAGCCCAGGACGTGTATGTGCAGCAGTCTCCCTCTCTAATGGAACGTCAGTATTTTTATTATTTAAAAAATATTAGAAATTTTTATTAGTGATTTTTTTAAATTCTTGATTAGAATTTAAAGGTCTAATTCTCTTTTCGTTATTGACTTTTTTAAAAATTCTTGATAAGATTTTAAAGGTCTATTTCCCTTTTTATTATTGATTTTAAAAAAACTGATTTGAATTTAAAGGTCTAGAAATTAAAAGTTTTTTATTATTTATTTTAAAAAAATAATGATTAGAATTTAAGGGCTAATCTCCTTTTTATTATTGAGTTTTTTTAATAGTTTCATTAGAATTTAAAGATCTAGTTCTTTTTTATTATTGATTTGTCAAAAATTAATGGTTTGAATTTAATCCTCTTTTTATTATTTATTAAAAAAACTTACAATTTACAATTTACTTCCGAATCACGGCTGGATCGGAGAGATCTTGAGCGGATCGTGTTGCTCGAGCCGGCGGATCCCAGTGCTTCTTGTGTAGGCAGACGTTGAGCTAAGAAGCTTCTGTAGTCGATTCCTCACAGCAACAGGGGTAGTGTCTATAAAAAAACTTATTCGAAGTTAAAGGTCTATATTCTAATTACAGTATCAGCCGCCGTGGCCTCCATCGCCCACTCTCCCTGCGATGAAGAAGAAGAGGAGGATGAAGATGGCTATTTCTCCTATTTCACCAATTCGCCCGTCCCCCCTCCCCCTCCCCCGCCTCGAGTCATCTCCACCTTGGATGCTAATGAGTTCTTCGATTGTTCCGGAATGTGAGAAATTTGCATATAAGCGTGGAAAATGGAATTTGAAGGTTGGAGGAATACGAGGACACCTCCATGGCTGCCCAAGACGCCCTGGATACGGTAGGTCTCTGCGTCTCTAACCTTGTCTGGCTTCTCTGCGTCTCTAACCGTATGCCTTATCTGCGTCCCTAACCATCTGCTTTCTCTGCGTCTCTAACTGTCTTCTTTCTCTGCGTCTCTAACTGTCTGCTTTCTCTGCGTCTCTAACTGTCTGCTTTCTCTGCGTCTCTTACTGTCTACTTTCTCTGCGTCTCTAACTGTCTTCTTTCCCTGCGTTTCTAACTGTCTGGTTTCTCTGCGTCTCTAACCGCCTGCTTTCTCTGCTTCTCTAACCATCTCTTTTCTCTGCGTCTCTATCTGTCTGCTGTCTCTGCGTCTCTAACTGTCTGCCTTCTCTGCGTCTCTAACTGTCTGTCTTCTCTGCGTCTCTAACCGTCTGCCTTCTCTGCGTCTTTGTCCTGTATTCTAATTATCATATCGATTTTCCAGATGCCGCCGTACCAGGACGATGAGAACGTCGAAACGGACGTAAAAATTGACATTAAGGTAATTTCCTCTGCGTCTCTCTCTCTCTAACCCCCTTATTTCAGCCAAAACCCCGTAAACAAGGACCTGCCTCCGTTGAGGTTATCTGTCAGTACAAGGTATTTCCTCCTTTAAGTCTCCAAATCATATTTTTCTCATTAGAATTGTGGAACGGCCATTCTGTGGAGGCCGGGCTATGGCCGGCAGAGACTGTTCGACCACACCCTGTCGAAGCACTGGAAGCGGAAGAGTTGGAAGTGCGCATTCTGCAAACACAAGACTGTCGTCGAGAGCCGTGTAAGTTGGTCAGAGACGCAGAGACGCAGAGGCAGACGGTCAGAGAGGCAGATTCATTGGGGGCAGAGACCAGACGGCGAGAGTCGTGTAAGAACAGGGTTAGAGAGGTCAGAGACCTGACACCCAGTGTCAGAGACGCATATTCCGAGGGTTCGACACAGAATGACAGAGACGCAGGGGTTATAGACGAAGACTTAGAGGGTAAGAGACGCAGATTCTAAGAATTGAGAGGGGTAGAGACGCAGAGGAACCAGGCATTGTTAGGAACGCAGAGAAACAGGGTCAGAGACGCAGAGGAAGAGGTTAGAGAGGCAGAAGCAGACGGTTAGAGACGCAGAAGCAGACGGTTAGAGACGCAGAGACAGGCGGTTAGAGACGCAGAGGGAGAGATCAAAGAGGTAGAGGTTAGAGACGCAGAGGGAGAGGTTAGAGACGCAGAGGCAGACGGTTAGAGACACCGAGGCAGAGGGAGGGGTCAGAGACACAGAGACAGAAGGTTAGAGACGCAGAGGGAGAGGTCAGAGAGGCAGAGGAAGAGGTTAGAGATGCAGAGGCAGAGGTTAGATACACAGAGAATCTAGGCAGTGGTAGAGACGGAGAGACAGAGGTTAGAGAGGGAGAGGTATAGGTCATAGAGACAGAGGGAAAGGTTAGAGACGCAGCGGCAAAGGTTAGAGACACAGAGGTAGACGGTTAGAGACGCAGAAACAGACGGTTAGAGACGCAGAGGCAGATGGTTAGAGACGTAGAATCAGACGGTTAGAGATGCAGAGGCAGACGGTTAGAGACGCAGAGGCAGACGGTTAGAGTGGCAGAGGAAGACGGTTAGAGACGCAGAGGTAGACGGTTAGAGACGCAGATACACCTAGTCAGAGCCAGCTATTTTCAGATGACCTTCCATCACAAGAGGATGCACCCCGGAGTGGAATTCAAGAAACCGACGAACTTGGAGACGGCGGAGGAGGCGAAGGCCCTTCTGGCCCTGTTTCCCAAGTGCTTCCCAGGCACCCCCGTCCCCTCTCCGATGGTGGAGCGATTTATGCCGGTTGACTAGGCCATGTGATTATCCTATTCGCTCCTTTTGTTGCTTGTTTTTGACTTTTTACGTTGTTGTTGTGAAAATTTACGTAGTAATAAAGAATAGTTTGTGATTTTTTTTTTGGTATTTTTTAAGGTCAGTCGGTACAATAATGTCTTAATTTCCTTAAGGAACTTAAGTGGGAAATCGTTTTTTTTTTGAAAACAAAAACGTGAAAACCAAAATTTAATAATATTTAAAATTTGGTGCATTTAATTTTGGAAATGGTTAACATACTTTAAATGTGTGTATATTCGCATCTCTGATATGTTCCTTTTCTTCTCTGCCCTGATACTTCCTCTGCGTCTCTACCACGTCTCTACGCCGTTCAGTATCCCCCCCCCCCCCCAAACACACACACACCACACACACACATTATATTAAAAAATTATTGTTATATTTTTAGAAACAGCGCAATTATCTCTATTTTTTTTGAATAAATAGGTCGATAAGAAAAATGCAAAAACCCTATTTTTTTCACTTTTTGGCTGAAATACTGAAAATTTTTAAGTGATCAATTAATCTGTGGTCAATTACAGTATTTTTAGCGTGAAATGAAAGCTTTCGAATAAGCTTAAAAAAATTGGTTGAGTTTAAAGAAAGCTACCGTAACCCGAGGTCACCTATACCCATGGACCGAAAATCGATATTGACCCAAAAGTCTCAGAATGTCGTGTTTAGCCTATATAATGACTTTCTCTCTCTCTCTCTCTCTCTCTCTCTCTCTCTCTCTCTCTCTCTTTCTTTCTTTCTCTCTCTCTCTCTCTTCTCTCTCTCTCGCTCTTTCTTTCTCTCTCTCTCCTCTCTCTCTCTCTCTCTCTCTCTCTCTCTCTCTTTCTCTCTTTCTCTCTTGCTGAAACTAACAAAGCTGAGAAACAATTTATTCACATTTCAATATTCAAACAAAAACAAGATTTTTCGACAACGGGGGAGAATCTTAAATTACTTGTTTAAGTTTAAATATCAATGTAACTTTAATATATAGTCAACTAAAAGTATACGTTTTGGAGGATTGCATTGAAAGGTAGATCGCAAGTAATTTTCTTTTGGAATTCTTGCAGATTTCAATTGATGAATATAATGTTGTGACTGTATATTTGACTATTGGGTACGGTAAAATCACAATTTCCGGCATTTGATTAAAAATAAGGGATGCCGGAAAGAATGTTAAGGGGTCAAAAAATTCACTTAGGAATATAAGGAAATTTTAGAGGGATCTTGGATAGGAGGATGGATGGGAGGAGGGTGGTTCTCAGCGTGGGTGTCCCTAGCTCTGATGACATTAGTATTGAAGGCTCCTTGGCGCTGAGGCTGAGAAACAGAAGGCATCCTGGGGGTGGAAGGGCGCTGGAGAATCCGAAGCCTCGAGGTGGAGAGATAAGGCGTCTGAAACATGAATTTTAGGTTTTTTAAAGGAAAACTCTTAATTTTGGACTGAACAATGCAAATTTGATGGCCAGGCGAAGGATTGGCGGCCATAGGTTCTCGGAAGCGGCCTGAGGCGACCTTTGGTTGCAAGAGAGACTGCCGAACGGAGGCGGCCTATGGTTGCCCAAAACGGCCCAGTTTACGCTGCATTTGGTTGGTTAAAGTGGCTAAATGAAGGCGGCCTAGGGTTCCCAAAAGCGGCCAAAGCGAGGCCTTTGGTTTTCGAATGGAGACTTTCTATGGTCGCGCAAAATTCTGAGGCGGCCTGTGGTTGCCAAAAGCGGCCTAATTGAGGCCGCTTATGATTGCCGAAGCGGCCTAATTAAGGCGGCCCACGATTGCCAAAAGCGGTCTAAATTAAAGCGGCCAATAGTTGTCAAAAGCGGTCTAATCGAGGCGGCCTATGGTTTCCAAAAGCGGCTAATTGAGGCGGCCTACGCTTGCCAAAATCGGTCTTTGGCTGCCAGAAGCTTCCCAATTGGGGCGGCCTACGGTTTCCAAAGGCGGCATAATTGAGGCGGTCTATGATTGCTAAAAGCGGCCTATGGTTGCCCAAAGCGGTCCAACTGCGGTGGCCTATGGTTGCCCAAAGCGGGTGACTTAGGCGGCCTTTGGCTGCTCAAAGCGGCCAAACTGAGGTAACCTGTGATTGCTAGGAACTCATGAAATGAGGCGGCCTATGGTTGCCCAAAATGCTAAATTGAGGCGGCCTTTGGTTGCCAAGGCGGATCATTTTGCGTGGCCTATGGTTGCCCAAAGGAGCTGAATTTGCGCGGCCTATGTCTACCCAAAGCGGCTGAAATTGCGCGGCCTATGGCTGCGTATTCTACGCAAAAGTTTACATTTTTAACTATTTAAAAAATACTGTACCTGTCTCTGAGTTCTAGCAGCCGACATCGTACGGGTGGGACCGGCAGACGACTGGGGCCACTGGTTGTTCATTGGGGCCATGGGAATGGAATATGGAACCATGTTCGTTCTCATAATTCCGATTTGCTGAGAGTGGGAAACAGAAGGCATCCGGGGGGTGGAGAGAGGCTGACGTTGAAGAACCCTCGAAGTGCGATAAGGTGTCTAAAATATAATTTTTAGTTTACTAAGATATAAAATTAGTATTTTTGGATTAAGTATGGCTGAATTGAGGCGTCTTATAGCTGCCCAAAGAACTACACAAGACGAAGGTTAGAGACGCAGAGAGTCAGACGACTAGGAGTAGGTTAGAGACGCAGAGAATCAGACGACTAGGGGAAGGTTAGAGACGCAGAAAAGCTAATGTACCTGTCCTTGCGTTCCAGAGACCGACATCGTACGGGTGGGACCGGCAAGCGACTGGGGCAACTGGTGGTTCATTGGGGCCACGGGAATGGAATATTGCGTTGAGTTGGTTTCAGGGACCTTTCCCATTTCTCCACGTCTGATCTTGTACCAATCGTCTGAAACAAAATAAAAATGAGTGATTGAGTGAGTGAGTGAGCGCATGAGATAGTGATATGAACAGTCTACATACCTTCATGTCCTTTTATCAATCCCAACTGTGCTATGTTCTTGTTTTCCGCCCATTTATTGAGAAACTTCATGAACCTCACTATTCCATCGCCTTGCAGCTTATAAGATGCCCTTTCTCGTCCTCCTACCATTTCCTGAACATTGCATTTAATAAAAAATAAAAAATGAAAATTTTACCATTATCTTGTCGAAGAACTGCCTATCAATTCTTATCTTTTTCTTTCCATTTTCATGTTGGCTTAAGTTCTCCCGGATAGAATTATCGAAATACTTGCCATCAGTGCATCCAGGGAAGAAAAATCTAAAAGTAGTTTTTAAGAAATATCTTAAGAATTTAAATACTTAAGCCATTCGTACATCTCTCTAACTTGGAGGGATTCGCCGATGTGGTTGAGAAGGACAAGGCCTGCCAGAATGCAGTAAGTGGGGAACCATCGAGACCTCTGTTTTGTCTTGTCTTGTGTGGGGTCTTTCTTGGATCGGCGCGGTTTCTGAAAATATATGGTTAGGAAAGGTCTCTCTCTCTCTCTCTCTCTCTCTCTCTCTCGGTTTCTATGTCTCTCTCTGTCTCTGGCTTTCTTTCTCTGTGTCTCTAGCCTTGTTTATCTGTGTCTCTACCCTCTCCGTATGCGTCTCTGACGTCTACCTGTGCGTCTCTAACTCTGCTTATCTGTGTCTCTAACCTCTGCCTCTGCGTCTATAATAACTCTGTTTCTCTGCGTCTCTCACTATGCGTCTCTAACATCTCCCTCTGCGTGTCTGACTTCTCTCTCTGCGTCTCTGCCCCAGTTTCTCTGTGTCTCTCACCTCTCCCTCTGCGTCACTGACCCTCTCTCTCTCTCTCCCTCCCTCTCTCTCCCTCACCTGAGCAACTCCTTCCTGCCTCTGCGGTGTCTCCTGAACTTCCTCCTCATAGTACACTTGCTCCTGTCCTTCCTCATAGTATTGCTCCCCCTCATCTTCCAGGTATCCCTCTCTATGCATCTCCTGGTCTTCTGGGGCATAGTTCCCTTCGTATCCCTCGCCCTCAGGACCTCCCTGAAACAAACCAAAAAGTTAGCTTCTTAAATCCACAAATTTACCATTTGAGGCGTTTGGATGACCTGTGGAGTCTCGAAGGCCTGTTCTTGAGGCACATCAAGATTCTGGTAAGAGGGAGCTTCTGGGTTTGGGGGATTGTTTTCGTTGTTGTACGCTGCACGTGGATACATTTGGTACTGTCTGAGCTCTGCGTTGTAGGTGGCGACCTGAAGAGAAATCGATTAGAAGAGAGTTAGAGAAAAGCCGCTTTTTACAGCCTCAGGCCGCAGAAGACCGCTTTTCACAGCCTCAGGCCGTAGAAGACCGCTTTTTACAGCCTCAGGCCGCAGAAGACCGCTTTTTACAGCCTCAGGCCGCGGAAGACCGCTTTTTACGTCCTTAGGAGAGAGAAACCTACATCCTCATATTGGTAGTTCGCTGATGGGATCTGGTTCAATGTTGCGTTGACCGGGTCGTTCCATGTGTTGGTGACGTCATCCAGTTGTCTCATACCGTATCCCTGGTCCTGATGATCCAAGTCAGGCAAAAGCCTGTTGATTGAAAAAGAGCCGTTGCTAAATAAATAATTTTCTTTAAGTGTTTTAAACATTTTAAGGTTTTCGAATTTATCTAATCTGATAAAGTTTTAATTTTTAGGACCAAAACATTAGGAATTTCTTTTTTCTTTTCCTGAGGTTACTGTAGATGGGTTACTGTAATTCGAGATTTTTTGTAACTCGTTTCATTGTTAGCCAAAATTTAATAAATAAAAACTAGTATTCAGAGAATTTAAAAGATAAGGTTCGTTATTGAAAAAGAGCCGTTGCTAAATAAATAAATTTCATTAATGTTTGATAAACGGATTTTTTATAACTAGATTCAATGTTAAAAAAATAATACAAAATAAAAATGTCTATAAAAAGCATACTTTACAGAACTCAAAATTTAAAAAGGTTTGTATTGAAAATGAGCTCGAAAAACAATATTTGAATTCCCAAAAATTGAAAAAATGAGAAAATGTTGAAATTTTTATTTTTTGACTGTGACCGCCTTGTAGTGGAACCAAAGTTATTATTTTAATAATTTTTAAAAAAATTTTAAAATAATTAAAAGAGTGTATCCAAAAATCTTACCTTTGTTGAGGATGTTGGGGAATGTAGCCAGCTCCAGAAATCAGGGGGTCCCTCTGATGTTCCTGGTTTTCAGAAGGTGCAGCGTTGAAACTGTTGTCGTCGATTCTGCTGAAGTTCATCTGAAAAAATGGGATTCATAATCAGAGAAAGAGAGATAGAGATAGAGAGAGAGAGAGAGAGAGAAAGAAGGGAGGGTGAGCGTGGGGAGGGGGATAGAGAAATAGGGAGAGGGACAGAGATAAAAACAGTTTACTGGGGCCCTATGGGAAAAAGCAATGAAATGACAATGAAATGAATTGGCCACAATGAAATGAATTGGAAAATGAATTTTTCCCTGTTCGGCGCCTTGGCAGTCGCTATCGAAAAATGCTTCTTTTATCCATTTTGGATCAAATTGAACTGATTTAGGAGCGCTTCAAATTTTGCGGAAATTGACTGGGACAAGGGCAATGAAATAACAGTGAATTGTCTTTCACTTCAAAAAAGCGCAGTAAAAGCACAGTTTCAAAAAGCACTTTTGAAAGCAGGTCAGCTTTCAAAAAAGCACAAGGTGAACGCCTTCAAAAATTAGCTTTTTCCATGTTTGCGGAGAAGGAGAGGTTAGAGACGCAGAGAAACAAGGTCAGGGACGCATAAACAGACGGTTAGAGACGGAGAGAGAGAGAGAGAGAGAGAGAGAGAGAGAGAGGTTAGAGACGCAGAGGCCGACGATTAGAGAAGCAGAGGCAGACGGTTATAGAGGCAGACCGAGAGAGAGAGGTTAGAGACGCAGAGGGAGGGGTTAGAGACGCAGATGTAGACGGTTAGAGACGCAGAGGCAGACGGTTAGAGACGCAGAATCAGACGGTTAGAGACGCAGAGGCAGGCGGTTATTGACGCAAAAATGGTTAGAGACGCAGTTCACATAGTCAGAAACACTAATTACTTTAAGAATATTGCACCCCTATTTTTCAGATGACCTTCCATCACAAGAGGATGCACCCCGGAGTGGAATTCAAGAAACCGACGAACTTGGAGACGGCGGAGGAGGCGAAGGCCCTTCTGGCCCTGTTTCCCAAGTGCTTCCCAGGCACCCCCGTGGAGGCCGGGCTATGGCCGGCAGAGACTGTTCGACCACACCCTGTCGAAGCACTGGAAGCGGAAGAGTTGGAAGTGCGCATTCTGCAAACACAAGACTGTCGTCGAGAGCCGTGTAAGTTGGTCAGAGACGCAGAGACGCAGAGGCAGACGGTCAGAGAGGCAGATTCATTGGGGGCAGAGACCAGACGGCGAGAGTCGTGTAAGAACAGGGTTAGAGAGGTCAGAGACCTGACACCCAGTGTCAGAGACGCATATTCCGAGGGTTCGACACAGAATGACAGAGACGCAGGGGTTATAGACGAAGACTTAGAGGGTAAGAGACGCAGATTCTAAGAATTGAGAGGGGTAGAGACGCAGAGGAACCAGGCATTGTTAGGAACGCAGAGAAACAGGGTCAGAGACGCAGAGGAAGAGGTTAGAGAGGCAGAAGCAGACGGTTAGAGACGCAGAAGCTGACGGTTAGAGACGCAGAGACAGGCGGTTAGAGACGCAGAGGGAGAGATCAAAGAGGTAGAGGTTAGAGACGCAGAGGGAGAGGTTAGAGACGCAGAGGCAGACGGTTAGAGACACCGAGGCAGAGGGAGGGGTCAGAGACACAGAGACAGAAGGTTAGAGACGCAGAGGGAGAGGTCAGAGAGGCAGAGGAAGAGGTTAGAGACGCAGAGGCAGAGGTTAGATACACAGAGAATCTAGGCAGTGGTAGAGACGGAGAGACAGAGGTTAGAGAGGGAGAGGTATAGGTCATAGAGACAGAGGGAAAGGTTAGAGACGCAGCGGCAAAGGTTAGAGACACAGAGGTAGACGGTTAGAGACGCAGAAACAGACGGTTAGAGACGCAGAGGCAGATGGTTAGAGACGTAGAATCAGACGGTTAGAGATGCAGAGGCAGACGGTTAGAGACGCAGAGGCAGACGGTTAGAGTGGCAGAGGAAGACGGTTAGAGACGCAGAGGTAGACGGTTAGAGACGCAGATACACCTAGTCAGAGCCAGCTATTTTCAGATGACCTTCCATCACAAGAGGATGCACCCCGGAGTGGAATTCAAGAAACCGACGAACTTGGAGACGGCGGAGGAGGCGAAGGCCCTTCTGGCCCTGTTTCCCAAGTGCTTCCCAGGCACCCCCGTCCCCTCTCCGATGGTGGAGCGATTTATGCCGGTTGACTAGGCCATGTGATTATCCTATTCGCTCCTTTTGTTGCTTGTTTTTGACTTTTTACGTTGTTGTTGTGAATATTTACGTAGTAATAAAGAATAGTTTGTGATTCAGTTCTAATTTCTTCCCACAGGCCACGGATGGTCAAAAAGCGGCTTTTAAGTGAAAAAAAAAACAGGTCAAACGGCCTATGGTTGCCAAAAAGCGGCTTTTAATTTCTTAAAACCAGGTCAAGCGGCTTTAGATTGCCAAAAGCCGCTTTTTATCAGACGGAACAGTAATGCCCTTGGTAATTGGAGGAATTTAAGTGGGAAATGGATTTTTTGATCTGATACCCAAAATGTAAGAATTTTTAACAATTAGTTTTTCTACTGTTTAAAATACTTTGAATATGTGTGTAGTTTTTTTTAAATATAACAATTAAATTAATTACACTTGGATAAAAAAGAAGCGCACCGAGTGGGATCGAACCTTGGTCGTGGGGTTGTTAATTTATGGAACCAGTTTGTGTTGGCGAACCTTGCCTCTGCGTCCCTGAAATTTTTCTTTTCTTATCTGCCCTGATAATTCCTCTGCGTCTCTACCATTTGTCTAATTCCCCTGCGTCTCTGCCAATGCTATTTATCTCCGCCTCGGCCATTATTCTATCCCACTGTATCTGTGCGTCTCTATTTCACACACACACACACACACACACACACACACACACACACACACACAGGAGGAGGTTAGAGACGCAGAGAGTCAGACGACTAGGGAAGGTTAGAGACGCAGAGAGTCAGACGACTAGGGAAGGTTAGAGACGCAGAGAGTCATACGACTAGGGAAGGTTAGAGACGCAGAGAGTCAGACGACTAGGGGAGGTTAGAGACGCATAGAGTCAGACTCTCTCTCTTTCTCTCTATCTCTCTCTCTCTCTCTCTCTCTCTTTCTCTGAAACTAACAAAGCTGAGTAACACAATTTATTTACATTTCAATATTCAAACAAAAACAAGATTTTTCGACAACGGGGGAGAATCTTAAATTACTTGTTTAAGTTTAAATATCAATGTAACTTTAATATATAGTCAACTAAAAGTATACGTTTTGGAGGATTGCATTGAAAGGTAGATCGCAAGTAATTTTCTTTTGGAATTCTTGCAGATTTCAATTGATGAATATAATGTTGTGACTGTATATTTGACTATTGGGTACGGTAAAATCACAATTTCCGGCATTTGATTAAAAATAAGGGATGCCGGAAAGAATGTTAAGGGGTCAAAAAATTCACTTAGGAATATAAGGAAATTTTAGAGGGATCTTGGATAGGAGGATGGATGGGAGGAGGGTGGTTCTCAGCGTGGGTGTCCCTAGCTCTGATGACATTAGTGTTGAAGGCTCCTTGGCGCTGAGGCTGAGAAACAGAAGGCATCCTGGGGGTGGAAGGGCGCTGGAGAATCCGAAGCCTCGAGGTGGAGAGATAAGGCGTCTGAAACATGAATTTTAGGTTAAAAAAAGAGAAATCCTTAGTTTTTGGTTTTATCTCGAATGTTTATCTCAAAAGTGCCTGATCTACTAAAAAATTTGTTTTTAAGAGAAAAAAAGAAATCGATTTTTAATTTTTTTTTCAAAAGTTCTCAAAAGTCATTATATAGCCTAATTATAACATTTTGAAACTTTTGGCTAAATATCGATTTTTGGTTCTAGGTTACGGTAGGTGACCCAGGCCAAAAATTACTGTAACTTTCTTCAGACTAAACGAAATTTTAATTTGAAAAAAGCATTTGACAGCTCTTTTTACACCTATAAACATGGTTAATAACAACTTTTTTAGTTTTCACCGAAATGTTTTTATTAGAGCCAAAAACCGCAGAAAAAGTGTCAAAATATCAGTTTTTCTCATTTTTAGACAATTGACTTTTTCAAAAATTAGGCATAATTTTGCATATTTTGAAAAAAAAACTTTGAAATTCCCTTTTATGCAAAAAATTGAATTGAAAGTGCTTACGCGGCCTATGGCTGCCAAAAGCGGCTGAAATGTGGTGGCAAATTGTTCTCAGAAGTAATATAACCGTGACAAAGCGGGCTATGGATGCCCGAGGCGACCCAATTGCGGTGACCTATGCTTGCCCAAAGCGGGTGACTTAGGCGGCCTATGATTATCCGAAGTGACCTAATTGAGACGGCCTATGGCTGCCCAAAGCGGCCAAACTGAGGTAACCTGTGATTGCTAGGAACTCGTGAAATAAGGCGGTTTTTGGTTGCCCAAAATGCTAAATTGAGGCGGCCTATGGCTGCTAAATGCGGATCATTTTACGTGGCCTATGGCTGCCCAAAAGCGGCTGAAATTGCGCGGCCTATGGCTGCTTCTACGCAAAAGTTTACATTTTTTTAACTATTTAAAAAACACTGTACCTGTATTTGACTTCTAGCATCCGACATCGTACGGGTGGAACCGGCAGTCGGCTGGGGCCACTGGTTGTTCATTTGCTCGTTCTCATAATTCCGATTTGCTGAGAGTGAGGAACAGAAGGCCTCCTGGGGGAAGAGACAGGCTGACGTTGAAGAGGCCTCGAGGTGGGATAAGGTGTCTAAAACATAGATTTTAGGTTATAAAAAAGTTTAAAAAAGTTATTCTCCCAAAATATTGCCCCAAAAATTATCTACTTGTAATTTTTTTTCATTTTTCACCATTTTTTTTCATAAAGTTACAATACAGTTTAAAAACTCCGGAATATCAAAAATATTGTTTCAATAAATTGTTACAGTAAAATTTGAATTTTTTGAATTCCCGCCAAAGTGGCATTTGCATTGGAGCACGAGTACAGATCGTAAGCCTGATTCGAATCGATTGTTTGATTTTGTTGTTTTTCATTTATTTTTAAAAACAAATTATTAAAGTTAGTTGCAAAAGTTTAATCATTTTAATTTTACAACTTCACATTTTTCGCTTTTTAAACTATATTTTTTTGAAAAAAATTTTTTTTATTGGGAAGTACGGTAATTCCGGACTACGGTAGCTTGGCGCGCCAAAAATCAATTTCGCACCAAAAAATCTAATCTTTCAAATATAGTACTTTTTAGATTTGTCTTTTTGGAAAAAAAATTGCAAAATCACTTTTCAAATGAGATTTTGAGAAAAACTGAATTTAAAAAGAAAAAACAATTTTAAAAATCTTAAAAAAATTAAAAAAGTATTTGGCACTTGAAAGAATGGTGACTTTTGGAGACCATTTTCATCGAATTTTTCGCAAAATTTTGCCTTTATGGGAAGTTCGGCGAAGAAAAAAAACTAAAGTACCTGTCTTTCAGTTCTAGCAACCGACATCGTACGGGTGGGACCTGCGGACGACTGGGGCAACTGGTGGATCATTGGGGCCACGGGAATGGAATATGAAGGGTTGTCCGGAAAAATGTTTTCTGGCTCCGGCAGTCTCATCTGTCCGGCTTTCATTCGGTCCCAAACTTCGTTTAGGTCTTCTGAAACAAAAATACGTGTGTGAGTGAGTAAATCCGTGAGACAGTGAGATAGTGAGTGAGTGAATAAGTGAGCTCGTGTGACTGTGAGTGAGACAGTGAGCACGTGAGACTGTGATATAAACAGTCCACATACCACAAATTCCTTTTTTTATTCCAAACTGTGCTATCTTCTTGTTTTTCTCCCAGTCATCCACAGACTTCAAGAACCTCACTTTTCCTTGGCCTTTCAGAGCATAACTGGCCCTTGCTCTGCTCTGTTTTCCTCCTTCCTTTATTCCTCGATCCTAAAAATTGCATTTCAATAAAATCTCAAATTTTTTTTACCATTTTCTTGTCGAAGTACTGCTTTTTATTTTTCTTTTTCTCATTAATTTCATGTTCAAATAAGCTCGCCCGGATAGAATTTTCGAAATACTTGCTGTTAGTGCATTCAGGGAAAAAGTACCTAAAAGAAGTTTTTAAGGAACTATTTTTAGAATTAAAATACCTTGCCCATTCGTAGATCTGTTGCACTTGGACGTATTCGCAGGGGGTGTTTAGAATGCCAAGGCCTACCAGATTGCGGTAAGGCGGGTAGTGGCGAGCCCTTTGCGCTGGCTTCTCCTTTGTGGGGTCTTTCTTGGATCGGCGCGGTTTCTGAAAATAAAGGGTATTGTAGGTAAGGTCTCTCCCTCTCTCTCTCTTGGTTTCTAGGTCTCTCTGTCTATCACTCTGTCTCTCTGTCTATTTGTCTCTCTAGCTCTGCGTCTCTCACCCCGTTTCTCTGCGTATCTAATCGTGTTTCTCTGCGTCTCTAACCTCTCCCTCTGCGTCTCCGCCCCCTACCTCTGCGTCTCTGCTCCTCTACCTCTGTGACCTCTCTCTCTCTCTCTCTCTCTCTCTCTCTCTCTCTCTCTCTCTCTCCCTCTCCCTCTCCCGTTCTCTGTTACCTTAGCTGTTTATCTGCTTCCCTGCTCTCTTCCTCTGAGTTTCTGACCACTATCTCTGCGTCTCTAGCCTCTCCCTCTGCGTCTCTAACCCTGTTTCTCTGCGTCTCTAACCTCTCCCTCTGCGTCTCTAACCTCTCCCTCTGCGTCTCTAGCCTTGTGTATCTGCGTCTCTAATATCTCCCTAGGCGTCTCTAACCTCTCCCTCTGCGTCTCTAACCTCTACTTTTGCGTCTCTAACTTCTCCCTCTTCGTCTCTGCCCATGTTTCTCTGCTACCCTGCTCTCTACCTCTGCGTCTTTGCCCCCTGTTTCTCTGCTTCCCTGCTTTCTACTTCTGCGTCTTTGCCCCTGTTTCTCTGCTTCCCTGCTTTCTACTTCTGCGTCTCTAACCCTGTTTTTATGCGTATCTGCTCTCCCCTTCTGCGTCTCTAACCTCTCCCTCTGCGTCTCTGACCCGCCCTATCTCTCTCTCTCTCTCTCCCTCCCTCTCTCTCCCTCACCTGAGCAACTCCTTCCTGCCTCTGCGGTGTCTCCTGAACTTCCTCCTCATAGTACACTTGCTCCTGTCCTTCCTCATAGTATTGCTCCCCCTCATCTTCCAGGTATCCCTCTCTATGCATCTCCTGGTCTTCTGGGGCATAGTTCCCTTCGTATCCCTCGCCCTCAGGACCTCCCTGAAACAAACCAAAAAGTTAGCTTCTTAAATCCACAAATTTACCATTTGAGGCGTTTGGATGACCTGTGGAGTCTCGAAGGCCTGTTCTTGAGGCACATCAAGATTCTGGTAAGAGGGAGCTTCTGGGTTTGGGGGATTGTTTTCGTTGTTGTACGCTGCACGTGGATACATTTGGTACTGTCTGAGCTCTGCGTTGTAGGTGGCTACCTGAAGAGAAATCGATTAGAAGAGGGAGAGAAAAGCCGCTTTTCACAGACTCAGGCCGCAGAAGACCGCCTTTCACAGCCTCAGGCCGCAGAAGACCACTTTTCACAGCCTCAGGCCGCGGAAGACCGCTTTTAACAGCCTCAGGCCGCGGAAGACCGCTTTTTACAGCCTCAGGCCGCAGAAGACCGCTTTTTACAGCCTCAGGCCGCAGAAGACCGCTTTTTACAGCCTCAGGCCGCAGAAGACCCCTTTTTACAACCTCAGGCCGCAGAAGACCGCTTTTTAGGTCCTTAGGAGGGGGAAACCTACATCTTCATATTGGTAGTTCGCTGATGGGATCTGGTTCAATGTTGCGTTGACCGGGTCGTTCCATGTGTTGGTGACGTCATCCAGTTGTCTCATACCGTATCCCTGGTCCTGATGATCCAAGTCAGGCAAAAGCCTGTTGATTGAAAAAGAGCCGTTGCTAAACAAATAAATTTTAATGGTTTTAGAATTTACCCGAACTGATAAAGCTTTAATTTTAAAACCAAAACATAAGAAAAATTAGGTTTTTTTACTGTAACTCAAAACCGATGTTTTGTAACTCACTTAATTGTTACCCAAAATTTAATCTAGAAAAATATAGAGAATTTAAATTTTTTTAATTTTTTACAATTTGAAATGAAAAATTTCACTGTGTAACTATTATGGCTGTGTTGTCAAAAAAATATACAATTTTTTAATTTATAATTAAAAAAGATCTTACCCTTGTTGGGGATGTTGGGGAATGTAGCCAGCTCCAGAAATCAGGGGGTCCCTCTGATGTTCCTGGTTTTCAGAAGGTGCAGCGTTGAAACTGTTGTCGTCGATTCTGCTGAAGTTCATCTGAAAAAATGGGATTCATAATCAGAAAGAGAGAGAGAGAAGGGAGGGTGAGAGAGGGAGGGTGAGAGAGATAGAGAAATAGGGAGAGGGACAGAAATAAAACATTTAACTGGGGCCCCAGAGCAATGAAATGACAGTGAATTGTCCTTCCCCCAAAGCGCATTTTAAAAAAGCCATTTCAAATTGAAATCAAAAATCCTTCAAAATTTAGCTTACGCGCCTCTTTTGTATTTCAAATCGTAATTTCAGAATAGTGGAAACGACATCAATTCTATGAGACAATTGTGAAGAATTAAAAAAAAATTAATTTAACGAGGTTTTTCCCATAAAGTTAAGTCAAAATAGGTAGAGAGAGAGGGAGAGCTGAGTTGACAAGGGCAATGAAATAACAGTGAATTGTCCTTCACTTCAAAAAAGCGCAGTAAAAGCACAGTTTCAAAAAGCACTTTTGAAAGCAGGCCAGCTTTCACAAAAAAAGCGAATGCTTCAAAATGTAGCTTTTCCCATGTTTGGCAGTCGCTATCTACCGTAATATGAACTGTCCTAGTGAGGGGGTCAAAGGCTGGTCAAATGACACAAAACGCGAAATTGCGTACAAAATTTATGTTTTTAAGGCAAACGTACGCAATACTGCGTCAGGTTACATTTAAGAACCGCTGGGAACTAGGATTGACAAACTATATCGTAGTCAAATGTTTAGATCTCAAATTCTAATTGAGCTGTAGCCCTAACTAAGGCAAGTCTCTATAGTCTAAGCATATCTCATTCAAGCAAGTAAGGCTATAGTATTGACCTTAAGAAAGGAAGGGGGTTAAGGTTAACAAAATCTATCTACAGCTTTAATAAGACTATCAATACTTTAACCCTAACTAACTTTAGTCTAACTTTAGTCTCACGTATTTCTAGTCTAAGCATATCCCATTCAATCTACTAAATAAGGCTATAGTATTAACCTTAACTTAAGTCCTTAAGGGAGGAAAGTAGGGTAAAGCTAACCTAATGCACCTATGTCTCTAATAAGAAACAAGTTGGCTCAGAGAAGTTTGGATTTGCAAGAAATGATAATGGCAGGATAGTGCTACCCAGTTGGCATATGGGGCCAATCTCAAACCCGGCGGACGTGCTTTCGCTCTGGGGGCACAAAGAACTCTCTCTCTCTCTCTCTCTCTCTCTCTCTCTTTCATCTCTCTCTATCCCCCCGCTCTCTCCCTCTCTTTCTCCCTCTCTCTCTTAATGTCTCGTGTCTAAGAAGAGAGAGAGAGAGAGAGAGAGAGAGAGAGAGAGAGAGAGAGAGAGAGAGAGAGACATCAACCAATAAACCACACTAAATAAGGAAAATGGAGCACAACCAGCACCCACGACCGCCGGAACGGATACTGACTTAGAACTACGCGGACAGGTGAGCCCCTCAAGGCTTTATTGTGGGCGGGGCTTAGGCCTGGTAGTCAGGTACCCAGGTACGGTACCTCAGCCGCCTCGCCGTGCGAGCTGGAAGAATGGTTAATTGGGTAAAGATCGATAGATAACCGGTGAATTGAGGTGCGCTCCAAAAGTGACACAATAGCCAAATATGAAAGGGTTAAGAAATTACGAGGTTCACTGTTTTATTAACATTGGTATGTTAACATTGTCAAATGCAAAACTTTAGCGAACCAGGAGATTCGAACTTGCGACCATTTGGGTGACAGATAATTGCGCTAACCACTCGGCAATGCGGGCAGTGGCGTGCCCGAGCGCGACGCACCCTTAAAAAGACGTCGCAATTAAACAGCAAAATATATTGAACTTAGCCAAGAAATTTCTATCTCCCTTTCTCTCTCTCTCTCTCTCCCCACATGTCGGCTGCGTGTCTCCCTTGTCTTGGCATTTCCATTGTTCCCAACTCCTTGTTGCACCGACTGATATGCCCAAATATATAACCTGGGGGCGCCCTCTGACAATTAGCCTATCTATCGCCTGGGAGCCTCACCTAGTTGTTTGATACACAGAGATATATAAAGGGAGAGATACAGAGATTTGATTACGGTAGCCAAAGTGGGGTCATTGAATCAAAGAGAGAGAGAGAGAGAGAGAGAGAGAGAGAGAGAGAGAGAGAGAAAGGTATTTTGGTATTCACAAATTGGTCCCACATTGGCTACCGTAATCGAAAAACTGCGCAAAATGCCAATCACTTGACTTTTCAATCGAGTTTGATGTTTCATTAGCTCAGTTGTTAGACTTGACCAGGCAGGACTGTCGTTTTAAGGGCGCGGCGCGCGTCTGCCACCAGTTGTCGGTGTGGCCTACTGATTAGCGAAATTGTCTATCACCCAAACGGTCGCAAGTTCGGATCCCCTGTTTGACAGAAGTTTTGCATTTGAACTTGCAAACATATAAATGTGTATAAAATAGTGAACCTTTTAGTTTCTTGAATGAAACTTTGTTAAAACCCTATTTATCAGTGTAATATTCTAATATTTGGTTTTGAGGTGTAATTAGCCTACCCTCGATACCCATGACCCAGATTTGATATCGGTCCTTTATTCCCATGGACAATCACTGACGTGGCAGTAATGACTCCTGGTGAATGACCCCGGGAGATTGTCACCTCGCCAAAAACCCAATGGGATTGGAGCGGCGGCCTCTGAAATTATAATTTGTGATATCGCTCGCACTAGACACATTGGCATGCGATGAGAATTTTTAGTGTGTTTCACAAAATGTTATAAAACATATCATTAATCTATAAAAATAAATACTAACAATAGGAAAATAAGGGAAATCTGTGATACTGGAAAATGATCATAGTCTCACAATGACAGTGAAATCAGCGAACTATCGTATCCCTCGGGAAGTTATGATCTTCTTTTCAAGTCTATTGATCCATTTTTTCCTTAGTTGTCAAAAATGATAAAATATCACTGTTTTTCATTTTGGTAATACAAAAACTGCTTAAAAACGGCTATCATAGCATCACATCTAGCGTCTTTAGGGTCAGCTGCTTATAGCTGCTGTTCTCTGTCTCTCTGTCTCTCTCTCTCTGTCTCTCTCTCTCTCTCTCTCTCTCTCTCTGATCTCTCTCTCTGATCTCTCGATCTCCGTCTTTCCATCAAAACAATTTTTGCAATCAAATGTGAATCACCATTTCTCTGTCTCTCTGGGCCCCTTTAGTTTGGACCAACTTCCTTTTCACTATTGTTTTCAAAAATGCAATACAAATAGCCTTTCAAGTCATTTTGCCCGGTTTTGAATGAGCTATTCCCTAAACGCTGACAAAACTCGGGTCGAGTTTTCCAAGCGCGGTAGTAAACGTCTTGATTCTGAATGCTCAATAGTTAAAACCATAACAAAATATACTAGGGCGGATTCGAACTCGGGTCGTGTGATTTACAAGCGAGGACCCTACCACTACACCAACGGGCGCCGCCAAGCGCCCCTTCTAATGAGTCTCCCGGTGGCCAAGTGGCAACGTCCTCGCTTGGAAATCTGGCGACCCGGGTTCGAATCCATGCTAGGATTTTTGTTTTGCCAAACATAATTGAGCATTACAAAACAAGAAAATAGGTTTAAGATCGCTTTTTGTCAACTTGTAGGGAAGACACTCTAAAAAGCGGTCTTCCGCGGCCTGAGGCTGTAAAAAGCGGTCTTCTGCGGCATTAGGCTGTAATAAGCGGTCTTCTGCGGCCTGAGGCTGTAAAAAGCGGTGGTCTGCGGCCTGAGGCTGTGAAAAGCGGAGTTCTGCGGCCTGAGGCTGTAAAAAGCGGTGTTCTGCGGGCTGAGGCTGTGAAAAGCGGTCTTCTACGGCCTGAGGCTGTAAAAAACGGTCTTATGCGGCCATCTACCCATACCTCTCGCAATATAGTTGTTATTGAACTTTGATTTTCTACACGTGTACCAACATCACCCCATAGACAGTGTTTTAGATTCCCGCCCACTTTTATCCAATGAATATTCAATTAGACTGTTTTTAAACCCCAGTTCCACTGTTTCAGTCATTTTCAGCTGAAAATGTTCATCAAACTCCTCTTCTTCGCCTTCCTGCTCTCCACCGTCATGGCTAATTGTTTGATCCAATAAAATACAAATAAAATTATCATTTAGACTATCAATATAGGAGTGTAGAGTGTGACAACACCTGTGCCGGAACGGGAACGGGCTATAATTATGCCCTCGACAAATGCTGTGTTTCGGCACAAGCGATTAACTCATGTGAAGATGGAAAGGCCTATTGCGGCTATTGATAGAAAGGGTTTTGGTTAAATGGTGAATAATTGAATGAATTTCAATAAATGTTTAAAAAAATTGTTTTTTTTTGTTTTTTTCACTTTTACTTTTGTTTTAAAAAGGGCATTTGAAAATGTTGGACTAACATTTTGACTTATTTTCTTCCTAAAAGGGTAACAAAAAACGATCAAAAAACTATTTTATTGATTCATAATGTTCAATAGTTATAGGCAAAACAAAATATCCTAGGGCGGATTCGAAATCGGGTCGCGAGATTTGCAAGCGAGGACGGTACCACTTTACTAATGGGCGCCGCCCGGCGCGGATTTCAAATGAGTCTCCCGGTGGCCAAGTGGCAACGTCCTCGCTTGGAAATCTCACGACCCGGGTTCGAAACCGCCCTAGGATATAATGTTTTCCTAACACAATTGAACATTACAAAACAAGAAAATAGGTTTACCATTGCTTTTTGTCAACTTGTATTTTTTGTCAACTTGAGGCTGAGGCAGCGGCCTGAGGCTGTAAAAAGCGGTCCTTTGCGGCCTGAGGCTGTAAAAAACCGGTCCTTTGCGGCCTGAGACTGTAAAAAGCGGTCTTCTGCGGCCTGAGGCTGTAAAAAGCGGTCTTCTGCGGCCTGAGGCTGTAAAAAGCGGTCTTCTGCGGCCTGAGGCTGTAAAAAGCGGTCTTCTGCGGCCTGAGGCTGTAAAACCTTACCTACCTTACCGTATTTCTCTCTCTCTCTCTCTCTCTCTCTCTCTCTCTCTCTCTCTCTCTGGCCTCTCTTGCAGATATCAATCATTGCTCAAACTTGGCTTCGAATCGCCGCAGTAATCGGCAAATCCAGGCACAGGGAAAAGCCCGGAGTGAGGTCAGATCGTCATAAAAGTGTGAAGTTGCACCATTTGCATCCAATTTTGTTTTAATAGCTTATAAAATTAATATTTTTGCAGATTTACGGCCTCTTTTTGAGAGGCCTCTTTTTCTCGGCTATTCTTCTTTCTTCTCATGAATGTATTCCGATGCAGTTGGAACCGGGAGTTACGATGACTCCTATTACTGCCGAGAGAGAGAGAGAGAGAGAGAGAGAGAGAGAGAGAGAGAGAGAGAGAGGGTAGGGAGGGAGACCGCTTTTTACAGTCTTAGGCCGCAGAAGCCGCTTTGACAGCCTCAGGCCGCAGAAAACCGCTTGTGACAGCCTAAGGCCGCGGAAGCCCGCATTTGACAGCCTTATTCCGCAGAAGAACGCTTTTTAAGGCTTCTCTCTCTTTTGTGTATTGATCATAAATAGAATAAACTGTTGTGACTATGCCTCTCTCGTTTCTCTCTCTCTCTCTCTCTCTCTCTCTCTCTCTCTCTTTCTCTCTTTCTCTTGCTCTGAAAAAAGCAAGAACTATTTATTAAACTCTTTTTTTATTTATAGGGTAGTCGAAAAGTAAAAAAATGTAGAACATGGTCATGTATGGAGTTATTTTCGTCCTTGCAGTTAGCAGTCGACATTTAAAAAATCCAATTCGACTTGCTGACTCCTAGAAATATATAAAATTCCAAATTCGGTTTGAAGGCTTTTCTGAAAATCAGTATGTTTAAAGGGACCATCAGCCTGCTTTTTCAAATAAGAACTATTTTTATGCTAATCAACCCCTCTGTGGAAAAAAATGTGTGTGAAATTTAAGAATCTTACCGTGGCTGATGGTTTAGGGAAGGAAATAAGAAAATTATCTATTTGTGGTTAAAATGAGTGATAATTTAAGTACCTCTGAAATTTCATAACATAAAAATACAAAAAGATGATAAAATATACTAATTGAGAGAATTATTTTTAAAAAAAGGAAGTTGAAGGAGCGAAAGCAAAAGTAAAGCAAAAAGCTGCTGTAAAGGGGAACAACCAGTCACGAGCAAAGAATTGTATAAATCAATGGGCGGTTTTTGGAATGGACGTGGCAATCGTGGGAAAATGAAAAATACCGCTTTTGACAGCCTCAGGCCGCAGATGACCGCTTTTTACAGCCAAAGGCCGCAGAAGACCGTTCTCTCTCTCCCACTACCTTTCTCTCAACTGAAAAAAAACAATAATTCTTTATTCAATCTTTTATTTCTCTTTTCTTTTTTGACAGGATAGTCAAATAATAAAAATAAAAATATAAAAGATGGGCACATCTTGCATCCAAAATCCAAAATCCAGTATTCCTTTCTTTTCCTTGTTCTTAGAAATCAATATAATTCATTATATCCCACGGCATTTCTAAAAATGTGTATTTCTGAAGTAAACTTAACTTACTTCGGCTCAAACAGAAATGTCGAAGAAGTGGAATCCAATAAATTCGAAATCATTCGTGTGGCAGTAACGTTTGAGGCCATTTTCTTTTTTTAAAAGTCTGAAATTATGTAAGTTTGTTAAGACATTTTTAAATTTAAAGATTTTCTTACCATGGCTGATGGTTTCGGGAAGGTAATAGGAATATATAATTATGTTGGTATTAAAATGAGTGATAATTTAAGTATCTCTGAAAATGGTTAGTTTTACATTTGAATGCAATAATTATAAAGTAAATTTTAGGAGAAAAGAGATTTTGAAGGAAAAAAGCGGCTGGAAAGGGAACAACCAGTCACGGGCAAAGGATTGAATAAATCAATGGGCGGTTGTTGGAATGGACATGGCAATCGTGGGAAATGTTTGGAAATAGAGAGAGAGAAAGAGAGACAAAGAGAGAGAAAGATAGAGAGAAGAGAAGAAGGCCGCTTTTTACAGCCTCAGGCCGCAGAAGACCGCTTTTTACAATCTCAGGCCGCAGAATACCGTTCTCTCTCTCCCACTCTCTTTCTCTCAACGGATAAACAATAATTCTTTATTCAATCCTTTCTCTTTTCTTTTTTGATCGGGTAGTCGAAAAGTAAAAATAAAAATGTAAGGGCAGGTCTTGCATCCAAAATCCAGTATTCCTTTCTTTTCCGTCTTCTTAGAAATCAACATAATTCATTATATCCCACTTACTTCGGCTCAAACAGAAATTTCGAAAAAGTGGTAGGCAATAAATTGGCTCGTTGGTGGATACAGCAATCGACAGATTAAGGTAACATTTAGTCTCCTTTCAGGAACCTGAAAATGAAAGTTAAAAGTATGAAATTTAAGATATTCTCACATTAACTGATGGTTTAGGGAATAGGAAAGTTATAATTTTATGGTTAAAATGAGCGATAATTTATATATCCCTGAAAATGGTTAATTTAAATGAAGAAAGTTTTAATAAAAAATACAAATCTTACAAAAATTATTTAAAAAACGATTATAAAAAAACATAAAGTAGATATTAGGAGAGAATAGTTCAAAAATGAAGGAAAAAAGCGTCTGTGAAAGGGAACAACCAGAAACGGGCTGGGAATTGTATAAATCAATGGGCGGTTGCCGGAATGGACGTGACAACCGTGGGAATGTGTGAAATGTAGGTGGAGAGAAGATAGAAAGGCCGCTTTTAACAGCCTCAGGCCGCATAGACCGCTTTTTACAGCCTCAGGCCGTAGAAAACCGCTTTTTCCAGCCTCAGGCCGCAGAAGTCCGCTTTTTCCAGCCTCAGGCCGCAGAAGTCCACTTTTTCCAGCCTCAGGCCGCAGAAGACCGCTTTTGACAGCCTAAGGCCGCAGAAGACCGCTTTTGACAGCCTAAGGTCGCAGAAGACCACTTTTGACAGCCTAAGGCCGCAGAAGACCGCTTTTACAGCCTCAGGCAGCAGCAGACCGATTTTCACAGCCTCAGGCCGCAGAAGACAGCTTTTTACTGCCTAAGGCCGCAGAAGACCGTTTTTCACAGCCTAAGGCCGCTGATGACCGCTTTTGACAGCCTCAGGCCACCGAAGACCGCTTTTGACAGCCTCAGGCCGCAGAAGACCGCTTTTTAACATCCTCAGGCCGCAGAAGACCGCTTTTTACAGCCTCAGGCCGCAGAAGACCGCTTTTTAACATCCTCAGGCCGCAGAATACCGTTTTTCACAGCCTAAGGCCGCTGATGACCGCTTTTGACAGCCTCAGGCCACCGAAGACCGCTTTTGACAGCCTCAGGCCGCAGAAGACCGCTTTTTAACATCCTCAGGCCGCAGAAGACCGCTTTTTAACATCCTTAGGCCGCAGAAGACCGCTTTTTACAGCCTCAGGCCGCAGAAGACCGCTTTTTAACATCCTCAGGCCGCAGAAGACCGTTTTTCACAGCCTAAGGCCGCTGATGACCGCTTTTGACAACCTAAGGCCGCAGAAGACCGCCTTTGACAACCTAAGGCCGCAGAAGACCGCTTTTTCCACTCTCTCTATCTCTCTCTATTTACGTCTCCGTGTTCCAGTGCCCTTCAAAACGGGTCATCTCCTGTGTAGCGTAAGATCAGGTGTCTCTTAATTGAGAGTACTCAAGGCCCTGTCCATTGTCGCACCGGCGGAGGCGGCAATTGAGAGAGTCCAGTCGGTCACTATCTCGCCTGGATATAGCCACAGGTTCTCTCTCTCTCTCTCTCTAACCCTCTCTCTCTCTCTCTCTCTCTCTCTCTCTAACCCCTCTCTTTTCAGAATGCTATATCTCCTCTTCTGCCTCCTTCTGCCCTCTTCTATCCAGCCAGTTCATCTAAATACAAGTCGAACCAACACCTACAACATCCTTGAGCCAATCCGGATGGAAAGTTGCCAAAAGAACAAATGGATCGTCCGTCATTACATAGTTTTCACTTGTACCTTTTCCGACCTAGGAGACCCAGATTTGGCTAAAAGGACTATAAAACCAATAGGTTAGTTTAAGCCTAAGTCACCTTACCTTAAAGGGGAAGGACCTCGTAAAAATTGATTTTCAAAGTCTCTTTACAATTATTTCATCGAAAAGATGTCGTTTCCACGATTCTGAAACATACCCCTTTTATATGATTTGGACTGCAATGGGGCGCGTTTACATGGCCGTTTTACGCGTTTGCCGCACGGAAACACGGCTAGAGTGGGCGAGAGAGTGTGGGAAATGGGGAGACGCAGAGTTGGCGGCAATTCAAATGACAATTTACCGAAAATCAATTCATTTTAATCCAAAATGGGTAAAGAGGTATTTTTCGGAATCCTGGGAATGTGATCTAGGCTTTTATTACAAAATCAGAAAAATTATTCTTACGCGGTCCTTCCCCTTTAAGGTAAGTTTACTTATTTGACGAACAAGTTTTAGGTTGTGATCCAACCAATGGGATTACCGTAAGATTTGGGAATAAGCCCCTATTCCCAGGAGAGGAGCACAAGGCGGACGATGGATTTGTCTATGAATGTGCTAGGGAACCCAAGAATGGGGCTCTTGTCTATAGGGCTAAAAGTGAATTTTAGGAAGATAAGGTTTTACTTTAAGGAGTTTAGGTTGTTATATGAATGAGGAAAGATTCCTTCCTGGTCACTTTCTCCAGATGACATTCAACAATATGATTTTGTGTTATAAGGAACTGGATGGATTGCTGAGGATTCGAGTTAGAAGACGTAAGGAGAGAGAGAGAGAGAGAGAGAGAGAGAGAGAGAGAGAGGGGGAGAGAGAGGGTAGGGTAAGGTAAGGTAAGGTAAGGTAAGGTAAGGTAAGGTAAGGTAAGGTAAGGTAAGGTAAGGTAAGGTAAGGTAAGGTAAGGTAAGGTCAGGTAAGGGGTAAGAGTGTGTGTGTGTGTGTGTGTGTGTGTGTGTGACCTCGTGAATTCCAATTTCAGCCGCTCACACTGCTTGCAATCCTGAAATCCGTGATGTTCGCTGCAATCAGGGAATCGTCCAGGTACCTTTGAATTAAATTTTTAAATTGTTTTTAAATTTTAAAGTTTTTTAATCAATAAAAAACAATTTTTAGACAATTCTAAGTTCTAATTATGGTTATGGAGAGGAATTTTCCTATAATCCTGTGGATGGCTCATCTTTGACTGTAGCGACGCCGCCTCCAAAGGTAGAGAGAGAGAGAGAGTTAGAGAGAGAGAGAGTTAGAGAGAGAGAGAGAGAGAGAGAGAGAGAAAACAGAGAGAAAGAGAGAGAGAGGAGAGAGAGAGAGTGAGAGAGATAGAGAGATAGAGAGAGAGAGAGAAATTTACCCTATATTCAAATTTTTCAGGATTTGGTATCAGTAAATCTCCAAGAAGACCGACCTTCCATTCCAGCCATGGAATTACTTCAAGCAATTCGAGTAATTTAATTATTTAAAATTAATTTAAATATTTTTTAAACAAATTACATTTTTCAGGGAAATATCGTTCCTTCCTACCTTCGGAAAACTACTGAGAATGTGAATATCGGACTGACTGATGTCATCAAGAAGGCATGATTGTCAAATTGGTTGGAATTAGTGTCAAATGTATGTATTTGTATTTTATTTATGCTTTGTAAAGTGGTTTGTGCAATAAACTTTGTAAATAAACAAAACGAAAGGAAAAGCAAAAAGAAAATAGCAAGGGGGAATTGAACTAACGACCTCTCGATTGGAGGGGGAACGCACTACCACTCCGCCACGGGGGCGCCCCTGTTTGGCCGCAGCGGGCGCCTTATAAACGGAGGGCTTGGTCAACCAAACGCAGAAAATATGTAAATGGATCAATTACGTTAATTAATTCATTTTTACATTAATGTTCGCTTATACATATCTTTGTTTCGAATAAAGGATAAACTTTGTTTTATCCTAGTTATTCCACTTTCAGGCCCATTTTCAATGAATTTTCACCATTTTTGGCCATAAATTGGCTTAACCGAAGCTAAAATCACGAAAAATAACTGATTTTCACTAATTACAATAAGAAAAACACAATTTTCCCCAGTTTTAGCCGTTTGTTCAAGCGAAAATGAGCAAAATTGCCTGAAAAACCGCTTTTCTTCTATTATTTACACCCGATATCAATCAATAAATTAATTTTAATGATTTTTTTAAGCTTATTTTAAGTCATTTTGCTATTAAAAACAAAAAAAGTAGGCCAATTCACCCAAAATTCAGGTTTGTTGAAGAAAAATCGATAAAATTAGCCTGAAAACCGCTTTTCTCCTATTATTTCCCATGAATAACTATTATTAAATTAAATTAATAATATTTTAAGTAATTTTATGGTTAAAAAACAAAAAAAATAGGCTGAATTAGCCAAAATCCGCTTTAAACAGTTTAAAATTCAATTTTTGCAGCCTGGGCGCATTATCGATTTTCCAATCGTGGCGGGACATAGTTTAAAATGACTAAATTGAATAACTTTAATTTAAACAGGTTAAAGAGCTAATTTAAAGAGCTATTTTAGCTAATAAACCTATAAAATCATTTAGAAAGTCGCTTAAAGCGGCTTGTAGTCTGGTGAGAAACTGGGTTCCTCTGAGCAAGGGGGCGTGACGGGCGGGCTCGTTGCCGCCAAGCAGGGACGCCAGGAGACCTGATAAGGGGTCATTTGGTCGCATTTTCAGTCTTTTCCACTTATTTGTCATCATTTTTCCTCTTTTCGTGTTAATTTTCACCCATTTCCCCATCTCGTAACCAAAAATCCCCACTTTAAACTTGAAATTTTACCGATTTTCTCTCAATTGGTCGCATTTCTTACCCCTCCATTCTAATTTCACCCATTTCTTCCTCCTCTTCTTCTTCTTCTTCTTCTCATTTCCTTGACTAACCACTCCTTTTCCAGGCTTGGCGGCAGGGATGAAGAAGAAACGGCTCAAGGAAGGAGGCTCACGGAAGGAGGCTGGCCCGCGAAGGGCGAAGGAATATTTTTTTTGTATTTTTTAATAAATAACACCGCGAACGCGCAACGTCTTTTGTTTTGAGTGGGGTGGGGGTCTTCAGCTGGATCGAGGATGTCATCAATTCGAACAGGTATACTTTTCTCTTTTGAATTCACTAATTGAGAATTTTCAGGTCTACGGTTCGGAGTGGTCTTCTTGGCAGCTTCTCGTGATCAGTGACCAGAGGGACATGACAACTACGATGCTGATCAGGGACAACGGCTAGCGGCTTCTATGCTAATCAGGGGCAACGGCATGCATCGACTACGCGGGTTCAACAAAGCAGACAAGGGCAGGCTCAGACAACAGCGATCTTGAAGGCTCAGGTGGGGTCCCTTTCTAATTTTTTTTTCATTTTACCAGCCACCTCAAATCCACTTGACTTCTAAATGTAAGTATCCAATGCCCCCTACAATGGCCCCTTTATTTATCCAACCCTTCACTTTCCTAGGCTCCCTCTAAATTCATCATTTCAATGGTGCCAACTTTTTCAAACTACAAACTTTTCCCCCTATTCCTTTCCCCCTAATGGTCCTTTACCATAAAAAACAGATGTTTTGCACCGCATAGGATTTGAACCCGCGACCTATAGATTGGTAGCCCGAAACCTAACCGACTGAGCCATGGTGGCGCCTTGGCGTTCCTCAGCGCGCGCCCTTTATCAATTAGGCAACACGGCGGTGGGGTATTGCTAGAATACAATCGATTCATTTGTGAATAAGTTCTAAGTGAAATCGGGTTCTTCGTCTAATAGTTTCTATAGACTATAGCCCTTACCAATCCCAACTACATTGTCATTTCTAGAAATGGACTCTCTTTTCTCTTCATTCTCATCTTGGTTTCGATAGGAATTCTAGTTCTGGTCTCCCCTTTCCTTACCCACTGGAATTTCCTTCAATTCTGGACTTAACTATGAAAAAGCAAAAGAATTCCCTTTGTGGGGAGTCGAACCCATGACCAGTTCATTCGTAGCCCGATGCCTAACCGACTGAGCCATAGTGGCACCTTGCCAACTCTGAGCGCGCACCCTTTATCAATAAGGCAGCGCAGCGGCCGGTTATTGCTCGCAGAAAATCGATGATTTGTGAATATGAAGCCGGATTACGACATCAGAACATTAAAGTTCTAATTGTAGTTGGGTTCTTAGTCTTATTTTACCTATAGCCCTTTCCAATCTCTGCTATATTGCCATTTCTAGAAATGGACTCTATTTTCTCTTCATTCTCATCTTGGTTTCGATAGAAATAGTAGTTTTGGTCTCCCCTTGCCTAACCTACTGGAATTTCTTTTCATCTTGGACTTGACTGTGAAAAAGCAAAAGATTCCATTTGGTGGGGACTCGAACCCACCACCTCGTGCTCATGAGACTACAGCCTTATCCACTAGGCCACTGTGCCGCTCTAAGCAAAGCGGCGCGCGTCCTTTATGAATGGCGTCGCCGGCGCCGGGATACCCAATTGAATTAGATGCTGATTTTTTTCTACTCTCTTTTAGAATTAAGGGCTGTCATCTTCTATTATCTTCTATTATCTTCTATTGACACCATCTTAGACTGAAAGTGGTACTTGGCAATTGGATCTACTATTGGCGGGAGATTTGGCGTCTTTGGCGCGCATTTGGCGTCTTTGGCGCGCATTTGGCGTCTTTGGCGCGCTTGTTTATAAGGCGCCTGTCTGCCTATCTGCCGCATGGTCCCGTGGTGTAGTGGCTAAAAGTGTAGTCTAAGCGCGAGGTCCCTGGTTCGATCCCCACTGAAGCTCATAACTTTGCATTTGATATAAACTGAGGGATAGGAGCAAGACATTGGAATCAAACTATTCCTTTGAGTTGAAATGATCATTTGAGCGCTTATAGTCCAATCTTCCTAAAGTTAACTTACCTCTCAAGTGATCTTCTGCCTTCTTGAGTCATCCATGATTGGCTTTACTATCGCAGCTGGTTCATAGCCACAGATAGTTTCTTGATCAAAGGGAAGCCAACACCTTGAACTATCGGTGACTCCAGACTACGATAGGTCGATTTTGGTTCACTCCGGCTTCTGCCGGCACAGCCTAAACTGTGTGCCCTTCGACCAGCTGGGAGCAGGAGCCACTGTGCAGTTCGACTTCAGCACGTGGTTTTTTTTCTCCTCCTCGGGAGTTAGCGCCTGAAAAAAGCGATAAGTTTCCGAGTTAATAAGAATGTCTTACATTTGTGGAAGCGCACCGTTTAGTATTTACAGTTCTGATTCAGACGTAGATCGAGCCGTCGTCGATTCCTGTAAGCAAACACGTTACTAAGAGTTCAAAAAGTTCTGACTTGCTAAGATGTGAAAGAAGTTCTTACCGTTGCTGATGTTCCTCATTTGAATGTAGTTGTGTTGCTGCATCATCTGGACCCTGAGGTTGTCGTCCACGTCTAAAACTGGCCGGTTTAGTCAATTAAGAGATTGAGAAAGCCAAACAAAGGAATTAAGAAATGGGCCTACAGGGGCGGAAAGGTTGTTTTACCGTGTCTGTGGATGTTTGCGTTGGTGTTGTTTTGCGCGACCATCTTCGTTCCATCGGCGGATTTTGTTTTACCTGGAAAAAGGGATGTAAAACAAGAGAACCAAATTTGCGTTTGAGAAATCAAATAGAAACTAGCTTACTTTTTGTGTCGATTATGTACAATGCGATGGCCGTACACAGCACCGATGCAGCATTCGAGTAGTTGGCATGGTCGGCCAGCGTTTTAATTCCCAAGCATGGCATCGACAGAATTGATCCCAACGCGGCCAAGGCGTTGACTACTATGGCGAGTCCCAGCTGGGATCGGGTCAATCGCGTGTGGTCGCACTTCTGCCTCCTATACAGGACATAACATCCGATGGTCAGGGAAAGACCGACGCAGAAGAAAGCAACCGACGGAGATTCAGACGGCAGCGCTGGCATCTGGATGGCGATGCAGGCAAAAATCACGAAGCCGACCAAGACTGAACTCGTCTGTGCCGAGACGTAGATGGCCAGATCGCTGAAAATCGTCGGTAATTTCGGTGAGAGAGGCATAAAAAAGCCAAACAATGTCACTTACTCTTCTTCATCTTCTTTTCGGCACATCGCTTTTGCGATAATGAGGGCTGCGATCACTACCAAAGCGACTAGGATCCAGAAGCAAACGGCGAATGTGTTGTAAAGGGTGGTCTTCGTGACATCGAGTGGTCCATCAAATGTAGAGCCGTGTTTCTAAATAAAATCAGTAAGGTACACACTTTCTGCTTACCGCCCAAATGTCCGAGTACCGAGAGCAGTTATTTCTCAAACACGGGGAGAGGGAATCCGACATTGCTGTAGTTGTTGGGTTGGTAACCTAAAACAATCATTTTGTAACTGCATAAAGCTGATAAGACGTGATAGATAATAATTTAACTTACTTTTGTGGTTCCCAGCAGGAAGCCTATTCCATCGTGCATGACGAAACAACCAAATCCAGGAGGTACAGGAACGTTGTATACTTGTCGTCCACTGGCACTGATGCGACCCACGTCGCATGTGATCGTATTGACGTCTGTAAAACACGGTTTGAAATAGGGAAAAGAGAGAACATAGACACATAGATATCTGCTTATGTCATAAACTTCAGAAATACTAGTATGAAACAAGAAAAGTGACTACCCACATTGTGACATACCGACGAAGACAAGGGCCAACAGTATCCTCATCCTGAAAATTGCACAAATTAATTTCATAATTAGAAGCGTAAATTCGGACTAAATGGGCCGACTAAATGGCAAAAAGGCAGTGAGAGATTTCCAGTCACTTGAAGAGGACTCTTCGTTTTTAAATGACATTTGCTTTTTTGTTTACCGCCTTTTTGCCATTGGCAAAATAGGCGGTAAACCTTGCGCGCCAAAAGCCTGAGGCCTTTTGGCGCGCAAGACCCTGCGTCTCGTGCACTCTCTTTTGCCAGAAAGCGCGCTTTCCTTTTGACCACGGGCATCTCTGCAGTATCAGGCCTCCTATATTGTTTTATCTACCCAAAAAGAGAATTCTCTTTGCAGAATAACCTTGCACTTTTCTATTTTTTTTCTTTCGTTATTTTAGGTTTTTAAAACCTTTGTAGAATTTAAAATTTTGAGTCTCATTGAGTTTTGAGTTCCTGTATTTGCTTCCGATTACTTTTTTCTCCTTTACAATACCGTAAATCTGATAATTAGCTCCTTTTCTTTCTTTGAGACAGCTTTTCCTTTATCACCTTGTGCAATTTTCTCTTGCTTTCGAAAAAAAGAGGCAATTCTGAAAGTACACAGAACCTGTCAACATATATTCCCAGGTTGGGGTTTTCTCTCTCAAACCAATTGCTTCTAAATACCGTTGGTCTACTTCTATTCGTATTTTGTGATTTCGACTTTAGAGCTTCTCCAGGGCGTTTACTTTAACAAAAGCAAAAGTTTCGCATGAGACGGAATTCGAACCCACGACCTTTAGAATAGCCTGGTTCTTTACCTATTGAGACATGTTGACGGTGGCAATGTAAACTGCGCCCGCCCCTTTACTAATAAGACAGCTTCACGATGAGGTGCTGGTAGAATATTGATTGATTCGCGATTTCGAAGTCTTTTCTAATCGGAAGGCCGCCATTTTTGTAGCTTGACTATCATTTCTCCATATTATATTTTTGGTTTAATTGTAGTTGTTTCTTCCTTAACCGTGCTCACTTAAATTCCTTTGCATCCTTGCAGATTCAATCCTATAACCGTTTTTTTATAAGTTTAACGCCTTATATACTAGGTCGTCCATTTTCTAACCCACTGAAACTTTCATACTTTACTTGATTGTGAAAAAGCAAAATATTTCACATGGTGGAGTTCGAACCCACCACCTTGAGCACATGAGACTAGTTTCTTATCCACTAAGCCATTGAGGCGCCGCAGGGAAAGCGGGGCGCGCCCTTTATCAAGCGACCTAATCTCCGGGTAACCCGGTGAAAATACGCATTGCTCTACGTCATCTTCTATAGTCTTCTACTAAGACCACTGATGAGATTAAAAGTGGTACTTTGCAATGCTATCTTCCATTGAAGATGCGGCAGTTTTGGGCGTCATTGGCGCGCAGACGCTTATAAGGCGCCTGTCTCCCGCATTGTCCCGTTTAGTGGATGAGAGTGTCTTCTCGGTCTCAATCTTTATTTTATTTATGATCTTCCTTAGATCGTTCTATCTTCTCCAGTTGTATTTCAAAATTGCTTCAACGACGGTTCCTTGGATTAGAGGTCGCTTGGATGGATGAGTGGTCCTGAAAATAGTCTTTCTCTCAATCTCTTTTTCTTTCTCCCTGCGCCTTTCTAGATTGTAGATGTTCTTGCTTTGACTGTAAGGTAATACGTTTATCTAGAAGAATAAGTTTATGATGCTGAGTATCTACAGATAGTAATAATTAATTAGGCTGGATTGCTTTCTTCGTGAGCTTCACAGAACGACATTATTTCGGAATCGTAGTTCGGTTAAGAACTTATGCCATTTAGGCTATGAATTTTTCTCCCTAAGTGCAGAAACTAGACATAGGAAATCGCGAGGCAGAAGCGACAATGACAGTCATTCACTGTTTGCCACGGTTCGGTTTTATTGTGGAGTTCCCCTTTAGATTTCAGGCGACATATGTACTATACGGTAGATAGGATACATAGAAATGTGTTTGTGCAGATGTGCCTAATAACCGAGAAAGCGCTTTTTTGGTCCTGAAGTCGGTTGCGGCGGGCGCTTACTATTATAATGGCCCGGCGCTATAACCCCTAGTTCTTGGGTTCGGTTCCCCGATATTGCTTTCAATTCTTTTTTTTAATTTCTGGAGGCATAATGAGCTTAAGCGAACACAAAAAAGGTCAACTTGTATTTATGCAACAAATCCCTTTTATTCTGGACTTGAAAGTGAAAATACAAAAATGTTCGGTGAAGTAGGTGACGTGGCTTTTTGGGCGCTTTTAATTTGTGATAGCTTTAAAAAGGCTTTTTTATCTAAAAAAATGGGCTTTTTGTGTCATATACCATTGCTCTGATTTGCTGTTTGCGGTTATTAGCTACTTTTCGAGTATTCCTCTTGTGTTTCTAAACAAAGTTTATTTCAGAAATCAAGATAAATTTGCAATAAAACTTTTGTTGTACTAAATGGAATCTTCAAAAAATAAACGCAGAAAAACTTTGACCCTTGTTTTTGTAAGTGAACAAAATTCATTTTTAGAGTTATTGAAAACTTTTTCAATGTGTATTTTATTAAAACCACATTAAAAATGTTCAGGTATCTTTTTTTGCTGTTTTATTTCTTTACGAGAACTTCTCCCAATTTGAAGGGAAACGGTTTTTTGTCTTTCTTGTGATTTGTTGTTGGTTAATTGCCTGTCATGGTTTGTGTATTGACATGCGCCTAGAGTTTACATTATATGACGAAAAGGTAGGTATTGAGAGAGAGAGAGAGAGAGAGAGAGAGAGAGAGAGAAGAGAGAGAGAGAGAGTGTGAGAGAGAGAGAGAGAGAGAGAGAAAGAAAGAAAGATAAAAGAGACAGAGAGAGAGAGGCAGAGAAAATGACACAGATTTATTTTCAGCTCTCTGAAAAAGAAAAAAAACAAAATATTCATGATGCCAAAGTTACATATATAGGTTCCGTAGTGGTTTGTTCTCGTTTTAAATAACTTTTCTTTTGAAATTTCAGATTATTTTTATTTTTACACTATTGTTGTATTTCCAGAAACTTCTCCCCGATTCCAATCTTTGGCGTTTGTTTTCTCTTTTTTTTTAAATGTTTAAACCCTATTTTTAGCATTGTATGTCTACTGTTTCGGTTACCTGGCAATCAATATAACCATGGATATTTTGGAATGGAGAAACTGGAAAATGGACGTTGAAAACAATGAATTCACAGAATTTCACTATTATTGATTTTTTAAAATAAAGCATTCTGATTTCAATTTAAATTGATTGATTTGTTTTTTGACCCACTAAATCTTTTTGTGTTAAGCCAAGAGGCATCTGGTTGCCCAAAAGCGGTCCACGCGGTTTCCGATTGTCAACAAGCGGTTCAAGCGGCCTTTGGTTGCCAAAATGCGGCCCAAGTAGCCTTTGGCTGCCAAAAAAGCAGTCCAAGCGGCCTTATATAGATTTTTTTGAATGGAGAAACCGGAAGATAAAAAAGCGTGATATTGCTGAACACAACGAATTTACGAAATTTCATTATTATTGATTATTGTTTGAACGGAAATGAATTATTATCATGTATACACGTGCCATACACATACACACACGTACACATACACACACACACTCGTGATTCGCTTTTCTACACATGTTTGAATTTGGCTTTTTTTATTTAGCTTTTATTAAACAAAGCTCTTTTTAATGCATCCCACTCTTTTGTAAAACACCGTTTTCAGCAATTTTATAATATATAACTCTTTCTCTTTCCCTTTCTCTTTTTTGACGCTTTGGTTTTTAGAACGCTTACGACTTTCAAGTAATTTGAAATTATGTTCCCTTCTGCAAACATTAGCCGAGCCCTACTTGTCTTAATCTATGTAAGTGCATATTTTACCGACTATAATAACTTTTTTATATTCAATTTCAGCAATCATTTTTATCGGTCATGATTGTTTATCAGAATTTTTCACAATTTGAAGATTACAATGTACGGATGGATATTTTTTAATTTAATTTCGCTCTGATAATACTTTGTGGTTTTCTTGTGCTTGAACGAGTATGGTATTTATGCAATGGAGAGACGGTAAGGAATTTAAAACATGTTTAAAATTGATTTTAAAAATGTTTAAAAAAGAAGATTTTTTTCAAATATTGATTAAAAAGCTTTCTTTGAAAATTAAATTCGTTTTTGTTTTAAATTGAGAGAGGATATTTTTAAAACATAGTTCAAAGATGAATATTCATAAATTTTAAAAATACCAGATTTTTTTTTAAAAAAAAATTTAAAGATTTTTTTAAAATTCTTTAAAATACATTTTTAAAGTTAGCTTTATTTTAGACACTCCAGATTTTTGTTTAAAAAATTGTTTAAAAGAGCGCTTTCATTTTTGAACACTTTAAAAAAAACACAGCTTCGTTTTAAACATTGTTTTAGATTCATGGTATTTTTTCAAAATTATCTATTAAATTTTTATCCATTATATTTCTACTTTTAAACATTGTTTAAAGATTAATTTATTTTTAAACACTTTTAAAAAACCAAGTTTATTTAACAACTTGTTCAAAAAAGGAAGATTATGTTTTAAACATTTTTTTAAATGTTAATTTATTTTTAAACACTATTTAGAAAAGCAGATTTTTTTTAAACAACGCTTTCGTTTTTTAACAATGTTTAAACTTCCTTTTTAATTTTTTTTAAATTGTGGTTTTTTTAAAAGAAGATTCAAAATTTATTTTTAAACGTTGTTTAACTTTTACAAAAATAATTTTTTTTATTCTAAAAGAGATTTTTTAAATAATTTTAAAAAATGAATCTTTTTTAACAATGATAAAAATTACTTTTTTAAACATTATTATAAAAATATGATTAATTTTTTAAAATTTTGGGAAAAAAGAAGATCCCTTTTAAATTTAACAAAAAAAATTTTTGAAATTTTTTTTTTGAAAAAAAGATTTTTTCAACTTTTTTTTTAAAACTGCTATTTAATTATTTATCATTTTCAGCCCTTTTCAAAAGAATTTCCCCCTCAAATGGAAAGGGACGAAAGAATTTGGATTACAAACTCAATGTATATTGGTTTTTCAGGGGTTTGTTGCATTTTGAAAAAAAATCTTATATAATTTTAGATCTGCCTGTTTTGTGGAATTATTTTGTCTTATATCGACGGATATATTCTTTGGCGTTAGTTTTTTCAATCAATTTTAGTTTTTAAGACGGACATTTTGTAAGACTCGAGCAACCCTGCGACATTGGAAAAATCGAACCCCTTGGATTTTGACCAAACGTTGTAAAAAACATTTATTTGACCTAAAAACACCATTCTGAGAGTTTTAGTTCAATATCGATTTTTTGACCCGGGTTACGGTAGTTCACCCCAGGGTACTGTAGTTTGGCCCATAATGGTTCAAAAATGGCGTTCTAAGCGGCAAACGATTTGAAATAACAAACAAACAATTTTTTGTGTTTACTGCGTCCGGAAATACTTGAACCTGAGCGAGCTGCGGTTAATCAAACTTTAAAAGTTGCCCATTTTTGCGGTTTTTGGCATTTTTCACCACTGGAGACTAAAAGATGAGCATTTTCACTATGTTCATCAAATTCTCCATAAAATTTGTAACAAAAGCGCTGCCCTAAAATTTAATTTTCGTTTCCCACAAGTATTGAAATTTAGCGTCAAATGTTGAAGTCAAATGTTTTATGGAGAATTTGATGAACAAAAGTTTGAGGTTTTTTTTAAAAAGTTTGATTAACCGCAGCTCGCTCAGGTTCAAATATTTCCGGACGCAGTAAACACAAGCAATTGTTTGTTTGTTATTTCAAATCGTTTGCCGCTTAGAACGCCATTTTTGAACCATTATGGGCCAAACTACAGTACCCTGGGGTGAACTACCGTAACCCGGGTCAAAAAAACTCGATATTGAACTAAAACTCTCAGAATGGTGTTTTTAGGTCAAATAAATGTTTTTTACAACGTTTGGACAAAATCCAAGGGGTTCGATTTTTCCAATGTCGCAGGTGTGGCGATACTACCCGGTCCTTAAAGAATTCTTGTCTTAAAACACTTTCAGCTTTGAATTACTACTGTTACGGTTACTTGTTTATTAATATACCAATCGATATTGTGGAATGGAGAAGCTGGAAAATTAGAAATTGTGAAGTTGCGGAACACAACGAATTCACAAAATTGCATTATTATTGATTTATTGATCGGCAGAAATGAATTATGTTTAAATAGCAGTTGTTCCCATACACTTTGACGTTTTTTGAACCTTGAACCTAAAAATATCAAAGTTTCCAAAGCGGTTTTCATTTATTGAAAATTTCAAACTAAAATTCCAGAGAGGTTATGTAATTTTTTAAACGATTTTTATGTATTGTTATTTTATTGTTTGTTCAAAACCCAATTTTTTTAAAATTCACAAATTCTTTAGCGGTTTTCAACTGAAAACTAATTTTTAAAACTGAATGTTTTACGGTTTATATTTTATTGATTATTTGAGACTACATTTTAAAAAAAAAACAAAAAAGTAGCAAAATCTTTAACAGTTTTCAATTACTTATAGTTTATAAATGCTTTAAAATTTAGTTAAATTTTAAAGCATTTAAAAACTTTTATTTTTATATTCAAAATTTTTTCAATAAATCTTAATATTAATTGAAACCTTGGTTTCCATTATTTATTTGGTTACTTTTTCAAAAAATCGCTTAAAAATCTTTTTTGTTTAGAAACGGATTCAATTAATATTAAGGTTTATTGAATAAAAAGATTTTATATGTAGCTAAACTTTTCCTTTATTATCTTGTTTATAATTTGTTTTTTAAATGAGTTAAACAATTTCACGAAACATTAACATTTTTCAATTGCAATTTTTAAAATTTCTAACTTTTAAAAATCAATAATCAAAATACTGATTATTGATTTTTAAAAGTTAGATTTTTTAGCGGTTTTTATTTAATTAACTTTTATTGATTGCATGAAACAAAGACCTATTCACAAAGTTTTTTTTTTACTTTTTGCATTAACCGTTTGAAACCACGGTTTACTTTATTTAATTGATTACATTTTGTAAATTTATTTTTCTTCAATTGACCAAATTAATAGAATTTTATAAAACTTCAATTAACAAAATTAATAGAATCTCTCGCACTTTTTAAAAACGTAGCTATATTTCAATTTTCATAACTGAAACTGACTTCTAAAACTGAAATATAATTTTTTAGCAAAATCTTTACCAATTTGACAATGCTTATATTTATTGATTGTATTAAACGAACGTTGATTACCGTTTGAAATATTCTATATTTATCAACATTAAAGGGGAAGGACCTCCTAAAATTGATTTTTCAAAGTATCTTTATTATAGTTTCATTGAGTAGACATCGTTTCCACTATTCTGAAACATGTCCCTTTTATAAGATTTGGACTGGAAAAGGGGCGCCTTTACACGGCCATTATACGCGTTTGTCGCACGGAAACACGGCCAGAGTGGGCAAGAGAGTGTGGGAAATGTGAAGACGCAGAGTTGGCGGCAGTTCAAATGATAATTACCACAAAATTTCAAGCATTCCTAAATCGATTCATTTTGATCCAAAATGGGTAAAAGAGGTATTTTTTGAAATCCTGGGAATAAGATCGAGACTTTTATCACAAAATCAGAAAAATTATTTTCACGCGGCCCTTCCCCTTTAATACTTTGCCTGCCGAAGCGTTTTTTGAACCTCGTGGACCTAGGAAATTCCGCTTTGTGGGAGAAACGGCTTTAATAAAACGTTTTTGAATGTGGCTTTTTGAAGACTCAACGATTTATAGTTTTGTTAAAATGATACATTGCGGCAACCTTTGCAGGGGCCTCTTTGTTTTAATATATGTAAGTTCATTAAATCAATTATACTTCCTACCGTATAGATTCAGATGACATTCTCGGCAATACTAATTGTTTACAAGAATATCTCTCAATTTGAAGGAAAAACTCTTGATGGCATTTATTTCATCCACCAATATTTATTCATTCCTTCGGGCACTACAGCAATAGTCCGTTCAGTGGAACTTCTTCTTGGCCAAACGGTAAGTGTTTTAGGGAATAAGAATAAGGTAATGTAAGCTAAGGTAAGGTAGGTAAGATAAGGTAAGGTAAGGTAAGGTAAGGTAAGGTAAGGTAAGGTAAGGTAAGGTAAGGTAAGGTAAGGTAAGGTAAGGTAAGGTAAGGTAAGGTAAGGTAAGGTAAGGTAAGGTAAGGTTAGGTAAGGTAAGGTAAGGTAAGGTAAGGTAAGGTAAGGTAAGGTAATGTTAGCTAAGGTAAGGTAAGGTAAGGTAAGGTAATGTTAGCTAAGGTAAGGTAGGTAAGATAAGGTAAGGTAAGGTAAGGTAAGGTAAGGTAAGGTAAGGTAAGGTAAGGTAAGGTAAGGTAAGGTAAGGTAAGGTAAGGTAAGGTTAGGTAAGGTAAGGTAAGGTTAGGTAAGGTAATGTTAGCTAAGGTAAGGTAAGGTAAGGTAATGTTAGCTAAGGTAAGGTAGGTAAGATAAGGTAAGGTAAGGTAAGGTAAGGTAAGGTAAGGTAAGGTAAGGTAAGGTAAGGTAAGGTAAGGTAAGGTAAGGTAAGGTAAGGTAAGGTAAGGTAAGGTAAGGTAAGGTTAGGTAAGGTAAGGTAAGGTTAGGTAAGGTAAGGTAAGGTAAGGTAAGGTAAGGTAATGTTAGCTAAGGTAAGGTAAGGTAAGGTAATGTTAGCTAAGGTAAGGTAGGTAAGGTAAGGTAAGGTAAGGTAAGGTAAGGTAAGGTTAGGTAAGGTAAGGTAAGGTAAGGTAAGGTAAGATAAGGTAAGGTAAGGTAAGGTAAGGTAAGGTAAGGTAAGGTAAGGTAAGGTAAGGTAAGGTAAGGTAAGGTAAGGTAAGGTAAGGTAAGGTAAGGTAAGGTAAGGTAAGGTTAGGTAAGGTAAGGTAAGGTTAGGTAAGGTAAGGTAAGGTAAGGTAAGGTAAGGTAATGTTAGCTAAGGTAAGGTAAGGTAAGGTAAGGTAAGGTAAGGTAAGGTAAGGTAAGGTAAGGTAAGGTAAGGTAAGGTAAGGTAAGGTAAGGTTAGGTAAGGTAAGGTAAGGTAAGGTAAGGTAAGGTAAGGTAAGGTAAGGTAAGGTAAGGTAAGGTAAGGTAAGGTAAGGTAAGGTAATGTTAGCTAAGGTAAGGTAGGTAAGATAAGGTAAGGTAAGGTAAGGTAAGGTAATGTTAGCTAAGGTAAGGTAGGTAAGATAAGGTAAGGTAAGGTAAGGTAAGGTAAGGTAAGGTAAGGTAAGGTAAGGTAAGGTAAGGTAAGGTTAGGTAAGGTAAGGTATGGTAAGGTAAGGTAAGGTAAGGTAAGGTAAGGTAAGGTAAGGTAAGGTAAGGTAAGGAAAATGGTATAAGTTTAATTTTTAGCCTTACGCCCTAGAAAAACTTACCGAAGGGGAAAGAGGAAGAAGAATCTGCAACACCAATTTCTTCTATTTCATCTACTCAATTGTTAGTTTTTTTTAAATTTCTTAATTTTTTTTTTTAAATTTCAGTACTGCATGTATTTTATAATTATCCTCTATTTCGTTAAAGGGTACATACTTTGGCGTGAGTTTTAATAATTTAATTTTAAAAAATTTGATTTTCAGCATTGTTTTTCTTTTATTTTCTTGGTTTTATCGTTATTAATTTGATCATCGATTTTATTGATTGGAGGAACTGGAAGAGACAACTTCAATTGTTTGCCGAACACAACGAATTCACAAAATTGCATTATTGTTGATAATTTAATAAATATACAAAACATTTTTATACATTCAAAATGGGAAGTTTTTACATACAAAAACTGACTTTTTTAATTTTCAAAAATTGACTTTTTATATATAAAAAGTTACTTTTGTATTTAAAATCTAATTTTTTATATACAATAACTGCCTTTTTTATATACAAAACTGAAGTTTTTATTAACCGAAACTGATTTTTTATATACAAAACGGACATTTTCTATAGAAAAACTGAATTTTTTAAATTTAAAAACTTACTTTTTGTATATTCAAAAACTGTTTTTTTCTATACAAAAACTACTTTTTATGTGCAATAATTGATTTTTTTAAATACAATTAATATAAACTGAATTGATATAAAAAACCCACACGGCTTTTTTCAATATCGATTTTTTCCATATTCCCATAGATGATCTTAGTTTTTCTAGATTTATTAGATTTAGTTTCCTTGCAAACTAACATTTAAAAAGTTATTTTTAAATACCCATTTCTCTTTTTTAATACAATTTAATTTTATTAGATTTAGTTTTCCTTCAAACTAACATTTAAACAGTACCCATTAATAAAAAGCAACTTCGCAAAAGCCATTTTTTACTGGAAAGGTGTCTTTAAATTTTCGCTTTTTGTCTACATTTTAAAATTTTTCTTTGTAAAACAATTTTTTTTGTTAAAACATTTTGTTGGAAATATATTTTGCAGAGTCACCACTGCTTCACTCTATAAAACTAATTTAAATGTTATATTGTGGAAATGTCTGTCGAGCTATTTTTCTTATTATTTATGTAAGTTTGTTTAAATTAAAATAACATTTAAAAAATTTAAATGAAAATTTCATTTTTTTTAGATTGCCATCTCCTCGTGCCTTGCACTTGCCATGAATGAGTTTCGATATGAAGACAGAGAATATTTTGATCTTTATTTACTCCACATACTTTGTTCTCTTCCTAGCTGCTTTTGTATGGGACCACGAATTTTGGATCTGTTGTTTGGGAAAACGGTAAGAGAGACAGAGAGAGAGAGACAGAGACATAGAGAAAGAGAGAGAAAGAGAGAGAGAGAGAGAGAGAGAGAGAGAGAGAGCGAGAGAGAGAGGAAGAAGAGAAAGAGAGAGAGAGGGAGAGAAAGAGAAAGAGAAAGAGAGAGAGAGAGAGGAGAGGGAGAGAGAGAGAGAAAGAGAGAGAGAGAGAGAAAGAGAGAGAGAGAGAGAGAAAGAGAGAGAGAGAGAGAGAGACAAAGAGAGAGAAAATTCTGTCATTTTCAGCCTTTCGCCTTATTTTACCCCACCAAAGAAACAAGGGACGACAGATTTAGGCACACAGCCCTCCTCTACATCTTGTTTTTATTTGTTTGTTTTTATTTTAACATTTTTAAATTTTGGATTAATTCTGTTTAATTTAGGTCGGCATATTCCCGATTTTAATACTATTTTTCATCAGAGACTACAATCTTTGGCGTAAGATATTTACAGTTTTAATCCGTTTTTTGTGTTTTCAGCATTTGTACTTTTCTGCTATGTTGGGGTCATGGTCATCAATATTACAATAGATCTATATCAATGGAGAGAGTGGAAAAAGATGACTCCATTTATTGTCGAACACAACGATTTCACAAAATGCCATTATTATTGAATAAATTCGTGTGACATTGGACGCTTTTTATTTTTCTCTGCGTCTCTCTTCCTTTTTCCTCTCTCTCTCTTTCTTTCTTTCTCTCTTTCTTTCTCTCTTTCTCTCTCACTCACTCTCTCTCTCCTCTCTCTCTCTCTCTCTCTCTCTCTCTCTCTCTCTCTCTGGGACAGAACTATAGAATTTCGAGAATCCAAACTTTATTTCCAATCACTAAAGTACATTGTGTAACAAATTGTGCAAATAATCGGAAACAACGGAAAGGCCAAAGGGAAGCTCATCAGAAAAGGTCAAATTAGCCTCCTTCCAAACGGGACAGGTCCTGGTGCAGTTGTCGAAGTCACAGGTGTAGAGCGAAAATGAAGAAATAAGTTCTTTTTAATTTATTTTTTACAAAATAAGTTTAGTTTATCTATCATAATGAAATGACATTACTTACCGGCATAGCACACATATAGACTATTCCATTATGAGTGAGTGAGTGAGTGAGTGACTGAGTGTGTGTGTGTTATTGTGAGGGCAGGCATGAGGACGTGATTCGGTGAGAGATGTCCTTCCATCCGATGCCCTTCTTTTATACCCGGCTGAATGTCTGTGTCTCTTAAGATTCTGCACTCTCTAAGGAAGTAGATTATTCATGAATTCCGTTGGGAAATGAGAATTAGAAAACATGAATCGATAACATTATGGACTATAGTACTTCGGGGTGTTAGTCATGACAAAGACAGAGAGAGTTTATCTTTTCGCAAAGAAAAGAAGGTCTTTGTGTGGTTTTCTACGGTAGAGAGAGAGAAATTGAGAGAGAGAGAGAGAGAAAGAAAGAAAGAAGAGAGAGAGAGGAGAAAAAACATAGGTAGCAGAGTTACTTTATTCATCAGAAGCCTTAGTGTCACTAGAGCATGTGATTGATTACTTGGCTACCATCTTGGATTGGACCTTCTTCTCATGAAGGCTTTAGAAGCCTTGGCCGAAACAGGCTGTTCTTCCTCTACCTCTTCGTAACAGACGCAGAGGGTTCCATCTGGGGAGCATTCACCAGGCGAATGATTGAACTGAATGAAAAATTAAAAATTAGGAATTAGGAAAGATATTACCGTTTCACATGCCCGATTTGCATTCTGTTTGATTACAAGAGGCAGTTACTCCTCCGACAAGGGCATGGAGGACAAGAACTGAGATGAGGAGGGCACGCATTGCTTCTGGAAAGAATTTGGTGACCGTGAGGGGGGGGGGGCGGAAATGAGTGAGTGAGTGAGTAAGTGAGGGCGTGATTTGGTGAGAGATGCCCTTCAACCCAATGTCCTTCTTTCATATCCCGCTTCATGTTATACTTTTATGTCTGCGTTTCTTAAGATTCTCCACTCTCTACTTGTGTCGATTCATAAGTTCAGTCGCGAAATGAGAATTAGAAAACATGAATAGACGAAATTGTCGACGATATTAATTCGCGGCGTTAGTCATGACAAAGACAGAGGCAGTGTCTCTCGAAAGCATCAATGATCGGAAACATCAGAAGAGGGATAGAGAAAAAAAGAAAGAGAGAGAGAGAAAGAAAGAAAGAAAGAAAGAGAGAGAGACAGGGAGAGAGACAGAGAGAAAAAGAGAGAGTAATAAAGAGAGAGGGGGAGAGAGGGAGAGAAAGAGAGAGAGAGGCAGAGAGAGAGAGAAGAGAGAGAGAGCTTTATCTCTTCTCAAAGGATTCATTCTTTTACGTCAGTTTTTGAACTTAAGTTTAAAATTTAATAAAACAATATTAATTTTAAATTTAAGTTTCTAAAAATCCATTTTCAGCATTTTTTACAGCGTCGATTCCTTGACCATAATTTTCATTATTGATCTATTCGAATGGAGAAAATGCAGGATTAAAAATCGATTGGCGGCTGAACACAATGAATTCACGATATTTTTCATTATTATCGATTTATTGATCAACGGAAATAAATCAATTTTACATTTCTTTCTTCCAACTATAAAAATAAAATTTGAATTTGAATGCTCTAATTCTTACCAAGTTAAATTTTCCACAGTGCCGATTCCATTTAAATTGATTTTTTTTACAAGAATTTGGTTTTTCTGCTATTTTATTACTAAGCAAATGTAAAAACAGTTGAAACTATTAAAAAACATTAAATTATCTAAAAGTCATTTGTTTCTCGGGTCCTGCAACGTGAAATTTGAATATTGCGCTCGAAGTTGCAAACTACAAATTCCCACGGGCGCCAAACCTCTGGCACTGGGTTTGTTTGTTCTCTTTTCATTCCTTCTTATTTTTTTCTTCCCAGGTGCTATTTTCTTGTTAATTATAACTTTATTAATATAATTAATCCAATTTCAGGCTAAGAATATGGCCCGCTGTAAGGACCCAGCGAACTCTCACAGAAACAACCGCGAACAAAGGCGCTACGTGACGGTTTGTTTTTTTTTCTCTATAGATTTTATAGGTTTTTTATAGGTTTCGAAATGTTTTATTCTGTAAATTACTTATTAAAACTACTTTTATTGTATTTTTCTCGATTTTCTGTCTCGAATGATCTAAAATTTGTGAAATTTGAGGTTCAATTACATTTTAAAAGCCGCTTTTTGGCAGCCATAGGCCGCTTGATCTGCTTTTTGACAATTAAAAGCCGCTTATTGCCAATAAAAGCCGCTTTTGGCAACAATTGGCCGCTTGGCCTGCTTTTTTGGCTATTATAAGCCGCTTTTTGGCAAGCAAAGGCCGCTTACCGGTTTTTTTGACAATGAAAGCCGCTTTTGGGCAACTAATGGCCGCTTGCTTTTTGGCAACCACAGATTGCCAAAAAGCAAGCGGCCATTAGTTAATTCTTTAAAAAAAAAACAATTTTTGATGTTTAAAGTTAATTCCTTAATTTCAGGAGTCAAAGGCCCTCGAAGAGTTGGCAAAAGTCTGTGGAATCCGAAAACCGAATATTCTGGAGAGACTGGAGGATGCCATCGAGTGTCTGAAGAAGAAGTATATCGAAATACAGCAGCTGGAGGCCCTCAGTGCCGAGGCGATGAGGATATCTGCGGATGGGAGTATCTGGCTCCAGAGGAATTTCGGTTTGTTTTGTTGTCAAAAAGCGGCTTTTATTTGCCAAAAAACTGGACAAGCGGCCTTTGGTTGCCAAAAAGCGGCTTTTACTTGGCAAAAATCAGGCAAAGCGGCTTTTGGTTGCCAAAAAGCGGCTTTTAGTTGTCAAGAAACAGGTCAAGCGGCGTTTGGTTGCCAAACGGCGGTTTTTAATAGCGAAAAGTCAGGAGGTCAAGCGGCCTTCAAATATTTAGACCAATTAGACCTTTAAAAATTGCGTGTAAATGCAGTTTTCGCTCTAGATAGACCTTTAAAAATTGGGTAAATGCAGTTAGACCTTTAAAATTTCCAGTTAATCTAAGATTAATTAGACCTTTAAAAAATTTATATTTTTTAAATTAAAAAAATATTTCGTATTTTCAGACAAATTGACTCCAGAAGATCAGCGGATTGTGACGACCAACCCTATCTTAGCTTCCATGAGGAAGGGTTAGTTTTTTTTCTGTTTTTTTATTAAATTTCATTTTTTAAAATTCTTTGTTGATAAAATATAATTAAATTTTTTTTGAAAGTGGATTCTTTTCAGTTATCGATTTTTTTATTTTTTTAAAATTAATTAATAAAAAGTTTTTTAGACCATTATTTTTTTAATAATCGATTTCTTCAGGTTGGTACCCTCAGCAGCCACAGCCACAGCAGCCCTCTTCTGGATTCGACCCTCTGTCGATCGATTTCCAAGATGGTTTGTTTTTATTTTTAATATTTAATAACTTGTAAACTTTACATTTTTTAAAATTACAAATAGTCCTTTAATTTAATTATTTCAGATGAGGAGTCGGAGAAGCCAGAGCTGAATTTCTCTCCATTTTCCCAGCCGCCGGCGGATTCTTCACTTTTTGAGACTTCCCAGTCGCTTCAGAATGGTGGGACCTTCAAGAAGAGGCCAAGCGGCCTAAGGTTGCCAAAAAGCGGCTTTTAATTGCCAAAAGCAGGTCAAGCGGCCTTTTGTTGCCAAAAAGCGGCTTTTATTGCCACAAAGCGGATCAAGCGGCCTTTGTTTGCCAAAAGCGGCTTTTATTGCCACAAAGCGGATCAAGCGGCCTTTGGTTGCCAAAAAGCGGCTTTATTTTTTTTTAATTGTTTCAGGACCGGAGGAGCCACAGCTCTACGGACAGCAGCAGCTACAGTACTCCTTGGAGGTGCTTTATGGTCCCGGCACGACCAATTCCTCGCCGGAAGTGACGTATCTCAGCCGGAAACGCCGCTATTCCAATGGTAATTTCAATTATCGTTTAATTAATTTAAGTTTAGACATATGAATTTTTAAACTTAAATTTTAAATTTAATAATCAAATTAAATCTAAATTCTTAAACTTTAAATTGAAGAAAAATTTAATTTAAAAATAAATTTAATTTAAATTTTTATTCATTGAATTTTAATTTTAAGAAAATATTATTTAAAAAAAGTTGTATTAATTTTAAGTTGAGTTTTTTATTATTTTAAAAATTAGATCCGAATTCTTTTTAATTTTTTTAAATTTTAATTTTTAGAAAAAATTAGTTTTAAAATAAATTTAATTTAAATTTTTATTCATTGAATTTTAATTTCAAGAAAATATTATTTAAAATAAGTTGTATTAATTTTTAAGTTAATTTTTTTAATATTTTAAAAATTAGATCAAAATTTTAATTTAATTTTAACTTTTAGAAAAATTTAATTTTAAAAATTGATTAAAATTTAATTTTTTTTTAAATTTTTTAAAACAAATCAAAATAATTTAAATTACAATTATTTCTCAGATAGCACCAGCTCTTCCAACAGTTCCAGTCCTGCCTTGGTCCGCGCGGATGATGAGGATTTCTATTCATTCTTCCCGAAGCTCAATTTGGAGGGTCAGTTCTCTCTCTCTCTCTCTCTCTCTCTCTCTCTCTCTCTCTCTCTCTCTCTCTCTCTCTCTCTAACCCCACTTTTTCAGAAGACCAGCCTGGATCATCTACTCCCTCTCCTTCTTCAGAGCCAATCACCAGCACTCCTCCGCCGGCGAAGAAACCCAAGAAGTCGCGCAGAAGAAACCAAAAGCTCCCTGAAATCATCGACATTGCCTAAGATTCCTAATGTCCTAATATTCCGTGGATAGTAACTATGCCTTGTTTTGTATAACTCGATTGCTAAACCTTGTAAATAACATTGATATGTCACTAATTATGCGTTTTAATTATTGTACTAATAAAATATTCAAAGTGGTTTTGAACTTAGCGGCCGCAAAATTAGCGCGCAACATTCAACTCCTTGATTTAGTTACTAACCTGCCAAGATCTTCTGAAGGGTTCCGAATTTAGATCCAAGCCGGGGTTTCAAGTGGTCTTCTGGCTTCTTCAGTAGTCTTCATCAATTGAATGGCTTTACTAACGCAGCTGGTTCATCGCCACAGTTAGTTTCTTCACCAAAGGGAGCCAACCCCTGGGACTAACTGTGACTCCAGCCTACGATTGATCGATTTTGGTTCACCCCGGCTATGCCGGCACAGCGGAAACTGTGTGCTCTTCGACCAGCTGGGAGCAGGAGCCACTACGCAGTTCGACTTCAGCACGTGGTTTTTTTAATTTTTTATTTGACAAGCTTTTCAAGATATATTCACAGAGGATAATTACAGCGGATGTCTACTTTCGGTTGTGATTCATCTTCTTCAGTTTCTTCTCCTCCTTCGCCACTTTCTCCTCCCGCAGCTTCAGTCTGGCCTCCCTCTGGTTGAGATCGACGTCCCTCCAGTCTTGCAGAGTAGCTCTGTCATCCATCGCCTCATTCAGCTTCTTCAGCTCCTCCAGCTTCTTCTCGATTGTCTCCAGTGTCTCTGAAAAAGAGATTGTGAGCACGGAAGAAGAATTTCGAATTGACAGTTTGAATTCAGAATAGAAAATTCCTTACCTGATGGGGGAGACAAGAGCACTCCGAACGCTGTCAGCGCGACAGACATGGCGTTCCAGGCGTTGGCGATATCGCTCATCCACTGGACGCCTAGGGAGGGCATGGAGAAGAAGGACCCGGTGGCGGCCGTTCCGTTCACGAGCATAGAGAGGAAAGTGAGGTAGTTCTTCTGCAGGAAGTCGATAGCGCCCTCCCAGGGTTCCTTGCGGATATCGAAGAGCTGGCGACAGATGGCGAAAACGAGGGAAAGGCCGATGCTTCCAAATCCTACGGATTGAACAATTGCGATCACTCGGACGCCTGTCAGCACAAGCACGAATACGAAGAAGCCAATGCAACCGAGGAACACATGTGCGGCGGCAAGAGCTCCCACTGACCTGAAATTGAAAGATTAGTATTGAAAATATAAATATCGGATTGAAACGGTGTTCAAAATGGGATAAAAACCTACGTATCGATTTTGAAGTTTATTTGGAGTTGGATGAGGAGGGCAGCCGAAAAAAGGGCAGCAATGAAACAGTACACGACAAGCATCATGTCATTTGCATTGCTTTCGAAACGGAGGATGGCTGACAGATCAGCTAAAACATTCATATTGTTAGACAGACTTATAGACTTAAATATAGATTGAAAGATAGATAGAGTGAGGTAGAAACAGAGATCGGGATTGAGAGTAAGAAAGAGGAGAGCAAGAAAATAGAGAGAAAGAGAGAATAGAGAAAGAGAGAGAGAGAAAGGAGAGAGAGAGCGAGAGGAAAGAGAAAGAGAAATAGATGGAAAGAGATAGAAGGAGAGAGAGTGACAGAGACAGAGAGACTAGGAGAAGAGAGAGAGAGAGAGAGAGAACTTACGGGCTGGACCGATGAAAACGGGGAGCACCAAGAGGAGAAGACAGAGGGAGAGACCTCGCATTCTGAAAATTGTTGAAATTAGCATGAAGTTCTTAATAAATAGTAAATAGTAAAAAACAAGCTAGAAGAGTAACAGCTTCAGCACTTACCATAATTGAAAAGCAGATTCGCTTTTCTGCGTCTTCTGCGCAATCTTCGCTTTTTTCTGAAGACACCGGTATCTGCTCCGCCACTGAATTCGGCGACATCCTAAAGACGCTACCCTCTTAGAAACGACGACAGGGCAAGTGCGCGTCGTATTGGCGATGCCTTCCAACCGCATTCTGGCGGTTTGATGGCGAAGAAGATGATGAAAGGGTTTTCCTGGAAAAATGTTTTTGATATTATAAATGTGCCATTGTAGAATATGTACTGCCAATTTGGTTTGTAAAAGGTAGTACGAAAAGAGAATAAGAGAGAGAGAGAGAGAGAGAGAGAGAGAAAGAGAGAGAGAGAGAGAGAGAGAGAGAGAGAGAGAGAGAGAAACATTCAACAAAAGAGAGGGGTTGGAAGAGAAGAAACGATAGTTTTTTTAAAAATGTGTAGTTTTTTTTGTATCAATTTTCCAGTTTATCACATCATCGCTTTAAAGGGACCATCAGCCTCCTTTTCCAAATGAGAATGACTCATATGCTAATTCACTCATTTCAATTGAAATATTTTTTTCCAACACCGCTCCAAGCAACGTTTTCTCACAAAGGGGCTGATTAGCATAGGATTAGCCTAGCTTTTGGAAAGGAGGCTGATGGTCCCTTTAAATAAATAATTATTAGAATTTCGAATTTTTCGCTTTTTTATTGCTTTTCTATTTCTCGCTTTTTTTAATGTATGAGATTTTCTTCTTTTAAATATGTCATTGCATCCGTTTTTTACTGAAACTATTTGCAGGATCAACCTATTAATGATTCCTTCCGAAAAAATTTGCCGAGCTTTTTTTGTCGTTTTTTACGTGAGTGTCTTAAATTCTAATTGTGAATTACATTTTTGTATTATTATTTGTAGGTAATTTTTTCATCAATTCTTATTGTTTATGTGAATTGGCCTCTTCTTAAAAGCAATTTCGCAGTGGCTTTTATTCATTTCGGGCTATTCCTTATAAATTGGATTCTAATCGCAGAACGTTTGAGGATTATATTATGTGGAGAAACGGTAAGTAAGGTTTTTTTCTTAAATTAAGGGAGGTAAGATAAGGTAAGCTAATCTAAAGTAAGTTAAGTTAAGGTAAAGTAGTTAAGGTAAGGTAAGAGCGAGAGAAAGATACCTGTTTTCAGCCTTTTTCCAACAAAATCACTGAAACACAGAAATATGAAAGAGAAAATAATTTGATTAGTGTTTACCTCGCATTCACAGTGGTTTGTTCTCCGTTTCACCAAGTCTACTATTTGTATTTTTAGGCTTCTCTGATAATAATTTTCTTTTTTTCTAATATTGATGATTATATCGTATGGCGTAAGTTTTATATATAAATTTTATTCAAATATTTTTAGCTGTGTTATATGTTCATTTGTTTGGTTTTTTGGTAATTAATATAATTATGGATCTGATTGATTGGAGAAGATGGAAAAGTAGAAGTCGTATTTTGGCGGAACATATGGAATTTACGAGATATTTGTATCATTAATGAAATTATTTATTTGTATTCATTTTCAATAAAACCATCATCTATAAAGTTTTTCTTGTATGGAAACTAGGCAACCTAAGGCCGCTTTTTGGTATCTAGGCAACCTAAGGCCGCTTTTTGGAATTTAGGCAACCTAAGGCCGCTTTTTGGTATGTAGGCAACCTCAGGCCGCTTTTTGGGGGAAAAGGCAACTTAGGGCTGCTTTTATTGATCCTAGGCAACCTAAGGCCGCGTTTTGGAATCTAGGCAACCTAAGGCCGCTTTTTGGGATCTAGGCAACCTCAGGCCGCTTTTTGGTATCTAGGCAACCTCAGGCCGCTTTTTGGGGGAAAAGGCAACTTAGGGCTGCTTTTATTGATTCTAGGCAACCTAAGGCCGCTTTTTGGAATCTAGGCAACCTAAGGCCGCTTTTGGAAACTAGGCAACCTAAGGCCGCTTTTTGGAATCTAGGCAACCTAAGGCCGCTTTTGGAATCTATGCAACCTAAAGCCGGTTTTACTGAATCTAGGCAACTTCAGGCCGCATATTTATTCTCCTACCTTTTAATCTCACACACCAAAATCTATTGTTTTCGAAAAACTATTCAAATCTCGCTTTTATATCGCTTTTGACAATTTTTAAATCACCGAATTCACGTTTTCTGTATTTACGGT